>JAQQSK010001039.1:0-91111 GCA_028658325.1 Potorous gilbertii
CAACAGTAGTACTGGTGATAGTGGTGGTGGTGGTAGTAGTGATGGTGATGGTGGTAGTGATGGTACAACAGTAGTACTAGTGATAGTGGTGGTGGTGGTAGTAGTGATGGTGATGGTGGTAGTGGTGGTACAACAGTAGTACTAGTGGTAGTGGTGGTGGTAGTACAGTAGTAGCAGTGGTGATGGTGGTAGTAGTAGTGGTGATAGTGATGGTCATAGTGGTGGTGATAGTAGTAGTAGTAGTAGTAGTAGTGTTGACTATAATAATGAAGTTTTGTGAGGGAGTTTTGAGGGAGCTGCTATGAAAGCTTCTAGGTAGGAGAATCTCCTCATGGGTTAAAGTGGTGCATTTTAAGAGGTGGTGATGGCAGAGAGATGGAAACATGGCTTAGGTGAGAACGTCTTGGGGGTTCTAGTGGCCCACAAGACAAATTTAAGTTAGTCTTGTGGTCCTCATAGGAAATACTGTGGCTTTCCATTTTGCTCAACACACATTCAATTATTTTATTCTAATAATAACTTTGTAAGTTCCACTTACTCCCAGAGCTTGTTTCCACACGCTTAGAAATTTGGAATGGACATGAAAGATAGATAGGTAGATAGATAGATAGACAGACAGACAGACTTTTTTAGACAGGGTGCATGTGTGTGTGTGCATATGTCTGTGTGTGTGTGTGAGAGAGTTTTTAATAGCCTTGAGTGCCTGTAATTCCTATAAGCCCTTCTCAATAAAGCATTTTGGAGTCTGGAGAACAATACCCAACATAACCCCAAAGACAGGCCTGAAAAGCCTCCTTCCAGAAAATCTAATTTCATCATTGAGAAATCTTCTGTCTTAAGCAGCTTCCAACACGACTGTCATAAATTTACATATTCTGTGCTCAGGCTCGGCTAGAACAGGCCCTATTTGCATAATGAGGCTGCAGGGAAAGCTCCAGCTAGCCTCAGCTCTGATGGAGGAGGAGAGAGGCAGCAAGGGCTGAGCCCCTGTATGGGCTGGGGAAAAGCCCTAGAAATCATTTCCTTTGCAAAACTCATCCTCCAGTGGAGCAGCCTGAGTTAAATTCCTTAATCTTAGAATGATGGGAGGAGGGCACCTACCACCCAGGGTTCTAGTAAGGAACAAATGTATATGTGTGTGTGTGTGTATACGTGTATGTATGTATGTTTATACATACACATTTTGCAAATCTTTGAGTGTATATAAAAGGCCAGCTTGTGGCTATTATGGTTCATTCTTTGAGGGAGAGAGACAGGCTGGTACAGCTCCTGGTCTAGGGCTGGTTGTAGGGGCCAGGTCACCTGAGTTTCCAATGTGGATTGCCCTGGGTCTACAAAAGATTTAAGTCAGATACCTTTCAACTCTTACATGGTGTGATCCTCTACCTCTGTGGTTCAAGCTTGAACTCTCTTTTTCACTTTGTTTCCCAATCTTCCTGGGCCTCAGTTTTCTCATCTGTAAAATGACAATAACCATATCATCATCTATAGATAGTTGACTGGGCTCCCATGTATCATCAGAGTCCAACCTCTTCATTTTGCAGATAAGGAAACCGAGGCCCGGATAAGTGATTTGCCCGGGGTTACTCAGTTAGTAAGTATCCAAAGTTGGATCTCAAGTCAGTTCCTGTGGCTCCAGAAAGTGTTCTCTTTGGGAACATAAAGAACCTCTTCTACCCCTCTTCCACACAATAAACTTTTGAGTACTTGGAGACAGTCATCAGTGTCTCCACTTCCTTCAGCTGTTCTCCTGGCATGAACTTGAGTCCCTTCATCCTCCTGGTTGCCTCTCTTTGTATTTTCTCCAGTTTATCAATGTCCTTCCTCTAATGTGGCACCTAGAGCTGATGCCACATCACCAACCCCTAGACCAATCAGGATCATTGAGAGAAAATCTGGCCACTCCTTTACATCACAGGAGTTAAGGACCAGCAAGGACACCTATAAACCTATTTTTCCTTGTATGGAGTTGACTGTCTTTCAGTCAAGCATCCCCAGAGTCCAACATACTCTACCTTCATGACCATGCATTGGAGAAAAATAGTGTTGAAGCCTGAAAGCACCACGGAAATATTTCTCATTTGTTCATTTGTTTGCGTTCGCTATTGTCATCACTCACTCTGAATAAATAAATACTCTGAACCTCAGCTTTCTACTCTGTACAATGTTGTTGTAGTAGTCATTCCGTCATAGCTGACTTTTCATGACCCCATGAACCATAGCATGCCAAGGCCCTTCCATCCTCCATTCTCTCCCAAAATCTGTCCAAGCTCATGTTTGTTGTTTCCCTGACACTCAATCTATCTCATCCTCTACCATCCTCTTCTCCTTCTGTCTTCAATGTGTCCCAACATCAAGGTCTTTTCCAATAAGTCCCATCTTCCCATTATGTGGCCAAAGTATTTAAACTTCAGCTTCAGTATTTGTACAATCAGTACACTTAATAAAGGTACTGCCTTCTTCATAGAGTCATTGTAAAGAAAGCCTTTTGCATATCTCAAAGAATTACATAGAAGTGGAAGTTATTTATATTAATCCCCAATTTCAACCTCTTTAGGTCTTTCAGAAGTTTCTTTCTGAAGGGAAGAGAGCTACTCAGCCCTTTTTGATTAAGATATTCCCAGTGCTTGTAACTGTTCCTGGTGTCTTTGTATATCAAGATGCATTGACCCAGAGAAGACAGGACACTTTGCAGGAATCAGTGTTTCCTCTTTGATCAATAAGTCTTGACATTACCCTCAACAAAATCTATAGCTGATGGTTATTAATTACGTTTCATTCTCTTCCAAGCCTCCTTTTGACCCCTTTGGTCAGGTAGAACTTTTTTCTTTGGTTTCCATGGAGTTTCCAGTGGGCCATAACAGATGGGCACTGGGTGAGTTTCTGACTTCAAAATTATCCTCTCCAGTAACGATTTAAAAGAGATTATTGCTGTGGTTCTTCCTTTCCCTACCAGATAGGAGTGATTAAAAATGTCCTTGACCAAGTGTAGGAAGTTTGGGGAGATAGTCCCGTTTCTGCTATACATTTTTGGAAGGACCATAGTCATCCCTGCCCCCTCTCTGGAACGTAGTTTGTTCACCTGTCTAATAAACAAAGAGGATCAGCATCTGGGATATTGATGCTTTGTATGCACTATTCTAAGATGGGACTGATTCTCATGGTTATTTAGCTTCCTCTCCAGCCTAAGGAATGAATGAATGAAGCATTTTAAGTGTTTCTTAAATGCAGAGCATTGTGTTGGATTCTGGAGAGAAACGCAGTAAAGGAAGACAATCTCTGCTTTCCAGGAGCTCACATACTAATGGAGATGTGGGTCGTGTGGACAATATTTATGGAAGATTTCAGTTCCATTTAAAATGGAAAAGTCATATGGTACTTGGGATGCTGTGCAAAGAAAGCATTAATGACTCTTTTGGCATTGAATCATTTGATAATGTTAAGGGCTTTCTTAAAGTAAAAGCCTAAAATTTGGGACCACCTTGGTGAGGGGAGGATGGATGGTATAGGTGGTGGTGATAACTGTTTTGTAAATGGGTTTCTCCGCAAGCAAATGACGGGAACATATGAGATAAAGGTCTTTCTCAGACAGGAAGTACCGAAGAGACTTTCTGCTATGGTATAAAGGAATGACTTACTTCTATCCACCCATATCATCACAGAAATCTTGACTCTAGGTCTTTCTAAAGGGACCCAGCTCCTATTTCTGGGCAGCCATTAGGAGTCAGCACCATGATTGGAGACAGCAGCATAGTTGGAGCTAGTACAGTACTAGAACAAGTTATTCTACATCAGGACATAATGGGGCCTTAGGATTCATAGAGAAAGAGAGATCTAGAACTAGAAAAGAACTCAGAAACTATGTCTTTCAAGTCCCACATGTTACAGATACAAAACTGTGCCTGAAGGAAGTGGAGTGACTTGGCCAGCATAACTTACATAGTAGTCATCAGAAATGGCATTTGTACTTGGATAGAGCCTAGAGTACTCAGAAGTTGTCTAGTCGAAACCCTCCATTTTACAGATGAGGAAACTGAGGCCCAAGGCAGTGAAGTGACTTACCTAAGGTCACACAGTGGGATCTGAACCTAGGTCCAAAGCAAGTATCTTCCCTCATTCCACTATACCATTCCTCCTGGGGGTAGATTATGAAGAGTTAGTAAAAGAAAAGGATTCCTTGTATTATCTAATGCATAGTGATACAAGAGATAAAGATGGAATGCAAAAATGCCAGGGTATGTCCATAACTCAATCAAATGAGAAAGAGGGAGGGGACATCTGGAAAGACCTAGGTAAGATCACCCACAGCAAGAGGAGGACAGGGATTGATAAGCCATTAAAAAACCTCCCCTCCAGATGAGACATCCAGATAGTGCTGGTTTCCCATAAGCATTCTTAGTTCAGTGTGGACACACCTAGGCACATATGTACACAATTGGACATCTCAGAGGGGCAAAAGAAGACCAGAGGTTTCATAAGGTGGGACAAAGGGGACTATCCTTCAGGCTCACAATATTGGTTTCCCATCTCAGAGGTCATAGGCAAGAGGACACCAATTAGCCATGAGGAAGGAAAGGGTATTCCAGAAAACAAAATGCTACCAGCCAGGACCAAGGAGAGGCAGGAGTAAAAATAGGCTATTGTCAGGTATTAAAAAAAAATTACTAGGACCAATAAACTAGAGGTATTTTGTTCTAGTTTTTTTTCTGGGCAACTACTCAGCTCTAAATTTTAGACATTTGGGGGTATGTTCAAGAGCCTCAGGCATGGTATGCTGGGCACATGGTGGGGACTTCCTAAACTGACTGTTCTGCGTTTGCTGGGGAGAGGTCTCACCTGAGTTTTTCTTGTTAAAGACTGAAGCACGTTGGAGAATGGCAGTAATTATTATAACATTAAAACAAAGCACAGAAAGCGTATTGCTTTCGAGGGATCACTATCTTTGTTTAATTAGTTGGCACCAATTAACACTGGGGCAGCACGGTATAGTGAAATTAGCTCTGGACTTTGAATGAGAAGGGCTAGGTGCAAGTGTGAGCCTCACTACCTTCCAGCTTGATGACCTAGGGCAAGTAACTTCATCCCATCTGGACCTCATTTGGGAAATGGGGGCAAGATGCTGAGAGCTGACTGATGGTCAAGGGTCCTTGGGCCTCAGTATGAAGAACACCTTTATTTTGCAGATAAGTCAAAGCCTGGAGAGACTGATCTATGCGCCTGAAGTCACTTAGCTGGTTAGTGGAAGAGCTGGTGCTTGAACACACTTCAGACAATTCCTCATTCGGTGATGCTGCCATTGCCCTATCCTATTTACCACAAGAATTGTGGAGAAAAGGCTTGATTTGCTTCAATGTTTGATGGTAACATAAGTCTATATTGCTAGCTGATATACTATCAAATACACTCCTCTGGAAATGACAATGAAAGGAGCATGCATGCTAACTGAAAGAGATGTAGGAAGGAAAGTGACAGATGAAGAATCAGATGGCACTTACTAGGTCTGAATTCTAGCTCAGTCATCCACCCACCAGGGGACCTTTATGACCAATTGTTCCTCTATTGGCCTAAGGTAGCCCTTCCCTCCAATGAGGGCTGGGACATGATGATCTCAAAGTTCCCTCCTAGCTCAAGTATTCTCTATTCTAAGACCCCACCCCTTCCCCTGCCCAAGTTGTGACATTCTTTCTTGTAAGGTTCCGTCCTTGTTCTGACATTTCCTGATCTAAGATCCCTCCCATCTCTGATATTCAGTGTCTAAGTGATTACCCATCCCTACTCCCTAATCCTTAACTCCATAGAATTATCTCTTTTTCCATGAACATGTTAATTTTGAGGACTGGAACGGAGCTATACCTTCTCTAAATACCCCATCTAAACTTGGTGGTGTAGTATATATTTCACATATAATACGTGTGTGTGTGTATTATTATTATTTCTGGAAGATATGGGAAGTTGCTCCAGAAAAAAGAGCACATTAATATGACATAGTGTAATCCAAAGAAGAATCTTCATAGCAGGGTTCGATCAGCTAATCTGTCCATTTCTGTCATGTTCAGTGTCTCATTTGATCTCAGTTGATCACCACAGCGTGGATGTGAATAATTGAAAAGGATCTAACTTTGGTATTCAAGGACTGGATTCAAATTTTAACTCTGTCATTTATTTCACCTAGACCACTCGATCTCCTCTCCAATGTCCACTTTTGATTTTGGGTAAATTAGTCCGAAGCTCAATGTATAAAATGTTATATTACACTGTAAACTCCAAGAAAGCAAGAGACATACTTTACTGGAGTCACACGATCTAGGTGAGAATCCCATCTGAGTTATTTTATAGTAGTTTAACTTTAGACAAATCACATACCTTTTAATACTTCAACAGATGGTTGATTTTAAGGCTGGAGAGGGACTTTAGGACACATAATGCATATTTGAGGGAACTGAGGCACAGAGAAGATACGCCATTTCCCCAAGGTCACACAAATATTGAGTAGCAGTTTTAAGATTTGAATTCGATCCATGTAGCTGCAAATCAAAGGTTCTTTCCACAGTACAGCACTTATTTTATGAGTTGTGACCCCCAAAAAAAATCCCTACCCATTTGTTTAACCAAAGTATTATGCCTTTGGTATTGATACACAAATCTTGGCTATGCAAGAGACAAATATCCCATCCATGGGTCTAGTTCTAGGTTGGTCAAGTCCTTAGCCTCCCCTGATATGGCCTTTGAAAACCCAGGATCAGCTACAGACCAAGGAGAAGAATTTATATTTTAGTAGGTAATAGCAACTTTTCAGGTAATGGAAAACCACTCCAGCATCCTTGCCAAGAAAACCCCAAATAGACTCATAAAGAGTTGAGCATGACTGAAAAGACTGAACAACAGGAGGAATTTGAGTTGGATACCACAAACATTTGTTCAATAGTGTCTATATGTCAGTCATTATGATAAACATAGGAGATACATGAACACAAAACGTTATTGTGATTCCTAAGTATGGTAGAAATTACCTATGTGTGAATTTGTTCAGTCAACATTGAGCTCAATCCATCTATTACCTGGCATATGTATTCTATGGAATTATCTGAGGCACACAGACTTGATGAGGTTATATCTGATATTTCTGAACCTTCCCTGAACTCCAAGCCTAGGATTTTATCCTCTATCATATTTCCTAGACGCTAAGGAAACAAAATAAAAAATAAAAACAACAACACACAAAAGAAACCCCAAAACATTTTCTGCCTTCAAGGAACTTTCCCTTTACCTGTGTTAGGGAGTAAGATAGGGAAATAAAACATAAGTAAATGAACTAAATTTCTTAACACTTGATTCAAATTATACCTTTCTCTTTCCTTTTAATACATTATTTACCAATAGACCAGACTGGAACCTTAAATAAAATAGCAAAGCATTTAATTGAGACAGAATAACGAAGTATATAGTAGGAGAAACTCATTTCGATGGACTCTTTCTCAAATCCTCATGCTCCCAGTACATAAACATTCCTCCTGTCTTTCTAAGTTTCTGCCTCTCCAAATCTCATGGTATGGCCTGTCAGGGGGACATGCTGATAAATATTTAACAACCAGATCTTTAGACCAAAATTCACATTCAGCACACTTTTTTTGTTTGAAATTAAATATGAATATTTGAGCTGCCTCCAGCTCTGCTCTGGGAGGACACTGATGCTTTATGGCTCTGCTCCCATGTCTCCTCCCATTGAGGCTAAGAACCTTGCCATTCTCTTGCCTCACTGTCGTCACTAACATCTATTTAAACTTGTCTCTCTGCTACAATTCTCTCCTGTGTGTCTCCTCTGTTACACTGCTACTCTGTTGACTTTTTAGGTCCAATTCGTGAAGGCTCTACCCTCTTCCTACTTCAGAAAAGTGTTAACCCTCTGAAAGTAAGAATTCCCAGGGATATATCTTTGGCTAGTCAACCTATCTTTAACAATGTTGTTAAATAATCCCACAGCCCCCATCTCTTAAGGGATCACTGTCTTTTATAAAAGTAGGCACACACACACACACACACACACACACGCACACTTTGGAAGACTTCTTTGACTCATGCTCATCCATGGAAGATTCCAAGTCCTTACACCTAGCTGAATTAAAATGAGTGAATTTTGATTTCCTCTTCCCTGAACACAAACAACACATATACATGTACACAGAACTTAATATTTCTTATTAGGTCTCTTTAAGGCTGGAGATAAACACTCAACATTTAATAAGTGACCAAGACAAATTTTAAATCCAGGTCTAATTGTTCCAGATTTGAACACTCTCTGACGTGTCATGCTGTTTCCCCTACACAGTCAAAAAAAAATAAAACCATAAAGATGGAATCCCAGACATTACAACAGCCCAATAGAGAAAATATTTTAGGGACTATTAGAGACAGGTGTGGTTTAGTGAATAGCAGCTTGGCCTCGAAGCAGGCAAACTTGCAATCAAGTCCTGATTCCAAGGTAGACTTGCTCTGACACCCCAAGGCATGTAGACTTAATCTTCCAGTGCTTAAAGCCAACTTCTAACATAAGAAGTTGCCAAGAAGATATTAACCTATATTGGTAGAGGGAGTTTCTTCCTCCAGGAGGAGTTCCCAGCACCAAAGAAATTCCGTGTTCAGTCCCCATCCCAATTCCTAGGGATAGTGGTCCTTCTAAGGATGTTGGCTTCTTTCTCCCCAGGCCTGCCCAGAGAACTCTACATTCTTTAAACCAAAAGTGATCTTGACAATATGCTTTTATCAATATGAAACAAACAAACAGTTCTGTTTAATGTATAAATCCTAGGACCCAGCCATCTGGTGGAGGACACCTATTAAGTGTACAGACCATAAAGATGTAATAATACAATTTAAAAATATGACCCCCATCACCCTCATAAACTCAGAAATCAATACTACAGGATGTGAAGGCCTCATGCAAAAGGGAAGTGGCTGCAGCTTCATCTCTACCAACCACAGACTGAAGAGAAAAGGAGCAGGTGAGGGCAGCAACTGTACTGGGAGTGTGGGGTGGAAGTAGGGGAGAGGAAAGGAAAGGAAGGGTAGTTCTCCAAGGGCATAGCTGGTCTGCTCACCCATCTTAGGATTCTTTGCCATTTCTAAAAGGAGTAAATCATAAAAGGAGTCAGGAGACAGGAGGGTGTGGAATATGCACCAGATGTGGAGTCCAAAGATTTGGACTTGATGCTTGTCTATTACAATATTGCATTATACTCTACTACTACTACTACTGCTACTATAATTTCTCTGACCATCAGGAGGTCACCAAATCCCCTCTGCACCTTCACTTCCCCACTCTGTCAGAATCAAGGGGCCAGACTAGACTTCAGCCCCTCAAGGTTTTCTACCCCTGAATTGCTCCATGACCATGCATAAGTCACTTTATTTTATCTACATCATCTGGAAAATGGGTACAATTATAATGTCCAGACTATCTCAGAGGTTATTTCAATGCTAGAAAAAGATGAGATAGCTATTACATTGCTAAAATAGGAAGGCATCTTAGAGATAGATATAGCCCCTTGTTTTAAACAAGGCAACAGAGGTCAAATAGTAAGTAGCATTATAAAGGTGAGGTCAGTGTTTAATTCCAGATACCCTGGCTCATTGGTTTGTAATCTTTTTCTTTTTTACTAAATCCAGAGACTTCTTCAGGTGAGAAGATAGTAGTTCATAGGAATAGTTTACATTTTGTATCTTAAAATTTACAGAGGTAGAGGTGTAGCCAAGATAGCAGAGTAGAAACAGGAACCTGCTAGAGATCTCCCCTTAAACCCCTCAAAAAACCTGTAAAGATGACTCTGAACAAATGTTGGAGAAGCACAATCTACCAAATGATGAACTGAAACAGATTTCCAACCCAAGATAATCTGGAAGGTCAATGGGTAGGATCTGTTTGGATGGGCTGGGAGCAGAGTGTGGTTCAGAGTTGACTGTGAGGGCATAGATAGAGCAAGGCCAGGCCTTAGAGGACTGAATCTCTGGCAGCTGCTGTGGTTTACAGACTTCTCAACCTACAGAAACCAGAGACAACTTCGAAGTTCAGTGGAAAGGGTCTCTCGCTTGGCTGAGAGGGGAGTGTGGCATGACTCCACTCCCAGCCCCGAAACCAACCTAGATCTATCCCTGGACCCAGCTCCAGGGAGGTGGCAGCCACTGCTGAAGTGGAGACTGCTTCCAGAGCCCTCCACTTAACAAAGAGCTCAAAAGTCAAGTAACTGACTGGGAAAACAAGAAAATTGGGGAAAAGAAACAGACTATAGATAGTTACTTTCTTAATGAAGAGGCATTTTCTTATGTCACTGACAAGATCAAAATATATAACCAGAAGAAGACAACAAAGCCAAAGCTTCTGCATCCAAAGCCTCCAAGAAAAATATGAATTGGTCTCAGGCCATAGAAGAGCTAAAAAAGGACTTTGAAAGTCAAGTAAGAGAAGCAAAGGAAAGATTGGAAAGAGAAACAAGAGTAATGCAAGAAAATCATGAAAAACAAGTCAACAGTTTGCTAAAGGAAACCCCACAAAATGCTGAAGAAAATAACAGCTTTAAAATTAAGTTAACCCAAATGGCAAAAGAAGTTCAAAAAGTGAGAAGAATGCCTTAAAAAGCTGACTGGGTAGATCCAAAAATTCACTAAAGAAAATAATTTCTTAAAAATTGGAATGGAGCAAATGGAAACTAATGACTTTATGAGAAATCAAGAAATTATAAAACAAAATCAAAAGAATGGAAAAATAGGAGACAATGTGAAGTATCTCACTGAAGAAACAACTGACATGGAAAATGAATCCAGGAGAGATAATTTAAAAATTCTTGAACTACTAGAAAGCCATGATAAGAAAAGCTCTAGACATCATCTTTTAAGAAATTATAAAGGAAAATTGATATTTTAGAACCTGAGGGTAAAATAGAAATGGAAAGAATCCACTGACTACTTCCTGAAAGAGAGGTGAAAAGGAAAACTCCTAGGAATATTGTAGTCCAATTCCAGAGTTCCTAAGTCAAGAAGAAATTATTTCAAGCAGTGAGAAAAAAAACTATTCAAGTATTGTGGAAACACAATCAGGATAATACAAGATTTAGCAGCTTCTGCACTAAGAGATGGGAGGACTTGGAATATAATATTTTAGAGGTCAAAGGATCTTGGATTAAAACCAACAATCATCCAGCAAAACTGAGTATAACACTTTGGGGAGGGGGGAAATGGAGCTTCAGTGAAGTAGAGGACTTCCAAGTATTCTTGTTGGAAAGACCAGAGCTGAATAGAAAATTTGACTTTCAAATACAAGAGTCAAGAGAAGCATGAAAAGGTGAACATGAAAAAGGAACCATAAGGGACTTGTTAAAACTTAACTGTTTACATTTCTACATGGAAAGATAGTACTTGTAACTCATGAGACCTTTCTCAGTAGTAGGATAGTTGGAGGTAAAATGTGTGTATATGTATGTGTATGTATATGTATATATATATATATATATATATATATATATATATGTATACACACACACACATATGTATATGTGCACATATAGATAGAGCACACAAGGCGAACTGAATATAAATGGATGATATATAAAAAGTAAGCTTAAGTGTTGAGAGGAATGCATTAGGAGAGTGATAAAGGGAGAGGTAGAATGTAATAAATCATTTCACATAAAAAAGGCATTTTACAATAGAAGAGAAGAAGTGGAAGGTCAGAGAGACTACTGAGCCTTCCTTTCATCAGATTTGATTTCAAAAGGGAATAACATTCAGACTCAGCTGAGTATGGAAGTTTAACTTACCCTACAGGAAAGCAGGGAGAAGGGGATAAGAGAGAAAGGGATAATAGAAGGAATGGCAGATTGAGGGAAGGAGTAATTAGAATCAAACACTTTGGCAGAGGGACAGGTCAAAGGAGAAAATAGAACAAATGGAGGGCTGAAAAGGATAGAGGGAAATATAGTTAGTCTCTCACAACATGACTGTTATGAAAGTGTTTTGCATGACCACACATACATAACCTATATTGAATTGTTTGCCTTCTCAATGAAAGGGGAAGGGAGAGAATGTGGAACTCAAAGCTTTAAAAATGAATGTTAAAAAATTGTTTTTACATGCAATTAGGAAACAAGTTACATAGGCAATGGGGTATAGAAATCTATTCTGACCTATAGGAAAGTAGAAGGGAAAGGGATAAGGGGGCAGGGATAGAATAGGGGGCAAACTAGAGGAAAGGGTAATCAGAATACATGCTATATTGGTGTGGGGGGAGGGGGGAGATGGGAAGAAAATTTGAAATTTGAAGTTTTGTGGAAGTGAATGTTGAAAACTAAAAATAAATAAATTTAGAAAAAAGAAAATTAAAAAGACTTACAGGGATAAGGTTTCTTTTGTTCTCTTTAGAGCAAATCTGTGAAGTACAAGAGAGAATGGCAATATTGTTCCCATTTTTCAGATGAGGGAACTGAAGCTCAAAGGGGAAATGATATCTTCCACACCTAGCAAACAAGAGGAAGTGCTAGGATTTGAGCCAATCTTTTCTGACTCCAAATTATTTTACTCTTTACCCTCCATTTCTTGACATTTTATCAGTCATTCAATAGGTAGGTATTAAATCCTTACTGTGCATCAGGCACTGTGATAAATACTGAGGATACAAAAGAAAACTGACTTGGCTTGTGGTCCTTGCCCTGAAGAAGTTTACATTCTTATAGGAGAGACAGCATCTAAATAACTAGACCTATGCATGATCCATGCAGAGTATATAGATGGTAGATAATTTCAAAGGGGAAGGAGATTCTAACTGCTGAGAAAATGGGGACACATATCCTGGAGAAAGCAGGATTTTAACTGAGTCTTAAAGGAAGCCACAGGTTCTAAGAGGCAGAGGGGAGAAGGGAAAATATTCCAGGCACAAGAACAACCAGTGCAAAGCTAAGGAGATGGAGTCAGTCAACCTGCATTTATTGAGTACCTACTGTGTGCCAAATAATGTGCTAAACATTGAGGATGCTGTTCCTTTGTTCACAGTCTAATGAGAGAGAGAAACTATAAATGACCACATACAAACTATATTTATGGAATAAATTGGCAATAATCTTGGAGGGAAGGCTCTAAGATTAAGTAGGACTGGGAAAGGCTTCTGGCAGAAGGTGGGACTTTTGATGAAAAGACCTTAAATGGGCAGTGTAGTCAGATCTTAGAAGGCATGGAGGACAGTAGAATGTAAGAGGATGATAAAAGTAAACTGAGGCCAGCCAGAGCTTCAAATGCAAAACAAAGTACTTTATATCTGACCCTAGAAGCAAAAGGGAGCCATCCACAGTCATCTTGACTTTTGTCTTGCCACTAGACTTTGGAAAGAATAGGGCTAATGACTTTGCACAGCCCTACCTCACTTAAATCCAATTCATGTTCAAGTCAATACATCACCCTCATGATGTCACTGGCATTCTTCGAGAGTGAAGGATGAACAACAATAAACACTAGGGAGCTGCTGGAGTTTATTGAATAAGGATATCATGCTTACACCTTCTCTTTGGGAAAAAATCAGTTTGGCAGATGAATGAAGGTTGGATTAGAGGATGGAGAGAGTCAAAGTGGACTGACTAGTTAGAAGGCTATTGTAAGACATGATGCTGGTCTGAACCGAAGAAGATGTATGAGTGGGAAGAAGGGAGAGTACATAAGAGATGTTGCAAAGGTAAAATCAGAGACTTAAGTACTTCCCCCCAAAATCACCCAGTGACATTTATGGCAAAAGACTTGCCATTTCCAATTTTAAGATGAGGGAACTGAGGACAACAAGACAGAGAAAGAGGGAGAGAGGGAGGGAGGGAGGGTGAGAGAGAGAGAGAGAGACTGGTCCTGGGTCACTTAGCCTAAAAATGTCAAGAGCTGTGCCTTGAACTTATGTACTTTAGAGTAAATTTTTCTACTTCAAACCTTTTTCTACTTCCCCATATGATGGAGACAAAATTCAGCGGACTGTCTAACTAAAAGAAAAGAAATTGGGACAAAATAACCTGAAGGGATAAATCTGGAAGAGTGGAACCCTATTACTCCCAGGTCCCCAATTCATCTCCTGAGTTGGAATCATAAAAACTTAGAGAAAGAAAATACCTGAGTATGCATTTAACACTAATGTGATTGTGAAACAGCATGGTATGAGGATAGAATACTGAACCTAGAGTCAAAAGGTTAACAGGAACAACTGATATTTGTAGAGTGCTTTACATTTTGCAGAGCACATCACAAATGTAGCTTGGTTGTACATGGCTGGGTGCTGGACACAATTATGCTAACAAAAACCCTAACTTCTACCTCTTCTTGCTTATTTCCTTCCTAAGACTTTCTCTAGGTTCAAAAGACAACCTGGAATACCAAGAAACATTGGGTCCTAGATAAAATTGTGGAATCATTCTCTTCCATTCACCTCATTGATTCCACTCCCAATGTGAACTGGGAAAAACTTCCACTCCATTTTAGGTTGTCATTCTATGTCTTATTTACTAACAACAGAATTTTAGACTTGAACTAAAACTGTATACTTTGATAGTGATTTCAAATAGTATAGTGACAGTAATGTTGTTCATTCATGCCCAGCTCTTCATGACCCCATTTGGGATTTTCTTGGCAAAGATACTAGGGTTGTTTGTCATTCCTTCACCAGCTCATTTTACAGATGAGGAAACTGAGACAAATAGGGTGAAGGGTTACACAGCTAATAAGTGCCTGATGCTGGATTTGAACTCAGATCTTCTTGCCTCCAGACCCTGCATTCTGTCCAATGCATCACCTAATTTCCCCAAATAATAACTTACATAGCGCCTTAAGATTTGCAAAATGATTTATAAATATTATCTCTTTATGATCCTCGCATTTTTCTCTATTTTATAGATGAGGAAACTGAACCAGGCAAAAGTTAAGTGACTTACTCAGGATCACACAGCTAGAAAGTTTCTAAGGCTGGATTTGAAGTCTGATCTTCCGGATTCTAAAGCCTGCACTTCATCTGTTGGACCACCTACATTCCAAACAAAAAACAAAAGGCAAAACAGACATATATTTTCAGACATGGGCAAAGTGGGAATGTTGGGGAGGAACCATATGTGCTTATGATGAGGTTTTTGCTTTAGTTATTACTGGGTGGTAGTGGTGGTGAGTTGTAATGGGAGGAATAAATTATAAATAAAAATTAATGTATTTGTAAAAATTAAAATAACTTCCATGGTGCCATAGTTCCAGAAAGGACCATAGAATCATAGTGCCTTGGGCTCTTAGCATCATAAATTCATGGAATCTCAATATCTGCACAGAAGAGCAGAGTTGAAAAGGACCCTGAAGCCACCTAGTCAAACCTAGACCTAAACCAGGGTTCGCTTATTCATTCAACAAGCATTTACTCAAAACCTACTGCGCGCCGGCATTATGCTAAGTTTTAGGGATAGAAAGTCAGAAACTCTTCCTGCCCATCCTTCCCTCAGGGAGTGCCATTCTATTGGGATCCCTCCCCTCTTCCCCATCCCTTATAACATTCTAACAAGGAAAAAGGATTTGGAAATGGCTTTAGACGCCCTTAAGGGGTGATGCAAAGGCATCAGTCCAAGAAAAGATAGGAGAAGCAGTCCTCCCTTTTTTGACTAGAAACTCATTTTGATCAGAATACTGTCAAAGCTAAGTCCTTTCTCAGGGTGTCCTGGGCCAGGGTCTCCTACCTACATGTTCCTCAGCCTTGGGGAGAGAGCCTTTTCCCATCCCACTCCCCCTGGGGAAGGGCCAGTTCCGGCAGCTCTCCCCCACCACACACTACGTATGGCTGGGTTCAGCAAGACTTTTTTTCCTGCTCCACCTCCTAGAGCCTTCATATTTACATACATCCCATAACTACCATCTGCACAGCCAGAGGCATTTGCTGGAAATGGGCCGTTTCCATCTGTTGATGCCATTTTCTCTGAGGAATTTGCATTGATCACTTTTTTATGCAAAGATCTTGTATAGATCATTTTGCCCGGTGGTTTTAATAGGTCTTGATCATTTGGGGGGCACCCCGAGGCCCAGCCGAGTGAAAGGTGTGAAGGTTCTGGGTGACCACTGGAGGTGTCAGTCAGCCTCCTGGCTGCCTGAGCGGTAGTTAGGGAAGTGCTTCCAGCCGTAATTTTCAACCACACAGTATGACCTGTGGTAAGCCTAAGTCGGGACCAGGCTAGGGGGGCCCATCGCAAATATTTATAGTGTGACTGTACACTTCAGCTGGTGACTCATCATTAATGGAAGGCCCCTCAATGAGGGGAAATGGGGTGTGGGAATCAAGCAATCAACTAGTTATTCCAGAGCTGAGCTCTCCCCACACCGTACCTGGGAGGGCCAGATGGGCGCTTTTGCATATTTCTGACAGCTTTAATGAACAGGGCAGTATCACATTGATTAAATGTCGGGGAAATTAGCACAGCCCTCTGGAGTTTCATTATTTACAATTGCTGTGCAAAGTCTTTGGAAAGTTTACACAAGCAGAAGTCACTGGGAAAAAAAAACAACAACAGGGGGGCGGAGGGGGGCAGAAGTTTGTGGCAGAAGGAAACAGAGGGCCTGGCCCACCTGGGAAGCTGGGAACAAGGAAAGAGTTAGTCTGTTCAGGGAGGCTGGGACTTCAATGTTCTTTCTTCATGGTTCGGGTGTGGCTCAACCCATGGAATTTGAAATATGGAAAGTGAGAACACAGAGTTTAAAAAGTTTGATCTGGAATATCCCCCCAAAATTAAAATGTCGGAGTTGGATAGGATCGAAGTACATAGATTCTCATGGCCAGAAGGGACTTTCAGCATCTTGGAGCAGTAGTAGATTGAATAAGAAATGTGGAGTTGGGACGTTCAAATCCTGCCTCAGGTATTTACTGTGTGATTCTGGGCAAGTCACTTAGCCTCTGCCTGCCTCAATTTCTTCATCTGTAAACTTCCTCACCTATAAAATAAAAGTACAGGAACTTTAAAAGACTTAAGAACCCTGATCAATGAAATGACCACCCATGATTCCATGACAAAGCATGCTCTCCATCTCCTAATAGAGAGGTCCTAATGGGCTTAGAGTGCAGAATGAGACAAATATTTTTAGACATGGTTAATGTCGGAATAAGTTTTGTTTGATTATGAATGTTTATTGCAAGATTTTATCTTTTTTATTGGAGAGGATATATATAAAAAAGAAAATAGATTGCTGTTAATTAAAGATAAAATTAAATAAAGCAACAGAGGAATGAAAAAAGCTGGACTTCAGGGCCTCTGAGATCTCTTTCTGCTGTAAATGTATGATTCTGCGAACATGGAATTTAGAACATCAGTCTAGGAAGCGGCTTTACCACATTGAATGTCAGGCATGAGATAAGGAAACACCCAATGTCAGAGCAGGAAGATACCTAGAGATCTAAGAACACAGTATATTCGAATTGAATTAGATCTTAGAGATGATCTAATGTAACCCCTTCATTTTTCAGACAGAAGAAACTGAGCTGCAGAGAGTGACATTGGCCTGTGAGTATAAAAGATATGTGTGCTTAAGGTCACCCGGAAAGGCTGAGACAGGTTCCAAACCCAGCCATCTATTCTTTTTCTCAGTTGAATGCTCTTTTCACAAAGCCACATGGAGTGTGGAGATGGCTTATGGGTACTCCAAATAAAAATGAGAATGGCTTGCTGATGATTTCCCTGCGGAGCTGAGCAGCCTCCATTTGGGAAGTTCATAGAAGGAGTTGGGGGTCCTTTGAACAGTTCAAGGAAGTCTGATGGCATCAATTAGCTGTAATGTGAGCTTGGCCCATGAAAACTCAGTCCCCATGAGTATGCAAAGTGTGCTCAGTCTGATGCAATCTCACATACACACTTTAGAATATACACAGGTATTCTATGACTACTTGTAGAGCTCCTATCATGTGGCAAATAATGGCTTTTTCAATTGGCTTCTGAGTTAGAACTAATCATTCATACCAAAAGCTCATCAACTCAACTTGGTTCTCTTAATACCTGACTATAAAGAGGGAATAACTTCTGTAAGTCTCTGGGCAGAGAGAGTACCAAGGACCTACTCACCTGGAGCAATATACATGGTCCTCTGCCACCCTGGAGAGAGTGGTCTAATTTTATAGAAATGGTAGATCAATGTGAACTAGACTATAGCACAATGATGTGGGTTTACAGTTGGTTGAATGAGCTAGTTATAGCGTTGTCATTAATGGTTTTCTAGCCACATGGAAAGAAGACTCCAGTTTCGAAATACTCATGGGCACTGATGGAGTGGTCCCCCTAAGTTTGTAAAAAGAACTTTGTAGTCCAGGAGACCAAGAGAATGAAGGGAACAGACTAAGGAGATGTGGGCATTGACACATTGACCTAGAAGAATCTACTCCAATTTCCAGACTTTCCATTCATCTTCAGGAGCTGGGTTCCCAGGTGACAATTTTTTAAGAGTGTGAAGCATCCTTAGGATAAAGAATCTAGGAAAAGTCAGAGAGTTGGAAGACTTCCATAACTTCCTCATTTTACAGAGAAGAAAGAAAAGAGCTAGGGCTTATTCAAGGATCCATAGGAAGGAAGAAAGGAAGGAAGAAAGAATGGAGGAAAGGAAGAAAACAGAAACATTTATTAAACACCTACTATGTGTCAGGGACTGTGCTAAGTATTTTGCAACTAGTATCTCATTTGATCCTCACACCAAGCCTAGAATGTAGGTCCTTTATCTCCATTTTCTTGTTGAGGAAACTGAGGCAGATAAAAGTTAAGTGACCTGGTTTTCCTGACTACAAACCCAGCTTCTATCCACTGTACTACCTCGTTACCTCTTACATAGACAAAGACAAAGCTGACATTTGAACCCAGTCCTGGGTTATAAATCTAGCACTATTCATTATGTTGCTACCCCCTCATTTTACAGGTGGGGAAACTGGAGCTAGGAGGGTTCAGCCAATTGTTGATAGGATTTAGATCTGGAAGAGACTTTGGACGTCATTTTGTCAATCAACCATTAAGCATTTATTAAGAACCTACTGTGTGTTTGGCACTGGGCTAAAGTTTGAGAATACGAAGATGAAGGAGAAAACTAATACCCATAAAATCCCATCCAATTCTAAATCCAATGACCACAGTCATAATCTTGGTGAAAGAAGGAGGGAATTTAGGAGACCGAGAGTCCAAATATAGGTGTATGGTGTGCTGTTCCAGCTACAGAATTTTCTAACAGTCTGAACAGTCCAACAACTGGAATGTTTGTGAGACAATGGGTTCCAGTCCCTGGGAGTGTTCAGTTCAATCTGATTCTATTCAGCTCAAGTCAATGTAACAAGTATTTATTAAATTTCTACTATGTTCCAGACACTGGAGATGCAAAGAAAAACAAAACAAAAAAAATGACCCAGTCTCTGCCCTAAAAGAGTTTAAATTCCACTTGAGGAAAAGTAGCATGTCCATAGATAAATACACGCATGTATATTCAGAGTAAATGCTAGGTAATGTAGGAGGAGAGAGGAAGGTAGCGCCCTAACATCTGGGAGAAGGGATTAAGAAAGGTCTTGCCTAGGACTTTATAACCAACCTGGGGTTAGTGATCCTAAAAGGCAGAGGGAAAGATAGAGAGCGTTCCAGGCAAATTGGCAGCCCATGTGGAGGATTGATAGAGAGGCTGGAGAGACACTGCTAACAGAGGGATTCCTGCATTGGACCGGGACTGCACTGGGGGAGCAGAGAGGTCCTGCCAGCCTGTTCTCTACAACAAAGAGCGTGTTGCGGTTACTCTGGCTCCCAGGCTTCAGACATTCCCACTGTGTTTGGCTCCATATTCTGCCAGCAGGTCCTTCAGTTCAATGTCCTCCCTCTTGACATTTAGAGATTTACATGCAATACTGATTAGCATGATGGAAATATTGTGCAACATGTGATTCTGAGCCCAGCGGGAGCCCTCACCAAACAGGTGAGGGGGAGAGAAATGCTGGTCTTCTAATGGGCCTCCCTAGAGCCACAAGCCCAGGGGAGGGCAGGGCAACTGTGGCTAAAGCTCTGACCCTTCCGAGGGGCATCAGAGGGATCTGTCCCTGACAAGCTGGGATTCCAGACTGCGTGTCAGCATCCTGATCTTGGTGAGCATTTCACGGGGCAATGCCTTTCCTTTCTGAGGCAGGTGTCTCTTGATTTACATAAGGCAGGGGGGGAAGGTAGGAGGTAGGGATCAGTTCGTGAATCATCTCAGGCTTCTCTCAGTGGCAGCATGGAAAGGGAAGGGAGAAGTTAAGGGAATAAGCATTTATAAAACACCCACTTTGTGCCAGACACTGGGCTAAGAGCTTTAAAAATACTATCTCATCTGATCCTCACAAAAATCTTGATAGGTAGATGTTGTCATCCCTATTTTACGGTCTAGAAAACTGAGGCAAACAGAGGGTAAATGACTTGCCCAGGGTCACACGGCTAGGAAGTATCTAAAGCAAGACTGGAACTCAGGTCTTCCTGATTTCAGACTTAGCTCTCTATTATGCCACCTAAGTGTCCCTGGAGCATAACAAAACAGGCTCAAATCTTACCTCAACCGCTTAGTAGCTTTGTGGTCCTGGGCAAGTCATATAACTACTCTGAATCAAATTTTCTTTTCTCTAAAATGTAGTAATAGTACCTTTGCATTAAATAATTTAGATGCATCATCTCATTCAATTCTCCCAACAATGTTGACAGGTAGGTACTATAAAGCCAGGTCTTTCTGCTTCAAGTCCATCTCCCCACACATCCAACCTATCACTTCTCAACAGCGTGTGAAACACGTTGTAAACCTTGCCACCAGGTGCTGTTATTAGTAATACTTATCAAGAACAAATGTTATTGTTGTAGTTTGCAGTGATGCTCGAAGGGTTACAAAACCATTTTTGATCATTGTTATGACCCTGCAGAGGAGTCAATAATCTCAATTTTGCAGTTGAGGAAACTGAGGCAGCAGTTAAGTGACTTGCCTAGGGTCACACAACTAACCATTTTCTAAGGTAAAATTTGAACTCCAGTCTTCCTGACTCCAATTGTAAGATTCTAGCCATGATGGCCTCTGGCTTCATACAATCTGCATACCTCCCATCCCCATCTTCTGATGATAGGATCAAAGGATTTAGGCCATGAGAAACTTTGGAAATTGTCTAGGCTAACTCTTCATTTTATAAATGGATAAAGTGAGGTCCCAGAGAGGTCAGGCAATGGGTTCAAAGTTACCCAGCAACTCAGATTCAAAGTCAAGAAACAGGGTTGACCTTCTATACTAGATATACATACATTTAGCAGTGCCTCTGGGGGGAAAGTTAGGGAGAACAGACATTAGGCACAAGTCACTTCTGCACTTTCGGGATCACTATAGAGCTTAAAGAAATGAATTGAATTGAACACTGCCAAGGACTAGAGTTTACTGTTTCTCAAGGCAGTATTTCCAATGCTGAACAATGCTAGTTATTAGAATTTAGCCTGGGTCAAAATGAATCTATGCCTCACACCTAGGGCCAAATTCAAAGACCTCTATTCCTACCCCTTCACCAAGGCAAAGCCAGAGTCACATGGTTAAGAAGGGAAAGAACCTTAAAAATATCACAGCTATCCTCATTTTACAGAGGGGAAACTGAGGCAGGGGAGGGGAGCTCTTTTCAAAATTTGCCTTCACTTTTAATCCTGCTTTATTTTTGGTCATTGCGGAGTCATTTCTGAGCCTTTGTGACCCCATTTAAGGTTTTCTTGGCAAAGATATTGGAGTGGTTTGCCATTTCTTCTCCAGCTCATTTTACAGATGTGGAAACTGAGGCAAATGGAGTGAAGTGATTTCTCCAGGATCACCCAGCTAGGAAGTATCTGAGGCCAGATTTGAATGCAGGGAGATGAGTCTTCCTGACTCCAGGCAAGCTCTCTATCCACAGTGCCATCTAGCTTCCCCTAATGCTGGTCTTCCTGCTTTAGCCACCTTAATTCACTCTGCTGATACTCCTTCCCCTCAACTTATCCTACCTGGATCTTGCTTGTACATAGTTTTGTGTAAGTTTTCTCCCCCATTAGATCATGAGCTCCTTGAGGGCAGGAACGGGTTTTTATCATTCTTTATATCCTCAGTAGCACATAGTAGTGCTCAATA
This sequence comes from Potorous gilbertii, assembly GCA_028658325.1. Classification (NCBI taxonomy): domain Eukaryota; kingdom Metazoa; phylum Chordata; class Mammalia; order Diprotodontia; family Potoroidae; genus Potorous; species Potorous gilbertii. The sequence goes on from JAQQSK010001039.1 coordinate 22,138, forward strand.
AATGTTTATTGACTAACTGGTTGATAGAGCAGAAAGAAGTCCAGGTGCTAGATCCTGGTCCTATTTCTTAGTACCTGTGAGACTTTGGGAAGGTCACTGACCTTTACTCAGTCTCACTTAGTTCCCTTCTCTGTAAAATGAGGAGGTCATACACAAGTTGTTCTCTGAAAATCACCTGTCCATGATTAAACACCTGCTAAACATCTGGGGGACAATTAAAAATTAGGCCCCTGGTTTCAAGTCGAGGGTTCTTTACACAGCCAACTCTCAGGGTTCTCTTAGGCTGTCAAGGACAAGGGACTGCAGAAAATTCTGGAGCTGGACGAGGCCTCGGAGTCTAGATTCAAGGAGTACAAGAACTGGAGGAGTCAGAATAAAAGCACAGAATTTAGAACTTTTTTAGAAAAGGAAATATTAGAGATGGAAGAGACCTTGTAATATACCAGTGGGAAAGACAATACCAAATAGTAATAAATAATATATATCAATATATAATTATTATATATGATAAATAATATTATAAATAATAAATTCTATACATAGAATTCCAAGGCCAGAAGGAACCTTGAAATACGTCAAGCAGAAAAAGTCAAAACTGGGAGAGTTAATATAACAGGGGGTTATAAGAGCTGAGAGGGGCCTTAGAACAGGGGATGTCAGGGTTGGGAGGGGCCTTAGGACAAGGGATGTCAGAGCTGGAAGGGAGCTTAGATCAGGGGATGTCAGGGCTGGAAAGGGCCTTAGAGACCATGAAGTCAGATTCAGAGCCAGGAGGTATCTCAGAGCTCATCTTTCCCAACCTCTGAGGCTTAAAACTGAAGGTACATGACTCAGAGCCTCCTGGGTCATTAGCAGCAAGCTAGTGATCAAACCCACCCCTTCTGCCTGCAAGTGTGTCGTCCTTTCCATCATGCCAGCCTGCCTCAGTTTACCAATAAGGAAAATGAGTCCCAGAGAGGAGAATGTGACTTGCTAGTTACTGATTGGCATGACTGGAACCAGGACCCTCCCACCCATCCTTTCCACTGCGTGGAGCCCCATTTTCTTTGCTTTGCTCCCCAATCTGATTTCATTGGGATTCAAACACTGGACAAGGGGTGCGGAGGGTCCACAGCAGGGGATAAAATAAAAGCTCTGACCAGTCCCTGGGCCAAACACAGACCCTGTCCCACAGAGACCAGAGCTTCTCTTCTCATCCCCCTACTTTGCCAACTAGCCTCCAGGTTATGAATCACATTATTTTAGTGATAGACATTGAAAGCGATTGCCTGATAGCAGCTTTTACTGTTGAGATGAAGGCTCTTGTGCAATCCCTGAGCTCATCGTGGGTCCCACTTCTTCACTCCTTAGCCTTTGCCTTCTTCAGGACGTGTCTCATATTTCAGTGCATTATTTAACCCTATGTTCCTGTCTCAGCTCATGTGTTAGATCAGAAGTTCCTTGAAGCCAAGGTGGGAGATATTTGTATCCTGGGAGCCAGAGAGTCTCTGTGTTCTAAGTCAAATCACTTTCTCTTTTCTGGGCCCCCAAATCCTCATTTGTCAATTGAGATGATCCATCCAATGACCTCTAACGTCCCTTGTAGTGGGTAGGGGTCAGGAAAACCTGGGTTCAGCTCCTACTTCAAGACATTTACTATCTGTTTGACCTTGGGTAAAACTACTTAAAATCAATATGCCTTAGTTTCCTCATCTATAAAATGAATATAGTTCATTATATCCATTCATAGTTCATGAATGTGGTTTTACTCAATGGCCTCATCCACGTCTAAATCTATGATTCAGTGTCTCCTCTAGCTCTCCATCTCATGATCTCATAAACTCCTCAAGAGAAGAGGCTGTTTTTAATTTTTATCTTTGTATTACCAGTCAGTACATAGCACAATACTTTGCATACTATAGGTACTTAATCTATATTTGCTAATTAATTGACATGTTAGAAAATATTCAGTGATAGAAGGAACACAGCCATAGTCACATATCATTGACAGTGTGGTCAGTGAGCCCAGACGTTCTGGAATACAATCAACATTGATGAGGAAAATGACCAAAGTACTCCCACCCTTTGACTCAACAATGTGCACAGTCCAAGGAGGCCAAAGAGAGAATGCTCACAGAGAGAACTTCATATTCCCATATCAGACTTAATATTTGTAATTTGTAATATTGTCGAAACCAAACCTGGAAACAAGATGGCGCCTGGTCAGAGGGAGAATGCCAGACAAATTGTATTATGTGAACATAATAGAAAATGAATGTACCACGAAAGTAATGAATATAAGAAATCTAATATAGCACAGGAAGACTCATGAACTCACCCAAAGCGAATTCAACAGAACCAGGAAGATAATACACACAATGCCTTTGTCAACAATGTAATTAGTCAGAATATAGAATAAAGCTGGCTGTTATCGGATTATAATGAAATAAAGAAGAGATTGGAAAATTAAGCCCAGTCATGGCTTCATATGTGGGTTAATATATGTGCGCACATATATACATGTACTACATATATATATATATATATATATACTATATATACTATACATGTACTATATATATAGTGGTTATATCTATTGTGTATGTACACACATGCATAGACATGCAAAATTATTTTACATTACATACATTCAGATAGCTAGATAATGTCTAATAAATGCAGAGACTATAGTGAAGACCCCTGTATAGTCTACACTGGCAAAAAAAAGACCCAGAGGTTTTCAGGCACAAAGGAGAAGTCCAGCCAGACAAGCTGTGGTAAAACAGGAGCCACTATTGGGGACTCTAGCTAAGAAACAAGAAGGTAGTTATCGAGGATGTAGGTCTTAAGGGAAAAATATGTTCCACCATTGAGATGGAAGCAGATTTGAGGAAGGAAATTAGCAAAGCTTCTTTCTACAGAAGAGAAGCCATCAATGTTCATGTCCAGAGGGCTCTGGGAGCATGTAGCAAGTCAATGTGAGCCAGTGACCTTGAGGAACTCTGTGGACTGCAGCAAGAGGACTTAGGAACCTGTGACTTGTCAGCACTGTGTGCACAGTAGATCCCACAGAAGAGACATTGGTCAGTAAAGATGGCAACCAAATGGGTCCACTGATCCATGTAAATGTGGAGGTTCCAGTGGAGCCTGACCCGGATGAAAAGTCCCAGTTCAGAAAATAAAGCTGGTAATGTGAATAGGCCCATCATGTCTCATTCCTCTCCTGGCTGCACTTCTATCTGGATTTCACTATCATGCTCCTCATGTGGATTCTCCATCTCTGTACTCTGTCTCTGTCTCTCTCTTCCCATCCCCACCATCCCCCCGTGTGCATCTGCCTCTCTCTGTCTCTGCCTCTCTGTGTTTCTCTGTCTCTCCATTTCTCTCTCTCCTTTTCTCTTCTCCCCCACCTCGAGTGCATTTGTGTCTATCTCTGTCTCTCTGCCTCAGACAAGGAAATAATAAATATAGATATGATTAAAAGAGGCAAACAAGGGAGCCACATTATGCTTAAAGACAACATAGCTGAATACTATATCTATATCTATCTATTATATATATATACACACACATACATATATATATATATATATATATATATATATATATATTCCTAGTTCGCACATTATTTGAATAAAGGAAAATATAACCATCTTACAAGGAAAAATAGAAAGTGAATTTATAATAGTTGGGCCTATCCATGTACCTCTTTCAGACTTAGACAAATATAACATAAATAAATAAATAAATAATAAAAACAAGAAAGAAATTAAGCACCTTAATAGAATTTTGGAAAAATTAGATATGATGGCCTTCTGGTGACTACTGAATGAGAATACAGAGGAGTAAGTATTTCAGCTGTGAATGATACCTTTATAAAAAATGATCCTACATTATGATTTCTAAAAGTATAATCAAATGGCAAAATATCAAACATACCATTTACTGTCCATATCACAGTACAAATTTTATTCAACAAAGGGTTTTGAAGAAAGAGCTAAAATTAGTTGGAGACTAAATAGTTTCACCATAAGGAATTGGTGGGTCAAAGAAAAGAATCACAGAAACAGTAAATAATTTCACCAAGGAAAATGAAAGCAATACAACAAAATACTAAAACTCTTCAGATACAAATAAAGAATTTCTTCATGGGAAATGTATATTGCTAAATGCTTTCATCAACAAATGAGAGAAAGAACAGATTGATTAACTGAGCATAGAACACAACAAAAATAGCTAGAAAAATAACTTCTAAAAATGCAAACTAAACATCAAAAGAGAAATTTTGAAAATCAATGGTTAAAAATGGAAAGAAAAGGATCATTGGATAAATAAAAAAAGTATGAGTTTTTTTGAGATAAAGTTAGACATTCATTTTAATAGAGGGGAAAATCAAATTTCCAGTAGAAAAAGAAAAAGAATTGAAAACAAATAAAAAGAAAAGAAATTATCAGAATTATTTCTCTGATTCTGTGTCAACAAAAGGATAAAATGTACGAAATTGATGAACACTTACAAAAATATAATATACCCCAAATAATACAACAATATGGATTTTAAATAACACAATTTCAGAAAAATAAATTGAAAAAACCTTAAATGAATTTCACAAGAAATTATTCCCTGAATCAAATGGGTTTGCAACTCATTTCTATCAAAACTTAAAATGACAACTAATTCCAGTATTATGGTAACTATTTTGAAAAACAAGAAAAGAAGGGGTCTTACCAAACACCTTTAGTTATGATTGCTGTGGTTCAGTTGTTTTTCAGTCATGTCTGACTCTCTGTGACCCCATGCAGGGTTTTCTTGGAAGAGATACTGGAGAGTTTTGCCACTTCCTTCTCCAGCTCATTTTATGGATGAGGAAACTGAGGCCAACAGGGTTAAGTGACATGCCCAAGATCACACAGCTAGTAAGTGTCTGAGACTGGATTTCAACTCAGGTCTTCATGACTCTAGGCTCAGCTCTTTGCACCCACTCTGTCACTTAGTTGCCCATACCTTTTATTATGCAAATATGGTATTCATACCTTAACCAGTGATAGATAAAGCAAAGAAAAAACTTATAAGCCAAAAGCCCTAATACATATTAATGCAAAATGATTAAATATTAGCACTGAAACTACAATAACCTCTTTTAAAAAGATTATATTCTAAGACTAGGTTAGATTTATACCAGCAACGCATGATTTATTCAATATGAGGCAAACTATAAATATAATAAGGCATACTAATAACAACAAAAATTCATGATTATACACATATAGATGCTGAAAAAAGCTTTTGACAAAATGCAATACCTATTTCTGTTTAAAAAGAACAACAGAAGACTTGACTCAGCATCCAAGGAGTGGGATTTGGGGAGCAGGGGATGCTGAGTACGGTTCTGACACTGTTCTGTGAAGTCACCCACCCCTTGATTGATGGTCTTGGCCAAAGCCTTGCCCTCCAAGACCCCCACAGTCCCATGTCAGACTCAGCTGTCTGCTAAGTTCTTTTGGGAGTCCTCTCCATATCCTTCTCCTGCCCCTGGGGAAGTTAGTGACATCTCATCCTTTGGTTCCCACCTGTTCATGAACATAGTAGACCTTAAGGACTGGAAGGGTGGAGAGTGCTCAAAGGTCCATGCCTAGCCTCTTTGCCACCAGTTGTTCTTTGCCTAGGAGATTCCTTGGGCTTCATCCTCAGGAGCTTTCTCCTCCATGATCACTAATATGGAGCCTTGACCTTTGAAGATGAGGATGCATGAGGATAGGGGCTTTGGTTATAACCCCAAACTTGTTACACATCAGAGAGACCCTGCAAAAGAAAGAGTCCATAAAAATAATTTTTATGGCCAAAATTTTGCCCAAAGTGCTACCCCCATGCACCATAAGAAAATTCATAGTAGAGAGAAGCTCTTTAAATGTGACAAATATTGGAGAACCTTCACTCTTATCGCAGTATCAGAATGTTCACACTGGAGAGAAACCTTATGAGTGTAATGAATGCATTAAGGTCTCCAGGTGACATTCAGTCCTTAATCAACACCAGAGAGCTCATACTGGAGAGAAAACATTTGAACATGGAGAAGGTGGAAAGCTTTTCAGACCTTCATGAACATCAAAGAATTCACTCTGGAGGGAAAACCTATAAATGTAATGAGCGTGGTAAAGCATTCAGTCAAAGTGCTACCCTTATTCAACATCAGAGAATTCACACTGGAAAGAAACTTTGCAATTGTAAAGAATGTGAGAAAGCTTTTAGTACAGAGTCAGGTCTTTATGAACATCAGAGAATTCACAGTTGAGAAAAGCCATATGAATATAATGAATGTGAGAAATCTTTTAATCAAACCTCAGATACCATAGCACATCAAAGAATCCATACTGGAGAAAAAATATAGGAATGTGAAGAATGTGGAAAAACCTTTGGTAGAAGCATAGATGTTTGAAAATATCAGAAAATTTTTGAAGGAGAGAAACCATATGAATATGATATATATGGTAAAACTTTCACTCATCACACTGATTATATTCAATATCAGAGAATTCACAGTGGAGAAAACTTTATGAATGTCATGGATGTGATGAGACTTTCAATTATACCTTAACTCTCACTCGATATCAGAGAATTCATACTGGGAAAACAACCTGCAATTTTAATGAATGTAGAAAATCTTTCATCCATTTTGCAGGTTTTATGTACCATTAGATAATGCATACGTGTGAGATACTCTATAAATGTAATGAATGTAGGAGAGCCTCCAGTAAGAACTTACTCCTTAGAGAACATTGCAGAATTCATACTGGTGAGAAACCTTTCAAATATAATGAATATGGGAAATCCTTCAGTTACATTAAAGGTCGTTATCAGCATTAGATAGTTCATAGTGGAGAGAAACCTTTTGAATGTAGTGAACATGGAAAAACACCATTCACTCCTTACTTGACATGTGAGAGTCCATAGTGAAGAGAAGTCATTTGAATGTAATGAATGTGGTAAAACCTTCAGTAGAACATCATGAACATCAAAGAATTCATACCGGGGAGAAGCCATATGAATGTAATAAGTGTGGGCAAGCCTTCAGTTAGAGCTCTACCCTTTTCCAACATCAGAGAATTCACACAGGAGAGAAACCTTATGAATGTAATGAATATGGGAAAACTTTCCATACCAGATCATGTCTTGGTGAACATCAGAGAACTCATACTGTAGAGAAGCCAAGTGAATGTGATGAATGTGGGAAAATCTTCAACAAAGATCAAAACTTATTCAACACTAGAGAATTCATTCTGGAGAGGAGCCATGTGAGTGTTACATATGTGGGAGAGCCATTATTCGTCATTCACTTCTCATTGAACACCAGTGTAATCACATTCAAATCAATTTGTAAATGTGATGGAGATGTAAAGGAGAACTCTGTTGACTAGAGTTAATAATAGGTTAAAAATTCCATAATAGAATATAAACTTTTTAATAGCAGTTGCTAATTTTTACTCTATTGTAGCTTGTTTAGCAATCTAGCCCAGTGCCACATACAGAGTGATAACTAAATATTTTCTTGGTGGTTATGGGAAAAAAGAACAACACTAAAATGGTAAGGAATAAATGGGCCTTTCCTTAATATTGTAAATATTATCTAAGTAAAACCAAGGGCCAACGATGACGGATGATAGATAGATGGGTAGATAGACAGATAGATAGATGGACGGATGGATGGATAGATAGTACATAGAAATTAGACAGATATATCTAAACATAGGTAGATGGTTGATGGAAGATAGATGCACATGTATGTATATATTAAATATATAATATATAGTCTTCATAAAGACATACACACAGAGCTACACTCACATTTATGTTTATATATAGTTATATGTATATATCCATATATGTATGTGTGTAGCAAGGATGTGCTTAAGTCCTTTCTGATAAGAAAACAGTTAAATGATCTTCATAATTGTTACTATTATACGATAGAATTTTGGAAATTCTGGTTATAGCAATAAGATAAGAAAAAGAGACTGAAAGACGAAGCAAAGGCAAAGGGAAAACTAAACAATCATCTTTTGAAGATACAATGGTCTACTTCAGGAACTCCAAATATTCAACCAAAATTAATTGAATATGCATGAAATAAAATGAACTAACAGAAATTATCAGCTTTTCTGTGTACTACCAACAAATCCCAGCAGGAAGAGATAGAAAATGGAATTCCTTTCAAAGTAATTACAGAATGTTTAAAAACACATTGAAACTATATAAATGCAAAATAATCATAAAAGAAGAAATAAAGACAGACCTAAATAATCAGAGAAATATTAATTTTTCATGGTTAGTCTGTGCCAATATAATAAAATTGACAATGCTACCTGAAGTTACTAATTCAATTGCCAAGCCAATCAAACTACCAACACATTAATTTAGAGAGTTTAAAAATAGTTACAAAATTCATCTGGAAGAAAAAAATGTACAGAATTTAAAAGGAATAGAAAAAAACATAAAGGAAAGGAACACATATACATATACATACACATATGCATATACACATGCATGCATATATACATATACCTATACCTATACATACAAGCATACATGCATACATATGTATGTATTGAGCTACACTTTTTGTTGTTCAGTCATTTAGTCATGTCTGACTGGGCAGCTTGCCATTTACTTTTTCAGTGGGTTAAGGCAAGTAGAGGTTAAGTAACTTGCCCAGGGCCACACAGTTAGTAAGAGTCTGGGGTCATATTTGAACTCAGATCTTTCTAACTCCAGGTCCAACTCCACTGAGCATCTGACTGCCTCTAAACTATACTACAAAGCAGTAAGAATCAAAAGTATATGGTCCTGGTTGAAACAAACAGAAGAATAAATCTATGGAACAGATTAAGTACATAATATACATATGTAAATGAATGGAGTAGCACAGTGTTCATCTAAACCAAAACCTCTACTCACTAGAATAAGGCTTCACTATTTGACAAAAATTGCTGGAAAAATTGAAAAGCATTCTTACTGAAATTAGGTGTAGACCACCACTTCACAACATATTCTAAGATTCTTCCCAAATAGATATGTGACTTCTATATAAAAAGTTACTTAATAAATAAGTTAGAGGAACAAGGAAGAAAACTACCTCCCACAACTGTGAATTGGAGAAGAATGCATGACCAGACAAGAGATAGAGAGGATCACAGAAGATAAAAATAGAAAATGCTGATTGTTGTATCAAATGGAAAAAATATTTGCACTAACAAAATCAATGTAGTTAAAATTATAAGAGAAGAAGGTAACAGGAAAAGAATCTCCTCCCCAAGTTAAGATAGGCTGGTAAATGATATGAAGATAGATAGACAGATACTTTATTGCTTACTCTGTCCTAAACACTGAACTAAGCTTCTCTAAAGGAAGATTGATATCCTAGATATTTAGATGAAGCACTGACTCTGGGCTTGGTCTCCCTCAATCCTCACTCAGATAGATTGGGTCCCCAGAAAATGGTCAACTACTTCTTCTCTGTGGAGATCCCTAGAAACCTATTTCATGTATCCCCTGCATATTAATTAACTAGTTGATTCCCAAATATTAATTGCTTTCTGTTACTGTTGTCAATTAACTTGATATCAGTTAGCTTTTTTGATGTTCAGTCAGGACATATCCATGTGGTTTTCTTGGTAAGGATACTGGAGTGGTTTGCTATTTCCTTCTGAATTAAGGCAAACAAAGGATAAGTAACTTGTCCAGGGTCACACAGCTAATGATGCTTGAGGCCATTTTTGAATTCAGGTCATCTTAACTCTAGGCCCAATGGTCTATCCACTGAGCCACTGAACTGCCTTCTCAATTAGCTTTAACAATGGGATGTTTATCAAGAAGGTAGAGGAAGGACTGAAGTGTAGCAACATCCCCCAAACTGAAAAAGGGTGTTCAGTGTTAAAATACAAGGGTGTTAAATACTATCCCCAACCCAGAGACATCTTTCATGGTCCTTGGAGTCTTTTTCTCCCTTCTCAGTGTCTCACTTCTGGGAGTGTCATAGTTGATGGGTAAATTATTCTCTTGCCCAGTTGGCTCAGCTGCTGGACTGGGTTAAGCAGATCAGTCCTTGGGATTCTTAACTGTACTCAACTGCTTCATCTCCTGGTAGATCTTTCCACATCTCTTTCTAGACTTCTGATGAATCTTCAGAACTTTTGAAGCTCATAGGCTTATAACCTGTGAGCTCACAAAACTCACAACCTGGTCCATTCCATTTCTAGATAGTCATTTACCTCAGATTGGGAAATAAGAAATACAAGAGACCTACAAGAGTTTCCATGTATGCATAGGTACATGGCAACTTGGTGGCAGATAAGACCAACCCACACTCAGTCCCACAGCTGTTCTTGCTCTTTACTGAAAAGTTATCATCTGCCCAACCATTTGCATGCATTCCCTGTTCTAGCTCAGCAGCCAATTAAAATGTTTTTCATCACTATGTAATAATCTGACAAGCAAACAATGTAAGTGTAGGTAACTACAGATGTTCTGATGTGTGGGGAGTGAAGTCCATTAATCTTGCCTGGAAGCAAAATTCAACAAGTTTCTAAGCATGTTGGAACCAAGGAGGGTATACTGCTCATGCTCTAAAAACTGAGCTCTCACCCATAAACTGTTTTAAATCTATAAAAGTAAGATCCTGTCCTTATTTATTTAAATTGTTAAAGGATATAAGTAGGCATTTGCTAAAGGAAGAAATTGAAACTTCCAACAGTTGTAAGTCAATAGCTGAGTTCTACCCCACAGGTTTTTAATGGGCAACAATGGTGAAAGAGAAAGGTGGCAATTGTTGGAGGAGATATAGGAGGATGGACATACTGATACACTGTTGGTGGAGTTGTGAATTGGTGCAGCCATGGAAATCAATCTGCAACATGATTTTTAAGAAGTCATTAAATTGTTTATATTTTTGGTCTCAGTGTCACAACTATTAGGTTTATACCCACAAAAAGATGAAAGAAAGTGGGAAAAGACACAGGTGCACAAAAAGATTGATTTGTTGCAGTGAAAAATTTGAGCCTAAGGAAGTGTCCATCAACTGAAGAATGATTGAATAAATTATGGTATATGAATGTCATGGAAAAGCATTGTGCCTCAAGAAATGAGGATAGGAAAGTTTCAGGAAAACTGGGAAGACCTTTATGAACTAATGCAGAGTGAATTGAGAAGAACCACAACGATGTATCCAATAACAATAAACATGGGGAAACAAAGAAGCAAGTTTGAAAGACTTCTTAAAAAATTCTCAATGAAACGACCAACCACACCTCCAAGGGACAAAGGGAGAAGCATGTTACCAATCTCCAGACAGAGGTAAAGAAAGAGATTATCTTTTGGACATAGCTAATATATGGATTCAGGAAGAGTTTGTTTTTTCTTTCTTTTTTAATTAGATGTGAAGAATTGAGGGTGGGAATTAACAATGGTATCATCAAAGAAAAAAGAAAGAAAAGAAATTAAAGAGAGTCAATGGGCACATTAAAATACACAGATGAAAACAGAAGGAATTTCAGAAAGAAACACAGACAACTAGGAAAGCTTAGAAAGTAGCATGTTGGATTCTTTCTTGGCCTGTTAGGATTATGATCAAGAGATATGTAAAAGGAAGAACAAGTCGCATGTCAAAGAGATTAACTATTTAATTGATGATTCTCATTCTGTGTTATACTTTGTATAAGCTACTTGGCATTTGTTAGGTTCAGTATATATATATATATATATATATATATATATATATATACATATATATATGTAGTGTAATTATGTATGTGTGTATATATATATACACACCTATACATATATACATACATATATATGTCATGTATGCACGTATAGGTGTGTGTATATATGTGTTTATGTGTATGCATATATAAATATTATGTATATGTGTATATACATAAATCTTATATGTGTGTGTATCTTAATATATTGATTCAGTATATATATGTGTGTGTGTGCTTACATGTGCAAAAATGTATACATAACATACAGGTTCCTCTATATGTGTATATTCATATAATATGCATATATATACATATACGCATACATATGCAATACACATACATATAAATTTTACTGATTGGATTAATTCATATTGAATCATTCTTCTTTTGCAGAGCCTAGGATAGGGACCTGGGAATAGTTGATGCTAAAAAAAAAAAGTTCCTTGAAAGAACAAATGAATACATAAACATATTTAATAATCCCAACCAAATTATAAGGGTGTTGGTCAAGCTCACACTAGAATTTGAGAAAAGGATCGAGTTTATAGCTCTAAATGACTTCAGAGACGATGGATTCCATATACCTCCCCCTCCCCACAATTTACACACGAATGAAGTTGTCTCCCAAGAAAACATAATTCAATACAATTCAGTTCAATTTGATAAATTGTTTTTTCAAGCACATCTAACATGCTTCAAGGTCTAGGTACTATGTTTGAGGAAGGAAGGAAGGAAGGAAGGAAGGAGAGGGAGGGAGGGAGGGAGGGAGGAGAGGGAGAGATAGAGCGAAGGAAGAAAGGTAGGGAAAAATAAAGAAAAATTTATTAAGGACCTACTAAGGGTCAGGCACTCTGCTAAGCATATGACAAATATTATCTCATTGAATCCCCACAACAACCCTGGGAGGTAAATGGTATCATTATCGGCATTGTGTGGTGGAGGAAATTGATTAGGGATTGAATGACAATAAATGAAGCATTTCCTGACATTAATTGCCTTGGGTCAATTAATGTGTACAAGCCAGTCTCTCAGTCTCAGTCTCTCAGTCTCTCGGAACACTGGGGGACACACTGTGTGGTAACATCTTTGTAATTCTTCCTATGTTTAGTGTTAGAGAAACTACCTTCCAGCTCTATCATTTACTTCCTGCATGACCTTGGGTGAATCATTTCCCTTGTCTAAACTTTCAGGTTCCTCAATAATAAAATGCTAGAGTTAGACTATATGACTTCTAAGGTCTCTTTCATCTTGAAATCTATGATCTCATTTGCCCCTTTAGGACATCCATGTAACTCTTGTCCAACTGTTAATCTACATACCCAGATAATGCAGGACAGGAGCAGGGGGGAGGGGGGCAGATGGAGTGGGTGTGAGGAGGGAAAAGGGAAAGAAGCCAATTCTGGTACCTTGTCCTTTTGTACTTCAAATATCCCAAACTGAGGTGGTGTGTGTGTGTGTGTGTGTGTGTGTGTGTGTGTGTGTGTGTGTTTGGGGTGAGGTGGAAGGTAGAATTATGGAAGAAATCTTCCTTCTTTTGTAGTGACCTACCTGGAGGGAAACTTTTCAGTGATGGGACTCCTGAACTTTTACTACAAACTATTGAAACCATACAAAAATTACTGCCTGAACAAAATCCTAAGATCCCATGATCATGGGATCTTAGATTTAAATCTGAAAGGGAATGAATGAATAAATAAATTTATAGATATATGAATGAATTAATTAAAAACTTTTTTTTTTAAATTAACTGCTTGATACTTGTCAAACATTGTACCAAAGACTAGGAGTAAAATACAGAAAAGCAAAGACAGTCCTTGCCTCAAGGACCTCATATTCTAATAAAAGAAACCAATATGATTAAGGGAGGAGTAGTGAGTATACTGGTCACCAAAATGGTACACAGAACACTGGACTTGGAGTCAGGAAAACCTCAACTAAATGGAGATCGTTCCCCTAAAATAGGGAAAATGACAGCACCTACTTCACAGAGTTATTTTGAGGTTCAATGGGATCATATTTAGACAGCATTTAGCACAGTGCCTGACACACAGTAGGTACTCAATAAATGCTTCTTTCCTTCCTCCCTCCCTTCCTCCTTCCCTCCTTTCTTTCTCTTTCTTTCCCCTTTCCTTCCTTCTTTTGTTCCTTCTGAAACTTACAGGGATGGTGAATGGAGCCATAGGAAAGTAGATTGGTACATCCCTTCCAAGAACAATGTAATAGCTGTTTCCACTGTCACTCCAGAGTTAGAGGGGAAGGAGGGGGAGGATACATGGTTCTACAAGGTTAATAGTGAGACTACTACTAGGAAGATTATGAAAATAGAGAGTGAAAAAAAGACTGGTTAAGGTAAAAAAAATCCAATTAGGCTCTTCCAGAAAGAATAGGCCAAGTGAACCAGTCACCAATCGAGACAGTGGCTGCCCCAGGTCAGAAGTCATAGAAATGAAAGCATCACAGAGATCATCTACTCCAACTCACTAATTTTACAAAGGAAGAAACAAGCCCAGAGAGGCTCAGGTCATACAGGTAGAAAGGAACACAGTTGGATCACCCCTAGATCCCCTGTAACCCCTGTCACCAAGGACTTAGACTTGCACATCAAGACAAGTTATTAAGCATGTAGTAGGTGCTTACTATGTACTGTCTTAAGCACTTGGAATAAAAATACAAGCAGAAAGAAAAATAGTCCCCATTCTCAAAGACTCTACTACAATCTACTGGCAGAAGATAACATCTAATGGGAACCTGAAAACCTTTCTATGATAAGGAGAGTCCTGGGAGTCAGGTGTTTAGAACAAAAGAAGTTTAGCATTTGACCGTCCATTAATTAATTCATTAACATTACTATGGGTTGGCCCCTGTCCTGGGTGCTGAAGTTAGAAAGATTAAAGTGAAATATTCCCTTTCTTGAAGAGCTTATATTCTACTGAAACTGAGAATATATGCAGAAATGGGTATGTACATATAAGGATTAAGGTATAAGGATTAGAAAAGATGACATTTGAAAAGAAGGCACCAGTAACTGGAAAGGACATGGGGAAAATTTCCATCCCATCATCTCATTTTATAGAGCATTGATTCACAGGTTAAGAGCTGGAAGAGCCTTTGTGTCCCTCACTTAGTCAGTCAACAAGCATTTATTAAGCACCTACTAGGAGTTAGGCACTATGCTAAAAGATGAGGCTACAAAGAGAGGAAAAAATCAGGATCCCATCCTTTCAGGAACTCACATTCTAATAGGAGTAACAACATGAAAATAACTAAGGATGTGCACAATGTATACCGTGTGAATGGAACTCAATGTCTTATATATTTATTTCTCTATCTTATCCCCTTCAATAGAATGAAAGATCCTTCAGAACTGGAACCATTTCCCTTCTTTCATCTTTGTATCCTCAGCCCCTCGCTTGGTGTCTGGAACATAGTGGGTGCTTACCAAAGGTTTAAAACTTGGTTGATTGGTTATTCTCCTCATTATAGATATGAGGAACCCTAGAGATGCACAGTGATTTGGACAAGGCTGAAGAGGCAACATTTGAATTCAAGTTTCTTTACTTCTCAACTAAGTGATTTTTGCACTTTACCCAAGGAGTATTCTTTCAAAACCAACATAAGCCCTTCTGAGAATCAAGGAAAGAAACAAAGTCAGTTGACTGGAAAGGACACACAGTACTGGGGAGTTCTAACAGGGAGAGGAAAGCTCCAGATGGGGTTAGGAGAAGCATACTCAGACCCCCCCTCACACATACCCAAACCTCACACCCCAGTCAGACTCAGAAAAGAAAAACAGAGCCATGATTTCTTTCTCTCAGAGACTGCACACTTTGACCTTGGGTTACTAGAATAACCTTAAGTGAACAGTAATATACTTTCAGTCACTGTTCAGTGCTCAGGGGAATAGTTTAAGGCCCTCCACTGGAGTGAATATTTTTATACAGGCTATAATTTCTTTTAAGACCTTCACAAGCTTTCTCTTAGCCTCGGTGATGCCCTTTCCTCCTGAGCTCTCAGGAGAGCCTGCTGGCAGGCTGAGGGAGCTTTTACCCAGGGCAAAAATGGAGAGGGAGGGAGAAATGGTGACAGGGTCATTCCAAAGGACCATTGAACTACAGGCACATTCTCATTGCTAGAGGAGATGAGTACCTTCCCCTGTCCTCTGACAGCTGTAACTTAACTTAGGCTCCCCTTTCCCCCCAGTTCCTATAGAAAAACGGGTCTCTGGGTGATTGTCTATGGACTTCTCACCCCTCACCATGTTGCCCTGGGATGCCCTGTCTCAGTTACTATAGTTCTATTTCTAAGAGTTTCTGAGCTGTGGACAGTTTCCTTCTGGTTGTTCAGTCATTTCAGTCCTGTGTGACTTGGGACTTGGGACTTTCTTGGCAGAGATATTGGAATGGTTTGCCATCTCTATCTCCAGCTCATTTTGCAGATGAAGAAACTGAGGCAAACCAGGTTTAGTGACCTGCCCAGGATCACACAACTTCTGAGGCTGGATTTGAACTCAGAACTTTTTGACACTAGGTCTGGCATTCTCTCCATTGAGCTATCTAGCCACCTGTGGAAGGTAGGGACTCCTAAACTTCCTTGGGAGTGAGAGGGCAGTAAAAAGTAGGTAGGGTGGGGGAAAACTGGTGACTGTGGTCAAGCTAGACACCTTTTGCCATGCAGGCAGGTCTACAGGACACAGAGGATTCCTCTGGCCCCAAGAATCATAGAGCTAAAGGAAAATTATCAAAAAGCTAGAAGATACCTCAGAGGTCACCTAGATACTCTTATTTTATAAATGTTTAATTACCAAATGTAGGTTCAAAACCATGGGCTAGTAGGTTCATAGATCTGTTGTTGGAAGGGATTTTAGAATCCTTTAAAGTCCAGTTTCCTCATTTTATAGGTGAAGAAACTGAGGCATGGGGAATTTAAATGACTTGCCCTAGATAACAGAACTGGGAAGCATCAGAGAGGAGATTAGAACCCAGAACCTCTGATTCCAAAAGCAAAAAAGGAATGATAAATGGGTTGTAGTAGCAAGAGTATTAAATGTATAGTCAGAGGACTTGAGTTTGACTCTAGATCTTGGCCAATTGAGTTAATCTTTCTCTGCCTCAGTTTCCTCTTCTGTAAACAGAAGGAAACTTGGAGGGATCTAGAGCATGGCAGAGAGTAACAAGGTGACCTCCAATGTCGTCTCAGATAATCAGTGTTCTAAAAACCTTCCCAGCCCTGACATCCCCTGTTCTAAGGCCCCTCACAGGTCTGACATTCTGTATTCTAAGACCTCTCCCAGCTTTCACATTCTTTGATTATGTGATTCAAAAGCTTCCACTTTTAGAATCTGTGAAAAAAAATGGGAGAGGGCTGAGAAAGGCTTTTGCCACTTAGGGTAAATTGATCTCACATCCGTGGGTTCTATGTTCCTGGACATGCTTCTGACCCTAGTGGGCAGACAGGTGAGCTGGATTGTGTTTCCTACCCACCAGCTGGCATGGCAAGCTTCCTGGCTTAGAACTTGGGCTAATGCCTGGCTTCCCACAGACCTACAGCTGGCACCAGTGAGCAGATGGGCTGGCTGGCCAGCCGGGTCACTAGGTGGCCAATTGGCAAAACCAGGTCCTAGAGCTTGGCACCAGTAAGTCATCTTCCCCCTGCTCCTGCCTAGGTGGCTGGCACCCATGGAAAATGGGAATGACAAGTTGGCTTCCTTTGGACATGAAGCAGCTTCTAGTGGGCAGACAGGAGTACTCCTTAACCTTTCTTCCCTGCCATCTCAGATGCCCTGTGGCTTTGATCAATGGCAAAGATGCCCCTAGGTTGACATTGGGGAACTCAACGAGGAACAAGCTGGTTTGGGAAGGATTGCCATGATTCTTAGGGGTTTTCTCAAGCCCTCTTTGCAGAGTTCAAACCCTGTGGATTGTACCCTTTCTAGACAGAGCCCATGGGGCCCTCTGCCTTCTAATGTCACAATAAGACTGATTTCTTAGCTGAAAGCTGCTGGGTACTAACTCTAACCACAGGTCCCTTTCTGGCCTTCTGCCAACAACCCAGGCAAAGCTGCTGCCAGGCCTGCTTCTTACTCCAGGACCTCAACTGCTGTGGCTGTCCCAAGGCCCTGGTTCAGAGGTGAACTACTCAGTGGTATGAGGGCCAGCCTAGACTAGAGTATGAAGAAGAACAGGGCAGACAACTTGGAAATTTCAGTCAGTCTAGTCTGGATCCAGTTCATAGGCTCACTCTGGGGCCTCAAACATGACATTTCCACTTCTTGTCCTTGTTCCTCTTCTACAAAGGAGGGAGTGGGATTAGAGGGTCTCAGTTCCCTTCTAGTATTGACATTCTTTTTAAAATTTTCACAATTCTTTCCCATTTTAATATCCATATTCTAAGACTTCTCCCAACAGAAATTTTTTGTTCTATGGTCCCATCTCACCAGGATCTTCTGTGTTCTCATATCCCTCCCAATTCTCACAGTGTACGAGGAAATATAGTTCCTCTGCTCAAGTGTGTCTTACTCTAGGCATGTGTACTAGTCTTATTCCTTGGTTTAATTAATTTAATAAATAGCTATTGTGATATAATACATGAAAATCTTACTTTACTAAGGAGAATCTCTTCTAGAGTCCCTTTAAATGCGGAGCCTTGATATATGTTCCAAATGTACTTCTTTTCAACAAGGATGAAGAGATCAGTTGTGACCTTTTTCAAAGAACACTTTCAAAATGTCCTTCCTTCTTTCCTTCCTCCCTTATATCCTCCCTTCCTTTCCTCCCTCCTTCTTTCTTTCCTTCTTTCCTTTCTTCCTCCCTCTCTCCCTTCTTCCCTTCCTCCCTCCTTCCCTCCTTTTCTTCCTTTCTTTTCCTATTCCATCCTTTTCTTACTCCTTTTTCCCTTCCATAAATATCTATTAATCATTTACTACTATACTGAACACTATATTCAGCACTGGGGAATTAACGTTAAGTATCATAATCCTGCTCTCATGAAGACCACAGTCTAGCAAGATGATAAAAAACCAAGAGAAAATTAATCATGCTTATTTTACATAGAAAGTACATGGGAAGGTGCACACCAAGTTCTAGATGCAGTATGAGAGCCTTATTCACAGAATTAGAATTCCAGGGATAGGAGCAGCCTCAGCCTTTGGGACTTCAAGGCTGCGAAGAGATTTAGAATAGACCGTTTTAGAGCAAACCCTTTGCCTAGAGACCACCAGACTTGAGCAACCCCTGTAACTGTATCCCAAAAAGTCATCATTCCTATTGTTCCTGAAGATAGCCAAGGAAGGGGATTCATCAGTCCAGGAGGTTGCCCCTTCCTCCTTGGGAGAGCCCAGAGTTAAGAAGTTTTTCCTGCCATCAAGTCTAAAATTTCCCCTTTACAGTTCCCATCCTCTGAGCCTAACTGTTTCCTCCAAAGTCAAGCAGAACAAGTCAATTCCCTTTCTAGGTGGCCACCTTTCAAATTTGTTATTCCTCTCCCACCCCTTCAATCTACTCTTTGTGGGAATCTTTTCTCCAGACTCCAGCTCTTCCCAATTCATCCAGAAATGACAAGATTTCCAAGACCTTCACCAACCTCATCTCCTTCCCTCTGATGACACCCCAGCTTGCCTAGGTCCATCTTAAAATGTGTCACACCATCTCTTTGGATAAAACAATGAAAATGACTTTTATAAGGTCACACAGTAAGTGTCCAAGGCATGGGTATGGTCGTCAGTCTTGAAGGATCTAAGAAAAGGAGAAAAGAAGAGTGTGGGGAACAGTATGATCCCCCACAGCTCCCCATCAGGATTCCTTCACCCCAGGGCATCAGGGGGAGGAGGAGGGGGAGGCCAGTAGAGGGAAAAAGCCAGCTTCTCTCCCTCTGAATCCTCTCTGCTCCCCAGTCATGTATAAAACATTCACAGGAACCACTTACTCCTCATGCATTTTCCATGAGTCCGAGCCCAAGCTAAAATATATAAACATAAAAATATCAAGAAGCACTTTAAAAAAAAGGACCTGTTTCATAAAATATCAAGAGACCTGTTATAAAGTCTCCACATCTCCCTGGGTCCCTCTGTCTCATTCTTCCTGCCTCTGCCCTTCTTGTTTCCTCCCTGGTCCACTACTTTTCTCCTTCTGTTTCTGCCACCCCTCTTTCTTTGTCTCTCTCCCCAATGTTCCCCACTACTTTTCTCTCTCTCTCACCTCTTTGTCTTGGCTTGTCTTGTCTTATGTCTTTCTATCTGCTTGTGTGTGTCTTTTTGTCCATGATCTGTCTTTTGGTCTGATT
Source organism: Potorous gilbertii (assembly GCA_028658325.1). NCBI lineage: Eukaryota > Metazoa > Chordata > Mammalia > Diprotodontia > Potoroidae > Potorous > Potorous gilbertii. Next base: position 42,150 of record JAQQSK010001039.1, read on the forward strand.
CTCTGTCTCTGTCTGTCTTTTTGTCTCCCTCCAAAGTTAAGCGTTTACTTAACAATACTCTATCTATCTATCTCTCTATCTCTCTATCTATCTATCTGTTTGTCCATCCATCCATTTATCTGTCTATCCAGCCATCTTATTATCTATCTATCCTCTTTGAATGTCTGTGTATATGTCTCTTGATATCCTCTCCTCTTTTTTTGCCTCTGCTCTTCTCCCTTCCCTTTCCTTCCTTTTCTTTGTTTAGTATTTTTTCTTTCCCCAATTACATGCAAAAATAATTTTCAACATTCATTTTTAGAAATGAGCTCCTAATTCTCTCCCTCCATCCCCACCCTTCATTGACTTTCCCTCCCTCCCTCTGCTGCCCTGTGTCAGTCTATGTGTCTCTGTCTCTCTGTATCTGTCTGTCTGTCACTCAGTATCTCTCTTTCTGTCTATGTGCATGTGTCTCTCTATCTCTGTCTGTCTGCGTTTCTGTCTGTGTGTGTCTCTGCCTCTGTCTGTCTCTCTCTCTCTCTCTCACTCCCCTAACTTTCCTATCCTCCATAAATGACTCATCCCTGCTCGCCTCTCTCTCCCTTTGCTGCCTCCCCCTCCCCTTTCCTTCCTCTCTCACACATCCTTCCCTCCTCCTTCCTCTCCCCTTCCCTATCTCTAGGTCTCCCCTTATCTCCCCCTCTTCTGCTTGACACAGAGCTTGGCATCAGGCCATGCTCTGGAGCTGCCTCTTGGTCCTCCTATCTTTGCCTCTGGCTTTCCAGCAATCGGAAGCTTTCACACTTAAGAAATAAACCCTATAATTTTATTTAATCCATGGGATAATCTTTTTGTAATGTTCCAGAGCTGAGATAGGCTTCCCTTCTCCTACTCTTATTTTCTGGAGACAGAATGGAGATTAGAGCAGGGCTGCCCCAACCATTGGGAGAAAGGAATCACTGTTCAAACAGTTTAAACAGCTCAAACCTTTCCATCCTTCTAGACTGAAGATGGGGGCAGGTACTCAAGGTCCAGAAAATAAAATCACTTACTGCTCCTCCCCAGATCTGGACCCACACTTGCAGCTGTTATAAGATATCTCACTTAGACTCTCCCTAGTACAGAGAGCACAGTGTGGTGGAGAATATGAGATCTGGGAGGTTTGTCTTAGAGTTGGACAAAAAACTTTGGACCTTATCCAACTGACCCTGCATTTTACAGACCAAGAAACTGAGGTTCAGAAAAAGGAAGATACTCACTCAACTCCATTCATGAATAGGCAACAAAGGCATTACTTGAACTCGGAAACTTTCTCTCCAATGTCATCACTCTGGCCTTTACTGTATGATTGATACCAAGCTAGGCGGGACCTTAAACATTGATCTCTTTATTTTACAGAGAAGGAAACTGAGGCCTAGAGAGAGGAAGTATCTTGATAGAACATCGATTTCAGTCTTGAAGAGACCTCAGAGATCAAAAACCAATGTTTTTATGTTACAAATGACAAAGCTGAGAATGACAGAGGTTCCATGCCATAGAGTTAATTAAGTAATGGAACAAGAAGAATTTTAATTCAGAACCTGATACCAAAATCCAGAGCTCCTTCCATTCTCCCCTGCTTCCATTACCCAACCCTTTCCAAATGTATGTGTGGAGTGACTTGTAACTTCAATGTGTTTTCCCATCCATAATCTCATCTGAAACTCCCAACACCCAAGAGGGGTCAACAGGACATGGAAGAGTAACCTCATTGAACAGACAGGGAAACTGAAGCCTCGGGTATCATGGATAGCATGTGATCAGATCTTTCTGATTACCAAATATAATATTATAGGATTGAGAGATGAAAGAGACCTTAGACATCATTCTAGCTAAACCTTCTTTGATTTTACAAATCAGGAAAGAAACCTAAAGTATTTTGGCTGAGTAGAGATTGGCTAAACTGGGATAAGCCCCTTACTGTGTTCATGGTCTTCTGGACTTCAGACATCTAAGAGGACTTAATTTAATTTGAAAGAAAGGTCCATGCTTACCATACCACTTCTAGGTCTATATCCCAAAGAGATCATAAAAATGAGAAAAGGATCTACATGTACAAAAACGTTATAGCAACTCTCTTTGTGGTGGCCAAGAATTGGAAATTAAGGGGATGCCCATCAACTGGGGAATGGCTAAAAATGTTGTGGTGTATGAATGTAATGGAATATTATTGTTCTATAAGAAACAATGAGCAGGCAGGTTTCAGAAAAACCTGGAAAGACTTACATGAACTGATGCTAAGTGAAGTGAGCAGAACCAGGAGAACATTGTACACAGTAACCATAACATTGTAGGATGACTAATTCTGATTGACTTACCTCTTTTCAGCAATGCAAGGATATAAGACAACGCCAAAAGACTCATGATGGAAAATGCCATCCACATCCAGAAAAAGAATTATGGATGCAGACTAAAGTAAAGTTTTTTATTGTTGTTTCTTCTTTCTCGTGGTTCATCTCATTGGTTCTAATTCTTTTTTACAACATGACTGATGTGAAAAAATATTTAATATGAATGTATATGTAGGGACTGTATTAGACTGAATGTAATCTTGAGGAGAGGAAAGGGGAGGGAGGAGGAGAAAATTTGGAACTCAAAATCTTATGGAAGTGGATGCTGAAAACTAAAGATAAATAAATTAATTACCTTTAAAAAAACTTTTTAAAAAAGAGGACCCAGGGGCAACATGAATTTTTCTTTATCCCACCCACTCCCATCCCTCAACAATGAATTAATTGTTTAAAACATACTTTTACCATTCTGAAGGCATGACTTTCAGAGTCCAAAAAGAGAAGGATATTTAATTTATTATTTTATAGCCCTGCCCCCTTGGAATTCCAAAAGGATTCTCCAGCTTAATCCATCTATGCTATTCCCCAGACCTGACTCCCTAAAATTATTCCTTAAAACAAAATCCATACTCGAGACCAATATTTAAATTAGAAAGAATATTTCATAAGAGAAAACACTCATTGCAATATCTGAATTTTCAACTGTTGAAAAAGAGTCTTATTATCATATGTTGCAATCATAACTTTTGGGTTCTGTCAGTCTGAAAATGCTTTCCTTTTCTCAAAGTCCCTGCAAGACTAGTAGGAAGAAGCAGCCCCATAATTGAATGCAACATTTAAGAACATTGTTCTTCTCTGTTCTGAGGTCTCCCCCACCTCCATCACTGAATGTTCCAGTTTTCTTTCCAGCCCTGATCTTCTATGTTCTAAGATCTCTAAAAGTCATTGAACACACAATGCCAGAATCAAAAAGAAATTTCAATCTCAGAATTTTAGTATAGAAATGTGTTTTAGGACATGGAGTAAGGCATGTTGAGTTGGAAGGGAAGCCAGAACATAGAACTGTCATAGAATATAGATCATAGAACATAATCAGGAAACAGGTTAAAATTCAAAAAAATAGAATGGAAAAGTTGAAGAAGACCTTGGAGATTTTAATCTCACCCAACCTCATCCTTCAACAGAAGAAATTGAGGGGCTGGCCCAAGGTCAAATGATAAAAACAGAGATAGAACCCACGTCTTCTGACCCCCTGGCTAATGTTAATATTTCAGGTTAGTATCACTTCATGATGGTTTTTTGATGAGTTTTAGATCAACACTCTACGTCACTTAACCCGTTGAATCTTATATTTCGGTTTCATCTGCCTGGATATTTCAAAAGTCTTTCTCTTCATTCTCCAAGGTCTGCAACCCAAGCATCCATGACTGCTGAAAGGGTCGGCCTTTTTGAGTGGGCCAAAGTCTTCTCTCGGGTTTCCTCTCAACCCTGGATTACTCTCTCTCAATGTCCCTGGCTTCCTTCAAGACTCAGCCTAGATCTCACCTTCTGCAAGAAGCCTTTCCTCTTCTCTCCCACATTCCACCCATGTGCTAGTGCCTTCCCCGCTAAGACTGCTTTCCATTTAAAGAATATGCTATGACTGTCCTTGAAGCTCCTTGAAGCAGGGATTTCTTCTCTTTTGTTTTGTATCTCCTGCACTTAGCAAAGTGCCTGGCACACAGTAGGTGCTTAAAAATGCTATTGACTTACCTTCTTTGTTCCCAGCTCTTCTCCATAGCCCTTTTTGCCTTATGTTGTATCCTCCTCTCATTCACTGTGCTTCTCTCCATTAACCTACAAGTGATACTCATATTAATTGTGTTTATTGGTGTATATTTTATATATAAATACTTATTCATGCATTCATTGTCTCTCTTGCTAGAATATAAGCTCCTTAAGGACAGGGCTGGCTTCATTTCTGAATCTTTGAAACCCCAGCACAGTGTCTGACACAGAGCACAGGCTCATTAAAGGCATGTCAATTGGTTAATCGAGTTTCATGACTCAGTTTTATCACAGCATCTTAAAAAAAAAGGACCCACAATTCAGCAGCACCATTTAAAGAACTTGGCAATATCCCCAAAGCAATCCAGTGCACTTAATCCAATTGAGGGCAGGGAGGATACTTAGAGTTCAGATCATGCTATTCAGTTGTATGAGAAACCTACAGAGTTCACCCCCAAATGTGTGCATAGGTTGGACAGATGCTGTAGTTGGTGATGAGCTGGGCCCAAAGGGAAATTTTTAAATGAATTTTGTATTTCTTTGCAAACTATTTCCCCTCCATAACTTGAAAGTTCACTGAGGGTATTTTTTCATTCTAGATTCCCAGAGTGTAGTACATAGTTAGCACTTGATAGAATAGAAGTGTAGTAGGTAGGTAGACAAGAAAGGAAAGAAGGAAGGGAGGGAGGGAGGGAGGGAGGAAGGGAGGGAGGGAGGAAAGAGAAGATAGAAAGATGCTCATGTTTGCTTCATCCTCCAAAGCCCTCACTTGACCAATCAATGCCCATTAGCTGTTATTTCTTACCTGTTCTCCCTTTTTTGGCTTGAGAAAGCTATCTCAAATCAATGTCTCTACTTCCTGTTGCTCTGCAGGCTGGCTTTTAATCTCATCATTTAACCAAAACTCCTTTCTCAAAAGTGTCCAACGATCTCTTAATTTCCAAATCTAATGACTTTTTGTCAAACTTCATTCTTGAACTGTCGGCACTGCCGATCACCTTTCTTTCATAGTCTCTTCTTTCTAGGTTTCTGAGGCATTGTTCTCTCCTTGTTTTGCTCTTACCAGCCTGTCTACTCCTCAGTCTCCTTCACTGGATCCTTCTCCAGGTCATATCATTTTACCATAGGTGTCCCTCAGGTCTTCTCTCTCTAGTCTATTTCATTTGATGATGTCATCATCTCCCATGCTTTTGATGACCATCTCTATGCTGATGACTTTTTAAGATCTATTTTTCCTAGCCCTCTCTCCTAACCTCCATTCTCACTTTTACAATCACCTTTCAGACATCCCCAACTGATTCTCTTATAGACATCTCAAACTCAACATGTCAGCAACTGAAGTCACCATCTTTCTACGAAAACCTTCTGCTCTTCTGAATGTCCCTATTACTGTTGAGGATAACCCCATCTTCCCAGTTCCACAGGCTCACAATCTAGGCATCATCCTTCATTCCTTATTATATCTCACCCCACACACACATCCAATCTCTTGCCAAGGCCTGACTTCACCTATAGAACATCTTTTGAACATGCTCCTCCTCTCCTGCTCTAGTGTAGACACTCATCACCTCACACCTAAATTCTTGCAATAGCTGATGAAGGGTCTGCCTACAGAGTCTCTCCCCACTCCAGTCCATTGGCCATTTGGCCACCAAAGTGGTTTTCCTAAAGCACAGGTCTGACCATGTCATCTCCTCCTCCATCCCAGGCTCCAATAAACTCTATTGGTTTACCACCACCTTCAGGAACAAGTAAAATCCTGTTTGGCATTCAAAGCTTTTCATAACCTGCCCCGCATATCTTTCTAGTCTCCATATAACTTCCACCCTCTCCCCTTCTCCTTCACTTTTCCATCCAGTGACATGACCTCCATACTATTCCTCAAACAAGACCCTCCATCTCACTGCTCTGGGTATTTTTTTCTGGCCTGCTGCATTCTCTGGCTTCTGTTTAGTCCCGGATAAAAATCACATCTTCTTTTCTAATCACTTGACTCTGGCACCTTCCCTTCATTATCTTTAATTTATCTTGTCTGTATCTTGCTTGTACAGAATTGTTTGCATATTGTATCCTTCATTAAAATGGGAACTCCTTGGGGCAAAGAGAGTCTTTTGCCTCTTTTTTGTATCTCCAACACTTAGCACAGTGTCTAACACATAGAAAGCACTTAATAAATGCTTATTGACTAACCAGATGAATAGACAGATAGATAAGTGATAGATTGATGGAAGGATATATAGGTGATCAATGAAAGAATAGATAATAGAAGGATAGATAAATGTATAGATGACAAATAGGTGATAGATAATAAATGAAAGAGAGATGATAGATGGAAGAATAGATAAGTGATAGGAGAGAAAAGAATAGATAAACAGATGATAAATAGGTGATAGATAATAAATGGAAGGCTAGTTAGGTGATTGATAGATAGATAGATAGACAGATGGACAGCAAAATATTTAAATATTTACTATATTGCAGTCACTTTGCTAAGACCTGGAGATACAATTACAAACAGATGAGACAGTTGTGCCCTCAAAAGCAATTTCCCTCCCATAGAAAAGGTAACACACAGAGAGGTGTCAAAAGGATAGGGGGCCACCCAAAAGTGCTTAGTGAAGATACAACCAGGAAGTGGCATGAAGTCCTGAGACCTAGAAAGATAAGATAAAATTTTACTCTCATAGCTGGGGTCCTCAGGGTGGAGTCCAAGCTTTGGGTGGATGGGGATGAGGATGATGGTCACAGAGCAGACAATATGGGGAGGAGAGAATTGGACATGGGTAGATGGTTGGGTGGTGACCTTGGGCCATTTCTCTCTTCAAAGTTTATCTCCTATACTCCTATTTACATGAAGATTGTCTCCCTTGGTCAATTGTAAGCTTTTTGAAGGCAGGGATTGGTTCATTTTTCTCTTTGCATTCCCAGTACACAGCATAGTGTTCAGCAGAGCTAGCCATTTATAAATGCCTGTTGATAAATTAATTGAGAGACAGCATAGTGTAGTGGCTAAAGAACTGGACTTGAAACCTGAGAGTTGCTATTTTTGTTGTTGTATCTGACTCTCTATCTGTGAGTCTTCTTGGCAGAGTTACTGGAGTGTTTTTCCATTTCCTTCTCCAGCTCATTTTACAGATAAGGGAACTGAGGCAAACTGGGTTAAGTGACTTGCCCAGGATCACACAGCTAGTAAGTGTCTGAGGCAGGATTTGAACTCAGGAAGATGAGTCTTCCTGACTCGAGGCCTGGCACTATGGTGCCACCTAGCTGCCTGAGAGACCTTGGTTCAAACTCTGCCTCCTATCATTTACTTGTTATGTGACCCAGGGCAAGCTACATTACTTCTCTAAAGCTCAGTCTGCTTATCAATAAAATAAGGGGTTTGGTCCCTGAAGTCTCTAGCTCTAAATCTTATGACTGCTATGGATACTAGAAATATGAGTTTTAATCCCACACCAGATAGTCATTGATTGTGTTATAACTGAACCTTGTCCTCATCTCTAGAATGGGGATAATATTTACACTGGCAATCTCATTGGATTGCCATGAAGATTTGCACTTGGTAAAACGAAAACAAATAATTAATTTATATTAAAAAAAGATTTGCATTTGGCAAACTTCAAAAGTATTACCTGAATGCAAGTTGGAATTCTTCTCATGGACCCCACTAAGGCCCAGCATGCAAGAAATAATGACCCCAGTGACCTTCAGGCTCAAATGTTTTCTGCACATCAGCAGAGAGGGCTAATCGTCCAGCCCAGCATGATGGCGTGAATGTGTATGTGTTCTTGATAGACAAATCCTCCCACCAAAAAATAATTCTATCCCAATCATAATAGCAATTTTAAAGCTTAAAGAATCTAAGAGATAAGCAAAACCAACACTGTCACTTATAAGAGATGAGGAAACTGAGACCCAGAGAGATAGAATGAATCATCCTAAGTCATCATCCATCCATCATTGCAGGTGGAAGATAAAACTCAGATCTCCCTACTTTAGAGCAGGCTCTCTCCACTCTAACACAACTGTTACTTTTATTTGGTCTTTACATAAATTATGTATTTATTAATGTCACAGAAACAAAGCCAGGCTAACAGGCAGGAAGACAGCGACCCTGCTTGGAAACTCTCTTTCATATCCCAGACTATTAGAGCATACTCTTAACATGAAAGGGTTCAGGTGAAGAAGAAGGAGCTTGAGTTAACTTATCTAGAATTGTATTTAGGTTGTCTCCATATTTCAAATTTTTCCTGGGGGGAGGAGGAATCCTCTTACTTTCTTCTGATATAATTGGTAGAGGACCACTACCAATAATGAGATAAGCATCTTAGGATCAGATCACAACTCTGCCTCAACTTATTGGGTGACCTTGGACAAGTGACTGCCCTCTCTAGACTTCAGTTCCCTGCACTATAAAATCAAGCAGTTGGACGAGGTTGGCTCTAAGGAGCTACCAGCTCCAATGGTTTAACTCAAAATCCCCATCTCTTGGACTTACCATTCCTCAGCATTTGTCTTCCTTCAAGGTTAATTGATTGACTATGAAACCTCTCCATCTACCAGCTGTACAGTCGCACTGGTACACTACTGGCTAGCAGCAGAAAGTGGTGACTGAGGTATCACGTTTTCATGCAGCCTTCCTTGATCCTTTCCAGTTACTAAGGCTATCCCTTCTCAAATTTCCTCTTATCATACTTATCTCTATACATGTTGAAACCCTCACTCCCCACTGGAATGCAAGTTCCTTGGGCTCAGGCACTAATTTGCATCTGTCTTTGTCTCCCCAACCCCAGGCACGTAATAAGAGTTTGTTTAATTGAATTAAATTAAACTTCTCTAGTCAACGTTCAAAGGTCTCTTCCGACTTTTAAATACCTTGTACTTTCTAAGCCCCACTCTCAACCTCACATTCTAGGATTCTGAAGTCTTCCTATGGCAAACATTCTACATTTTAAGGTTCCTCCTAGCTCTAACATTCTATGACCCTGACATCCCGTCCAAAATGAACATTTTATGTTCTAAGACTTCGTGGTTCAAGATCCTTTGGATCTCTAGCCTTCCAGGTTCTAAGGTCTCCCTGTCTCTAACATTGTATGGTCTAGCATTCCAGAAGTCTGTGACAAAAGCTTTTAGCAGAGCTGAGACCAGGGCCCTATTTTGGGAGTGAGAGGAGGAGGGAGGGCTGTAGGGAGTTCAGCACTATTAGTTAAATAATGTTTCTTTAAAAATGTATTTAATTCCTCCTCCCCCCCTCGAAATGCTGGAATGTTCCTATTGAGTATACTTTCCCCCCTTGCCTATGAATATTAATGTCCTTCTCTGAGCTATCTACTTGAAAAAAACGAGAATAAATTAAATACCTACAGATTTTTCTAATTCTTCTTTTTTGGTGACATGCCGTCATTACATCAAATTACGGAGACGGGCTCCTTTTTTTTTTTTGGTGAAAATTATGGAATATAAAGTGTATGTAAATGGAGCCTAAGGCTGTGAAGAAAGAACAGGGGCTGGGGAGGCATTAGATATTCCAGCAGCGTAGTCATGGGCCAATTAATCAAGCGGTGGCGAGAAAAGATGCAGAAACGATGAGTTCGCCCTTCATGTTGATGAGGCCGGTCCAGGGCAAATGCTGCCGCACCTGAGCTCATAGTTAGGCATGCAGAAAGGGATCATGGGAATATCTTCACGCCTTTGTCTTTCTTGTGAAGGATGGAAAATGTCAGGCTGTTGTTTGGCTGCATGGGGGAGACTCAGGGAGAATTCACAGTCTGGCTTTTCTTTCCTTTTTTTTTTTTTAACTCTTTCAGGTCTTTCTCCTTTTTCCACCTTGTCTCCTTTCTTTTGCCTGAGCTCATGGGTTCAGAGTCCATGGTTCATGCTAAGCAGAAAAGGATGCTGGCTGCTGCTAGTGACTGGCTGCTAGGGGTAGCGCGCGCGCGCGTGTGTGTGTGTGTGTGTGTGTGTGTGTGTGTGTGTGTGTGTGTGTATGTACGCACATTGGAAAGGGTTGGGAGATGGGAAGGAAAGGACAAAAGCTCTGTTTATAAATTGCTCTTTGTTCACCCTGGAAATGGTTTTGAGTGACCCTCTCTTGCTAGCCCTTTCTCAGTCCACTGGTGGTGACAGACTAAATGCTTGGAATTCAAAGATCAGAAGAGAGCCCGTACAACAATAATGTGAATCCATGAGAAACTGGAGCTTTCCCTCCCTCTTCAGATGTTTGCTTCTACCAAGTCCCCTCTAAGTGGAAGGTCATGCAAGTCTCAGAATGCATGGATGCTTTCTATATAGTTATTCATGAGCTAACTTGTTCCGGGACTCGTGCTATAGAATCACAAAATGACAGAGTTAGGAGTAATCTTAGAACATAAGGTATAGAATGTCAGAAGTAGAATGGATTCTAAAAGAAAGTCTTCTATGTTGGAAGAGATGCTGGAACATCACAGATAGACTGGCAGACCTGGGAGAGACTTTTTGATAATAGAAGAGACAAGAGAAGAGCTGAGAGGGACAATCCAGATAGAATGTTAGACCTGGAAAGAATTCTAGAAAATGGAGTATCAGTACTGTAAGGAGACCTGGAAGGCAAACCAGCAAGTGTTAAAATAAACCAAAACAAGCAATAGAAGATAGAACATCTTAAATATCAGATTTTAAAGGAAACTTATAATGCCATAGGATTTTGTGTTGAAAGAGATTTTAGAGGTTACCTGGGCCATCTGTGTCCTTTTACAAATGAGACCTGGAGAAATGATGTGACATGAGCGAAGTCACCCAGTATGTTCCACATCCAACCAGGATAAGAAGAAGTTAGATCAGGAATGGATAACTTTATTGAACAAATGTAATAATATTAATATCTATTTGGAGAAAAGGTCTAAAAACTCAGAGGAAATAATGAGAAATTCAGACTATGGAGGGAAATAGCACTTTCAGAGTCCAATTATACTGTGAAGTCAGAATTGTCAAAACTATCTGGTATTTATTTAAAAATAAACAAACATAAAGAAAAGAATAGATGGAACTGACTTAATAAACAAGCCTGGAAAACAACAGAATTCAATAACCTTTTGGTCGATAAACCCCCAAATATAGACTAGTTAGAGACTATTTGAGAAGAAATGCTAGAAAATTAAAAAGTAGTTTTACAGAAATTAGACGTAGACCAGCATCTTATACTAAATACAACAAACCAAAAATGGTTATTAAATGTCAATATAAAAGTTAATGCATGTAACATATCTACATGTAAATACATACATAGATGTGTATATGTTTTTATATATGCATCTATCTATCTATCTATCTGTGTTTGTGTGTGTGTTAGTATAATCAATTTCACAGCAGGGGGCTAGGAAAAAATACACATGTATGTATGTATATATAAATCTATGTACATATACATATATTATATATACTTCTCTCTGTGTGTGTCTCTGTCTCTCTCTGTCTCTCTCTTTGTCTCTCTCTGTCTGTCTCTCTGTCTGTCTCTCTGTCTCTCTCTCCATCTCTCTCTCTGTCCCTCTCTGTCTCTCTCTCTCCATCTCTCTCTCTGTCTCTGTCTGTCTGTCTGTCTGTCTGTCTCTCTCTCTCTCTCTCTCTCTCTCTCACTGTTTGTATGTGTGATTGGATACAAATGATTCCACAAGAGAGGGCTAAGAGAAAATTATTAAACAATAAGGGACAGATGAGATCACAGAAAGATGATTTCAATTGCATGAAATTAAAAAAAAATCTTGGCACAAACTAAATTAACAAAGTAAGAATAAGAAGGGAAATTGTTCGAGAGTTGAGAATGGAGAGGGATCTTCACCTCCAATATATTTAATATTGAAGTAGAGAATTAACAAATATATATGACCAAAGTCCATTGTTCAATGGACGAGAACAAATAGTTTTTGAAAGAAAAATCACAAACTCTTCACAATGAGAAGAAAGATTTCTTCAAATTACTAATAATAAGATATATGCAAATCAAATCATCTCACACCCATCAAATTGGCAAAGATGATGAAAGATGGAAATAATTAATGTTGGAGGGGTTGTGAAAAGACAGGCACACTAAAACACTATTTGTGAAAGAGTTAATTGGTCTAGCCACTTTGGAAAGCAACTTGTAATTATGCTAAACAAATGACTAAAACCTCTATCCCCTTTAACCCAGCTATCCAAGTGTAGACATATACTCCAAGGAAGTCCAAAACAAGTCAAGTTAGTAAGCATTTATTAAGTACCTACTATCTGGCAGCTAGGGGAATCTAGGTGGTACAGGGGATAGAGCATCAGTGCAGGAGTCAGGAGGACCTGAGTTCAAATCTCACCTCAGACACTTGACACTCACTAGCTGTGTGACCTTGGGCAAGTCACTTAACCCCAATTGCTTCATCCTGGGTCATCTCCAGTCATCTTGATGAATATCTGGTTACTGGATTGAGATGGCTCTGAAGGAGAAGTGAGGCTAGTGACCTGCACAGCCCTCCCTCACTCAAAACAAAGTCAAGTGCAAGTTATGTCTTCATTTCTCTGATAGCATGGTCTTCTTTGGCAACAAAGGTTGAACACACACTATCTGGAAGCTAGGTGGTGCCATAGTGCCTAGAGCACCCTGATCCTGGAATCAGGAAGACTCACCTTCCTGAGTTCAAATCCAGCCTCAGACATTTACTAGATGTGTGACCCTGGGCAAGTCCCTTGACTCCTATGACCTCAGTGCTTCATCTATAAAATGACTACACAGAGGAGAAGGAAATGGCAAACTACTCCAATGTCTTTTCCAATAAAACCCCATGTATACATCCATGGCATCACATAGAATTAGATATTACTGAATAACAATCTATCCAGTACTGTGCTAAGAGCTGGGGCCACAACAAAGGCAAAATCAGTCCCTTTCTTCAAGGATTCATGAGGGAGATATCACGCAAACTATTATGTACAAACAAAACACCTAGCCTTTCTGGGCCTCAGTTTCCTAGTTTGCAAAATGCAGGATAATTTTGAAGTCTCTTCCAGATTTAAATCTAGATAATTCCTTTTAATGTGATCCAGACTTTGAAATAAATAGTTAGGGAAAGCTGATAGGGAAAAAAATGAATAAACACCAAGTAATACAAAACACACTAAAAACAAAAATCTAAGCACTGATGTAGGAATCTCTCTGCCAACACATAGTCAGTCAGTCAGTCAGTCAAGAAGCACTTATTAAGTTTCTACTATTTTCTACGTACTATCATAAGTTCTGGGGGGTAGATAGAAGGAAACAGTAAAGGACAGTCCCTACACTCAAGAATATTAAATTCTGGGGGAAACAGCATGCAAACAACTTTGTATAAAGGTTATATACATATACATATATACATACATACATACACATGTGCATATGTATATATACATACATCTATGTGTATATACATACATGTATGCATAAACATGCACATAGACATGTACATGTATGTGGGTACATGTATATATATTTGTGCATCTATGTATAATTTGTATATAGTTATTCACATATTGTTTCCCCTAAATTTAATATCCTTAGGAATGTTAAACATATAGACAGGAACTGTCTATATACAGATAGAAATAGAGATGGAGATAGAGATAGAGATATAGATGTGGATATGATAAACTGGAGATCATCAAAGAAAGGTGTTACCATATTAAAGGGGATAGAAAAAGGCTTCCTGTACAAGGAAGGCTTTTAATTGAGACTTGAAGGAAGCCCAGGAGGCCCAAAGAGGCATCTCAGCACCTGCTCCAAAGCATAGAAACTGAGAGCATTGCCTGGGATGCTGAGAGGTTAAGGAATTTGTCTGACATCACACAGCCAGGTTGTTGGGGGTGGAAAGTAGGCATTGGACCAAGCTCCTGGTTGGAAGGCCACATCTCTGTTCTAAAACATGGCTTCTTGCATTTGTCATCTAATAGGAAATGGTTCCTGGATATTCCATGTCAGTACTCTGAGTATGGATAATTGATAATATGCAATAGTGTAATGAGCATTATATTCTTCTGTACCAGGAAGTGTGCGATAAATCAATACAATACAGATTAGAATTGGGAAGGGACATAGAACAAGGGGTGTCAGAACCAGAAGGTGCCTCATAACAAGGATTGTCAGGGATGGGAGGGGCCTTGGAACAGGGGATGTCAGAATGCGGAGGGGCCTTAGAAGAAAGAAAGTTAAAGTAGGAAAAGGACTTTAATGCAGAGAATGTTAGGACTAGGAGGACCTTCAGAGATGTCTAGTTCCACCCTTTTCCTTCAAAGATGAGGAAACTGAGGCAGACAGAGGGAAAGGTTCCTTGGATTTAAGCCGCTGTCTGTAAATCTGGGCTCTTCCCAAAGCACATTATAAGGCACAATATTCTGATGAGTTACAGTCAGATTCACTGAAGCCGTGAAAGTTAATAACGGTAATAAAGGTATTAATAGTCACAAAGTCAAGATTTTGCCAAGAGCCTTCCCAAGAATGCCCGGGTCTGTCTGCCCCAAGCTTTCTGTTCTTCTGGGCTTCCCAGCTAGGAGTATTGAAAAATTAGATTGCTCCTGTTGCTGCCGCCGCCTCCCAGTTGGTCGCCATAGGGTTGGTTTGCTGAGTATTACCCTGGCATTTATCTGATTGGATATACTCTCTACCCCTCTGAGGATGGTGTGGGAAGGAAGGAGTCCAGGAGATAGAGCAGGTAGTGAACTCCCCTTAAGATCAGGTTTCAAATTTTGTCGCTAACATTTACAGCTTCAGGGGTGAGCTTCTGTCCACTTACCGAATGGGTCTTAGTAGTTTGTTTTGATGGTGGTCTAAATATATGAAAGTGATAGAGAAAATGTTAATAAGGAAAATGAAACTTAAACGCATGTGTTAAACATTTACCGGCACATCCCAGGCTAGCTCTGTGACTCCAAACAAGTAACTCAACCTTTCCGGGTTTCAGTGGCTCTCTCTGTTAAATGAAGGTATTGGACTCAGCGGTCTCTAAGGTGTCTTCAGACTCTACATCAACGATCCTGTGAACTGTGACATTTGGGGCCCAGAGAAGGGAAGATACTTGCCAAGGGTCGCATAGCAAATCTGTGACAGACTCCATAGAATGTGCCCAGGAAAGCCAGGAGCAAATGCTTTCCTCCAGAGGTTGCCTGGCACAGAATGCCCGACCCTCCCTCCTCTTGTACTGTGCTGCCCAACTTCCCCATTCTCCAAGACAGGGGAAACATCTCATACCCCTGTCTACCTAATGTATTACTGTTTCACCCCTAGAACTTCAAGGGATCTTTCCAATTCCCTCATGTTGATGATAACAGAACTAAAACCCAGAATGAAATGCATTCATTGGTCACAGATTTAGAGAAGTTAGGGACCTAGGGGTTCATCTAGCCTAATTCCTTCATGTTATATTGTATTCAATTTATGGAGAAGGAAACTGGCCCAAAGTAGAAAAAAAACAGCTACATAGTGTGGCATGGCCAGGTTCCTGGGCCAAGAACCTGGAAGTTGTTCAGTCATTTCAATCATATCCTACTCTTCGTGACCTTATTTGGGATTTTCCTGGCAAAGATAACAAAGTGGTTTTGTCATTTCCTTCTCCAGCTCATTTTAAAGATGAGGAAACTGAGGCAAATTGGATGAAGTGACTGGATGAAGTAAGTATCTGAAGTCAAAAAATTGGGAAGACCTGAATTCAAATTTAGCTTCACCCTCTCACTAGCTGTATGATCCCGGACAAGTCACTTAACTACTCTCTGCCTCAGTTTCCTTATCTGTAAAACAGGGATAATAAGAGCATCTATCTCACAGGGTTGCTAAGAGAATAAAATGCAATAATATATGTCAAGCACTTTGCACATTGTAAAACATTATATAAATGCTAGATGTTATCATTATTCAATCAATAACCATTTATTAAACATCTGCATCTGCTAAGCTCTAGGGATGCGCCATGAGGCAAAAGACAGTTCCTGCCCTCAGGAAGGAGACAACATAGAAACAAATACAGTCAAAGAAAGTCATGTACAGAGCAAATAGGAAATAATTTACAGGGGGGAGGGGCTGAAATTAAGGAGAGTTTTTGGGAAGGCTTACTGTAGAAGGTGGCTTTTTAGTTGGGATTTAAAGGAAGCCAGAGAGGTCAGTGGAGGAAGGAATGCATTCCAAACACAGGGGACAGACAGAAAGAATGCTCAGAGACAAGAAATGGAGAATCTTGTTCAGGGACATTTTCCAAGGTCACCAAGAGTGGAAGCTTCCAAGTGGCAGATGTGATTTTGCTGCAGATGCAGCATGGTTGAGTCAATATTGTCCTGAAAATGATGCCATGAAGAATGGACTTCATGTTCTGCTTTAGACAGTGGTTGTAAGACCCTAGCCAAGTCATCTCTCTGAGGCTCAGTCCATTTCCTTATTGACAAAATGAAGCGTCTTCCAGCTCTCAGTCTGTGACCATATGAGATCCCTCTGGCAATCAGAGCTGTCTGAGAGGTGATAGACTCACTACATGGAACAAGATGCCCATTTTCAGACACGTTCAACAAGAGAGAAGGTACAACTAGTCTCTGTCCTCAAGTAGTTTCCATTATACATTTATGTTTATATGTGTGTATGTATATCCATATATGTGTGCATATATGTGTGCTTGTATGTACATGTGTGTATGTTTTATGCATGTGTGTGATGTGTATACGTGAGCATACGTGTGTATGTATATATGTGCATGTGTGTATATGTGTGTACTTATTTGTGTATGTATATATGTGTGTATGCACATGCATATATCTGTGTGAATATATATATTATACATTTCCATCATACATAAGCCCAATTCAACATGTACAACTTACATTCTGCCCTGGGAAAGTAGGAAGAAGAATCCAGTCCTTCTTTTCTCTGACAGTAACAATTCTAATAGTATCATAAAAGCACTTTGCAAATTTTGTCTCATTTGATTCTCCCAAAGATCTTGGGAGATGGTCGCTGTTCTTATTTCCATTTTACAGAAGAGGAAATTGAGGCAGACAAAGGTTACCTAACTTGCCTAGGGTCCTACATCTAGTAAGTGTCTGAGACTGGATTTGAACTTGTGTTTCCTAACTCCAGACCCAGTACTTTATCCACGGTATCACCTAATTCCTCCTGACAGCACTTCAGATACTTGAATGTTATCCTTTCCTATGAGATTATCCCTAATTCACCCTATCTGTATCTTCTTTGTACATAGTGTTTTGCATGTTGCTTGCCCCTTTAGAAAGAGAGCCCCTTGAGAACAGGAGACTCTCTTTTGTCTTTCTTTGTATCCAAAGTTCTTAGCACCATGCCTGGCATGTAGGGGGTGCCTCATTATTGCATGTTGATTGATGGATCCTGCCTTTCTACTCCAAGTCTTAACTTCTCCAGGTAAATATTCCAAGCGAACAGGTTCTTGGGAGAAAAAAAAATCCTGTGTGGGATGTGAAAGAAGTCAGAAAAGCAGATTTTTTTCCACCAAGCTTGGTTGTGGTCCAATGTTTTGCCTTGACACAGTATTCAGGATGCTGAGGAGATCTGAAAACTGGTCACAAGAGAAATTTTGAGGCATCTGGGGGTAGGGGACAGAGTTCAATCTGGAGCAGAGAAGACTTGGATAAATCAGAGCATGATAACCACATACAAATATTTGAAGAGGATGATGCAATGATAGATTTCAAACTGGAAAAATATCATCTAATCTTACATCCTCCTTTTACAAGGGAAGAAACTGCAGGAGGCTCAGAGATGTTAAGTGACTTGAGGTCACACAGGTAGAATCAGGATTTGAACCCAAATCTTCTGACTCCAAGAAGAGGGATTAGCCTACTTAGCCCTAGTAAGCCCATCACCACCACCACCAACAAATGTGGGAGTTATAGGTAGGCAGATTCTGCTTCAATATAAGAAGGAACTTTTCAATGACAAGGGAAGGGCTTTGATATTCTCAGTGAGATCTTCCCAAAAGTCAGAAAGGTAATGAACCACCTGTCATATTAAGTCTCCAAGCAGAGAACAGGAGGTCTGGTATGGAAACAATGGAGGGCAGTAGGTAATGGACTATTTGATCTCTCAGGTCCTTTTCTGTAGAATGGCAAGGGGTGTGTTGGGGTGGTCCCCCAAAGCAGACGTCGGAAGGGGACCCATATTCATACAGAGCTTTCCAGCATTGCCAGCTCATCCTTCTCTCTCTCCAGCATAGTTAGGAGTCACCTGGTGCGGGGAGACAACAGAGGGGCCCGTGTTGCCCAAGGCACCTCATTACATGGAAAAACCATTCCCTATTTTTAATTAGCTAGAAAGATGATCTAGCCGCGGTAATTAGTACCAGGTGGTGGGGGCTTCGCGGGGGCAGCCTCAGCGTTGCTTGGAAGACGCACAAAGTCAAACTTTGTTTCCTCTGCATCATCCTGATACCCACAATCCTGCCTTTCAATTTCCCCAAAGGCTGCTGGGATATGAGGCTGAATACCTGAACATGAGTGGTATAAGATCTGTCTTGGATATTCTTTTAAACTAAAAAACTATGCAAAAATGTACTTTGGGGAAGTGTCTGCAAATTCAGACTCAGAGTCAGGAAGGGCTGGGTTCAAGTCCTGATTCTGACACTTAATAGTTGTGTGACCTTGGACAAATCATTCAACCTTTCCCCACCTTAGTTTTTCACATGTAGAAAATGAGATTAATAAAAACACTTACATTAGAAGGTAGCTGTGAGGATCAAATGAGAGACATATATACAGGGCTTTAGAAACATGAAGAAGCACCATGAAGGCTGGCTTCAACTACTAATATCATTATCCTTGTATGTACATTTACACATTTGGCACAACGCACATATCCAAGTTCATTCTTACTTTGATACTTGGGGTCTGCATGACCCTGACAAAGTCGCATCATGTATTTCAGACTCATGCCTTTCATTTGTCAAATGGGTATGATAATGCTTGAGCTACCTGAGAGAGAGAGAGAGGCAGAGACAGAGAGAGAAAGACAGAGAGAGGCAGAGAGAGACAGAGAGAGAAAGACAGAGACACACAGAGATAGAAAGACACACAGAGACCGAGACACATACAGAGACACAGAAATGCAGGGAGAAGAAGGAGAAAAGGGGTAAAGGAAGGAACAAATAAAGGAATGAAAGAAGGAACATGGGAGAGAAGGAAGAAAGGAGAAAAGGAAGATGAAAGTAGGAATGGAGGAGAAAGGAAGGGAGGAAAGGAGAGAAAGAAATGAAAAAGGACGGAGGAAGGAAATGACCATTTATTAAGCACTTTCTATGTTAATGCTGGGGATACAAATATAAATAAAAAAGAAGTCCCTTATCCTCAAGGAATTTACATCAGACAACTCGCAAAAAAGGAAAAGGGAAGGAGGGAGCAGCAGAGGAGGAAGATAAATAAAATACTCAATCCTGGGTATTGTTTTCAAGTCTGGACATTAGGAAAAGGGCCAGGAGTGAAATTAAGGCTGGCCTGAGCTCCTCCATAAAATGACAGCTCTAAGAGGAATTCACCTGTAGGAAAAGGGAAAGGGGATTTGTGGGGGGCATATTCCATGGAGAGTGGGCCACAGGAGTCAAATATTCCAGGATGAACCAACAGGAGAGGGGACTCAATGTTGAAGTCCTGAGCAAGTCAGAAACTGGGCCAGAAGAAAAATGAAGGATAGATAGATACATGATAGATGGATAGATAGGTAGGTAGGTAAATGATAGATAGATAGATAGATAGATAGATAGATAGATAGATATAAACAGAAAAGCAGGCAGGCAGAGAGAGAGATGAGAGATGGATACATGAACAAATCGATGGACGGATAGACAGACAAAAAGGCAGAGAAATAGCAGGTAGATAGATGGATACATAGAGATACATATATGAATATATGGATATTTCTACATATTTCTATAGATGCACACATAGGAGGTGGGCAGTGTTGCTCAGTAGATAGATAACTGGCCTTGGAGTCTGCAAAATAGGATCAAGTCCTTCCTCTGTACCTTATTTGTGACCCTGACGAGTGCCTTCACTCCTAGGTATCCCAGGCAACTCTCTGAGGCTCCAAGTTTGATAGATGTTTATCTGTATCAGTGGAGTAGGTTTCAAGACTGTATCTGTCTCTATATCTAGAAATCAATATGCATATATATGTGGGTGTGGGTATGCACACACACACATATCTGCACACACACACACACACATATATATATATATATATATATATATATATATAAAGAGAGAGAGGTGGACACATAGATGGATGCATGGACAAATGGATGAATGGATGGATGGATGGATAGACAGACAGAGATAGACTATATATACAGAAAGGTAGACACCTCTATTCCTATATCAAGGGAAAACTGTATGATATGTAGATGTCTATGGCTATATCAATATCTCTATATATGGAACAAGTGAAGATGGATGCTATCTATAATATACATATACACATACACATACATATACATATATATGAAGGCAAACCAAGAGATACAGCTGGGTGGCACAGTGGATAGATAACTGAGCCTAAGGTCAGGAGGATCCCCAGTTCAAATCCAATCTCAGACACTTAGTAGCTGTGTGATCCTGGGCAAATCATTTAATCCCATTTGACTCAGTTTCCTCATCAGTAAAATGAGCTGGAGAAGGAAATGGTGAACGCTCCAGTATCTTCATCAAGAAAACCTCAAAATGAAGTCACAGAGAGTGAAGTACAGCTGAAATGAGTGAACAACAACATCCCCCAACACCAAATATACATTATGTATAGGCTTACACAGACATGTATAGAAGTTTTAGGTATGTGTGTGTGCATGTGTGTCTCAAACAAAGAAAGCACCTACTCTGAAGCCAGGGAATCCAAGTCCTCCTCTGACAGCAGTGGTCTTTTTGACCTTGCTCAGCTCCCTCAGTCAACTTGCATGTCCATTTCCTCACCTATAAAATAAGTACTAGAATCCCTCACCCTTCCTAGATCTAGATCTAATGGTCACTGGATCCAGATGGCTCTGGAGGAGAGGTGAGGCTGGTGACCTGCACAGCCCTCCCTCACTCAAAACAAAGTCAAGTGCAAGTCATGTCATCATTTCTCTGATGGCATGGTCTTCTTTGTCAACAAAGGACAAACACAAAAACATAAAAAATGTCCCATGACTTCCAATTATACCACCTTCTTTCTTCCTATTGCCTTCCACTAGTGACCTGTCCTAAAGCATTACAGAATCAACATCTCAAATGTCATCTCTTTCAAGAGGTCTTCCCAGGTTACCAAAGCTATTGTCCCTGTACTTATTTTGCACACATATTGGATTTGAAAAATGTTTTATCCTTAGAAGTTATTGAAGTCAATGTCTTCATTTTACAGATAAGGAAACTGAGTCACAAGGAAACAAAACATTATGTCCAAACTCTAGATCTATTATGTGCATTAGGTAGGATTCAGACCCAGTTTCCTTTTCATGTGTTATCTTATATGAGCCTCATAACAGACCTAGGAGATAGGTGCTCATCTTATCGCCATTACAAATGAGAAAACAAGCTAAGTGAGGCAATTGACTTGCCCAGGGTCACAAGGCTAAGGAGGTATCTGGGTGTGATTTGACTTTAAGTCTCCCTAACTCCAAGTGCATTAGCCTAAACATTGTGAATCCCAGCTGCCAATAAATGTCATCTTCTGTCTCTCTTTTGAATTTGTACCTCTCGTGCCTAGCACAGTGCCTGGAACTAACAGGTACTTTTGTCTCCAACTACTGGCCCTTTACTTCCTAAATTCCTTGAATCTCTTCTGCATTAGAGAGAGAGAGAGAGAGGGAGAGAGAGATGGGTGGGTGGGTGGATGGATGGATGGATGGATGGATAGATGAATGGAAAGACGGATGGGTGAATAGATGGATAGATAGATCACTATAGATATAGATGGATAAATAGATAGATATGTATATTGACAACCCCTCCCTGGCAGAGGAAATGGACATGCAAGTTGACTGAGGGAGCTGAGCAAGGTCAAAAAGACCACTGCTGTCAGAGGAGGACTTGGATTCCCTGGCTTCAGAGTAGGTGCTTTCTTTGTTTGAGACACACATGCAAACTTCTATTAAAGAAAGGGGAAAAAGGTTTTATTCACATAAAAATATTTAGAGTAACTCTTTTTGCCATGGCAAAGAGCCAGAAACTGACAAGGTGCCCATAAATTGGAGAATGTCTGGATAGTCCGGTATTTGAATGTGATGGAATCATACTCTGCTATAAGAAATAACTAAAGGGATGATTTCAAAGGAACCCTGGAAAACTTCTCTGACTAGATGTAGAAGGTAATGAGCAGAACCTACATGTATAATGATGATAACATTGTAAAGACAGTTTCGAAAGATGACTGATTAACACCCTAACCAACCATGACTCCAAAAGACTGATGAAGGATGATATGAATTCAGGCTACAGAATGAGATACAATTTTTTGGACATGGCCAATATTTGTTTAGCTTGACCATGCATATTTATTCCCAATGGAGAAGAGAGGTGAGGAGAAAAATAGAAACAAATAGACAGATGTTTCATAATAGAAAAAGAAATAAATTTTAATTCTAAAAAAAGAACAAAAATCTCCTTGAAGGTAACCGAGGCTGTTTTGCCTTTGTCTTCCTATTGCCAGTATCTGTTGATTGACCTATATACCATTCCACCTGCAATGGCCATGCCCCAGGTGATTTCTTTCTGACCAGTTCCAATAGCCTCCACCCTGTTACCTCCTTTCCCTTTACTCTACACGTGAACATTCCTAGATAGGGCTCAGACCATGAACAGAAATTCAAGTAGTGGAATCTCAAGACTTGCTGGAGCTCTCAGAGGGAGTTAATGGAAGAAACAGGACTTCAGGTCTTGGTCCCTAAGAACCTATATGCAGTAGATGACAGTACTGCTCCATCTTGCAGTCAGGGGCCCTGAGTTCATTCCTCTTCTTTTTTTTTTTCAAAAGAAATGATCTGTTTCTATCTGTGATCCAATTCTATAGTTCTTTCTCTGGAGGTGGAAGGTATTTTGCCTCAAAAGTCCATTGGAAATTTTTTAAGTCCATGCATTTCAATGAAGTACTAAGTCTACTAGAAAAACTCCTCACACACTGTGGTTGTTGCTGTGTACAAAGTTCTCCTGGTTCTACTCCTTTCACTCAGCATTAGTTCATTTAAGTGTTTCTAGGCCTCTCTGAAGTCTTCCTGTTCTTTGTTTCTCAGAGCACAATAGTATTCCATTACATTCATATACCACAACTTGTTCAGTCATTCCCCAATTGATGGGCATCCCCTTGATTTCCAGTTCTTGGCCACCACAAAGAGAGCTGCTATAAATAATTTTGTACATGTGGGACCCTTTCCCATTTCTGTGATCTCTTTGGGATAGAGTCCCAGAAGCGATGTTGTTGGGTCAAAGGGTATGCACATTTTTGTAGTCCTTTGGGCATAGTTCCAAAGTGCTCTCCAGAATGGTTGGATCAACTCACAGCTCCACCAACAATGAATTAGTGTTCCAACTCTCCCACATCTTCTCCAGCATTTGTCATCTTCTTGTTTTGTCATGTTAGCCAATCTGATAGGTATGATTGATTTGCAACTCTCATCAACAGTGATTTAGAGCATTTTTTCATATGATTATAGAGAGCTTTCATTTCTTCCTCTGAAAATTCTCTGTTCATATCCTTTGACCATTTATCATTTGGGGAATGACTTTTCTTGTACATTTGACTCACTTCTCTATATATTTTAGAAATGTTCCTTTTCTGATATTCACTGATTGTGTGATCCTGGACAAGTCACTTAATTTTAATCTCCTTCAGGCTCAGTTTCTTCATCTGTCAAATGTGTATGATAATAGCTGGACTCGCTATCTCATCGGAATGTTGTTAGGAATGTATTTTTTCAAGTCTTGAAGCACTCTTGACTTGAGAATATTTATTATGATGAATCTTTATTTAGGGTTCTCTCCCCTAATTTTGTCATTGTCAGTCATGTCTGACTCTTCATGACCCCATTTGGGATTTTCTTGGCAAAAATATTGGAGTGGTTTGCCATTTCCTTTTCCAGCTAATTTTACAGATAAGCAAACTGAGACAAATAGAGTTTGCCTAAGCCATACAGCTAGTTAATGTCTGAGGCCAGATTTGAACTCAGGAAGGTAAGTTTTTCTGACTGAAGGCTCATACTCTATCTATGTGGGTACCTAGCTACCCATGTCTCTCTCTCACCACTCTCAGAAGCAAACACAACATGGCTGCCCTCACTTTATCCTTCTAGTCACAATGAAAGGTGATCCTAAGGTGTCTTATGGACAATGGCCCCATTTGTGAGGTGACTCAAGGGACTCAGGGCTGTATTTTGCAGCTAACTATGTATCATAGCATCAGAAATCTAAAGATATAAGAGAATTCAAGGTCATCTAGGATAACATCTTATGGAGGAGGAGGAGGCCCCAGAAAAACCCATTGATGTTGCCCAAGGTCATATACGCACTATGACAGACAGGATTTGAACCCAGACTCTGTATTGCCAGAGTCAATGTTCTTGTTATTATTCCAATATGGGTCCCTAAAGTCCCACACAGACACCTTTCTCACCTGGGGCAGGACTTCATCTGCCATATCCTAATTCAAAAATATCATTCTCTATTTCTTTCCCTTTTACTAAATCATGAACCAAACTGAAGGGTTTTCAGAGACAAACGCATTTCATAAACCAGCCTGAACAGGAGCAAGGTAGCAATGATTTTTTTTAAACTACTGAAGTGAAACAAATGTGGAAACATCGAAATAGTTGTCAAACCCGAGTCCTGGTCAGCTCCTGCTCATGAAAATGCCCAGACCTGCTGTCCCCAGTGATTCGTGACAGTCATGAAGCCGGGGAGACACAGAACATGGGGCTTAACCAAATAGGATGAAATTGAATAGGGATGAATGGAAATTATCATTCATTCAGAAAATCAGCTTCTTAGGTAAGGACCAACAGATGCATGACCTCAGAGTCATTTCACAGAAAAAGATTCGGGGCTTTTAATAGATTGTAAACTCAAGATGAGTCAACAGTATTATAAGGCAAGGCAGCTAGGTGGCTCCATGGTGCACAGAGCACCAGGACTGGAATCTGGAAGTCTCATCTTCCTGAGTTCAAAGCCAAACTCAAATACTTACTAGCTGTGTGACCCTGGGCATGTCATTTCACCCTGTTGACTTCAGCTTTCTCATCTTTAAAATGAGCTGGAGAAGGAAATGGCAAAACCACTTAATTATCTTTGCCAAGAAAAGCCCAAATGGGATCATGGAGAGTCAGAGACAACTACACAACAACAACCACCTTCCTGACTCCAGGTCCAGTGCTTTACCCACTGAGTCACCAGCTGCCTGAGATTTTAGATGCAGTTGAAAGAAAAAAAAAATGGAGATGTTTTGCCTGGAGAAGAAAAATGTTTGCAGGGGAAGTTGGTGGTGGAATTGATATCCAGATCAACAAGTACTAGAGCTGGGAAAGGACCTTAGAATGGGGAATGTTAGGGACCTTGGAACAGGGAATGTTGGAACTGGGAGGGTTTTAGAACAGGGAGTGTCAGAGATGGAAGAGGCCTTAGGACAGGGGATGTCACGAAAGTTCTGAAAGGTCTTAGTCTACAGAGCATAGGAAATACATTCCTTGAGGTGTGTTAATCTTTATGTCTCTATATCTGCCATGCCTAGGTCCAGACAGTACAAATAGTCAGCACTAAATAAATACTTGGGAAATTGATTGTGAAAGCTGAAATGAAATTTAAAAATGATCATTTTACAGATGGAGAAAATGAAGCTCAGAGAAGGAACGTTGCTTCTCCAAGGTCATTTAGGAAGAGAGAGGCAAAACTCAGACTCAGATGGAGACCTTTCCCGACTCCAAATTCCATGTTCTGTCCATAATCCCCCAATTCCTATAACCAAGTAGCCTCAGCACAGAGAACTGTGGCCAATGATATATTCTGGAAGGGGCAGAATTTGACCCCATAACTCCTCACTAACCACAACAAACATTCAGGGATTGGATTTGTTCAACCCAAGGCAAAGGATACCTCCTGTAGCAGATTCTCCAGGGAAGTTCCTTCAGGTCCTTGAGATTGTGGAGGATAGGTCTTTGAAGCCCCATGAAGATTTCCACTGGAACAATTCTTCTCTCAAGGAGCTTGCATAGTATCCAGGAAGGACATTTGTACATAAATATCACACCAACATATATTTTTGGGGGTCCCTAATGCTCCAAACCTGCATGTTCTTCAGTTCTCTTCTCAGCTGGAGGGTAAAGGGAATCATTTTTCCATTATTTCTGATTCTTTGTGACCCCATCTGGGATTTTCTTGGCAGAGATACCAGAGTGTTTTTCCAGCTCATTTTACAGATAAAGAAACTAAGGCAAATAGGGGGAAGTGATTTGCCCAAGGTCACACCCAAGGTTTGAAGTCATATTTGAACTCAGGTCTTCCTGACTCCATTACTTTATCTACCTAGTTGCCCATTACAATAGGCCTTAAAGGAAACTCACTTGAAAGGTTTTCTTTGAGGAGGCTGATGCTCAGTCTCTGTGCCTACCTTCCTGATTTTCCCACAGAAATCAAATGGGGCTGAGGAAAGGACAGGCTTTCTCCTGTAGGTTTTCAGTGTATTTACTGATGTCTAACTGCTTCTGTCCTTTTCTCCAATTCCTCTGCCCCTCCTCTTCCCTAGGACTCAATATCTCCATGTATCTGTTGCCTTCCCCTTCTCCCCATAACTTATAGATGAAATAAACTTTGATTCTAAAATTCCCTGAAGTTACGACATGGTATGCTCTAAGATGTCTCTTAGCTCGGACATCCCCTGTTCTAAGGCTCCTCCCAGCCCTGACATCCCCTGTTCAAAGGCTCCTCCCAACTCTCACATTCTCAGTTCTAAGTTCCCTCCCAGTCCTAACATTTACTTTCTAAGGTTTTTCTGGTTCTAACAGGTTCTGTTTCTTTTCCTCTCCAACGGTCTTTAAACAATAATTCTTTAATTCAGATACCACAGCACTTGGATAGTGGAAGCTTCACTCTCCCTTGGATCTGCCATCCTGACAGGAAAAAAAAAGTAATTTTGAACGTCTATGTGGCACCACACCAACACAAAGGGGGCTCATCACCTTCCCATGACTCCCAAGGGTCCAGGACACTCCACTTTGATGCCTCTCCTAGGTCTACATTTCCTAGACATTTCTGTGCTTCCTCAAACTTCCAATAAAACTGAACAATTATTGGGTGACTGTGAAGAGGGGGTGGAACTTCAAGGCAGCAGTGATCTGGCTTTAAATTGTCTGTTATTCCTCTTAGCCATATGACCTTGGTCAAGTCTCTTCCCTTCTCTGAGCCTCAGTCTTTAAAATGAAATAACTGAGTCACAATTGATTCAGAGAGCTTCTCATACTAGTGACATCTTCCAGGCCAGTGATGACTCTCAGCCTCACTGAGTTGTGACAATCCAAAGAAATAATACATATAAAATACTTTGTAAACTTTAATGAGCTATACAAATGTCAGATAAAGAAATAAATGACTTGACCTGTGCCTATTTCCCTCTGGGACCTACTCCCTTGAACTGGCTAGTCTGAAGAATCATTGTAATTAATATACAACCCTTGGCTCTGAACTGAATCCCTGGGTTTAATAGAATCAGGGCTCAATCGGGGGCATGCCAGGTGAAATAAGGTAATTTTAAGAAGGAACTTTGGAGTAACCTGTGCTCACTACATGAAGGAAAGGGGATGCTTTTGTGTGGCCCTCAAATCCAATCCTTCATACTTTAGATTCTACCCTAGAACTGGACCAGGCAAGAACACTGACTGAATTATGAGGTTCTGGGTTCAACGTTTGCCGCTGGTATATATTATCTGCGTGGCCTTGGGACAATCACTTCTCTGGGCCTTCCTTTACTGCTCTTGAAATGAGAGTTGGATTCACTGGCCTCTGATGTTCCTCCCAATTCTATGTCCATGAGATAATTATGTCAGAGCCCCTACTTGCAAAAGGAAGGAACTGGGAGGGGCGTAGGAGGTCATTGGTGGTGCAGTGGATAAAACACTGACCCTGGAGTCAGGAAGACCTGAGTTTGAATTTGGCCTCAGACACTCATTAGCTGTGGGATCTTGAGCAAATCACCTAACCCTGATTGCCTTAAAAAAAAGGCAGGGATGGATCCTGTAAATTGGGAGCAGAAGTTATATGGCATAAAGGAAAATGTCTATGATTTGGAGTCAGCAGACAAGAGTCCAAGCCTTAGCTCCACCTTCTTCATAAAGCTTCCGCCTTACGAAGCCCAACAGATTGGCAAAGATGAAAAGAGATCTAAATAGGCAATGTTGATGAGAAGCAGAAGATGGTGCACCAATACATTATTGATGGAGTCATTGGTTGGTCCAATAATCCTGAAAAGCATTTAACAATGAGAGAAAAGTCACTAAACTCTTCATGTCCTTTGGCCCAAGATCCAATCATTGGCATAAACATTGGGGAGACAAAGAGATATCCTAATACAATGGACAAAACACAGCATAGTCAGTTCTGCTGGTTTTGAAGTCTCGAATTTGTTCCAATTCTACCAATACATTAAGTAACAAATTGAGCATAGCGTAAACTTTGAGTTTGCTTATGCACGATTTTGTCCATGAGAAACACCAGCATGCAGAAAATTCCACCTCTCCACAACAACTCATCTAATAACCACATCCACAGGTAAACTTTGCGTCTTTCTTAAGGTAAAGTACCATACAGACTGTATATCTTTTGGGAAAGTAGGAGGTATGGTGGAACTCCACTCTCACCTCCAACTTCTTGGGGTGCCCAAGATAGAGGATGTCCAGTAGCATTGACCTTGTAAGCCTGGACCCTGCAGGAACTGGCAAACAGGCCAGGCAGCAGCCCAAGGATGCAGTCTGTACCACTATTTATTATAGTATTTGTGTATTTCTTAACCATTTTACATAGATAAAACTGTGCTACCATTTTATTGAATAGCTATATGGTGTGGGGGATGGAGTGCTGGATGTAGAGGCAGGAAGATTCATCTTGCTGAATTCAAACCCAATGTCAGACACTAGTTGGGTCGTCTTAGACAAATCATTTAGTCTCATTTGCCTCAATTTCTTCATTTGTCAAATGAGCTAGAGAAGGGAATGGTAAACCATTCCAATATCTCTGCCAGGAAACCCAAATGGGGTCATGAAGAATCTGAAATGACTAAACATCAACAAAGATGAAGCTGGAATAACTAAAGACATAATAGTGATTACAGGGGAAGAGGGGAAAAATAACCCTAATGTGGAAAAGACTAAAATGAGTCAAACTGCAATTATGGCTAATCTTGGCCCTCTAAATGAGATGAGGAAATGCATTGCTCTCGTTTCCTTGGTGAAGTAGAGGGATGCTATGGGGGAATAATCCTTCAAAACCTAGTCTTTGAATATGGCTACTGATTTGGCTCACCTTTCATTCTTTGTTAATTGGAAAGATGGGACAGCTAGTTGGTGCAGTGGATAGAGCACCAGTGCAGGAGTCAGGAGGACCTGAGTTCAAATCTCACTTCAGACACTTGACACGTACCAGTTGTGTGACCTTGGGCAAGTCCCTTAACCCCAATTGCCTCATCCTGGGTCATCTCCAGTCATCCTGATGAGTATCTAGTCACTGGATTCAGAAGGCTCTGGAGGAGAAGTGAGGCTGGTGACCAGCACAAAACCTCCCTCACTCAAAACAAAGTCAAGTGCAAGTCGTGTCATCATTTCTCTGATGGCATGGTCTTCTTCGACAATGAAGGATGAACACACACAATTGGAAAGGCTCAGTTTATAAGAGGAGCGAGCAGAGACTGGAACAGGTGGAGGGGATATCCAGAAGTGATTATGACATATGAATTCAAAGGTATCTATAATACTTAAAAAAGAAACCATGATGTAAATAAATCACATGACCACTCTGAGCCTCAGTATCTTCCTCTATAAAATGGATAAATGTAACACACATTAAGGATTTCATCAGTGTTGATGTTACTTCCTCTTATCAATGTGGATGTAATCCCTCTATATTTTAATAGAGGATATATGTGAGCTGTTGAAGTAATAGATGTGGGACCTTATGGCCAACCTGCTTGCAAGGTTCTCTGGCTATTCTACAGCCCAGAGACATTCTATCTGCCTCAGAAGCTATACTTGAGGCTCAGAAGCTTTACCCTACATATAAACAATAACCATAATCAAGTTGAGTTTGACTGGATGAAGAAGTCATTTTCATCCTAGAGATGAGAAGGCTTAGGGGAAGATATGATCGATGGCTTCCAATATCTGGAGGAAGGTCATGTGAAAGAGGAACAAACATCCTCCATGGTTCCAGAAGGCAGAAACAAGGCAAAGGAGGGTAAGTCTCAAGATGGCATATTAAGGCTAAATTTCTATCTAACCTTAGGCTAAAGGATATTGTAGCAAGTAGTTATCCAACAAAGGAATAGAAGGTCTGTTGAAACAATGGGTCCTCCTTCTTTGGAGGTATTTAAGCAGTCAGCCAGTCATCACTAAACATTTAATCAGTGCCTACTATGTGCAAAGCACTGTGCTAAGTGCTAAAGAGGCAAAGTAAGACAAAAGGGCAGGAACTGCCGTGCTCTCAAGGATCTCACAGTGTAGTAGGGGAGATGATAAGCAAACAAAGATGTACAAAAGATCCATAACAATCAATCAAAAAGTGTTTATTAAATGCCTCCTATGTATCAGGCACTGTGTTGAGCACTGAAAATACAAAAAGAAGCAAAAAGCACATCCTCCCTTCAAGAGCTCATATGCTAATGAAGGAAATGACATGTAAGCTAAATATGGAAGAAATAGGAAATCCTTGATGATTCTTATAGGAAACCTATATACAGGATCCATTGGAGATAATCAAGACAGAAAATTAGGGTTAAGGTAGAATAGGACAAGCATTTTGCAGAAGACAGTATTTTAGTTGGGTCTTGAAGGAAGCCAGAGAAATCAAGAGGTAAAGATGAGGGGACAGCATGTTCTAAGCATGGACAGCAGTCAGTGAAAATCTCTGTAGTCAGGAGATGGAGGATCCCTGGCAAAGAACAGTCAGGATACTAGTGTTAGGGAGGAATAAAGGTATGAGAAGGCTGGAGAGGTAGAAGGGGACAAGGTTATAGAGGGCTTTGAAAGTCAGATAGAACATTTTGTATTTGATCTGGGAAGCAATAGGGAGTCACCGGAGTTTATAGAATGTGTGTGTGTGTTTGTGTGTGTGTGTGTGTGTGAGAGAGAGAGAGAGAAAGAGAGAGGGAGAGAGAGAGAGATCATCAGATAATATTCCCTTTGGAGGATCAATTTTAACTACTGAGTAAAGGAGGGCAAAGAGAACTGAATCAGGGAGACCACCACTATTGCAATAATCTAGAAATGTGATGATAAGCACCTGCACCAGTGAGTCAGTCATTAATAAACATTTATTAAGTGCCTATGATACAAAAGACAGTCCCTGTCCTCAAGGATCTCATAATCTAATGGAGGAGACAACACACTAAAAGTTGGTTGGGGTGGTATCCAGCAATGATGGGGAGGGGAGGGAGATGATGCAGTTCAGAGTGGTTCAGTCTGGTAGGAAATGGAGACATAGCTGGAGGAACTCTCTGCCTTCCACTCTGCACTCTGTAATCTGAGGGAGTGAAGGGAATCAGGGCAGGTGGTACCAACAATGCATGAAATCCAGGGCTGATGTGATCACCACCACAAGAACTCCGTTAAAGGAGAGAAGAGGGTGTATATGAAAGATATTAGGAAGGTAAAATCACCAGCCCTTAGCACCAGATAAGATATGGGGGAGGCAGAGGGGGAGAGAGCAACTCAAGGATGACTCCTAAGTTGGGAGACATGTAAAACCATGATGTACAAGAAAGACCAATGGATTTACAGTAAGGAACTTCATTCTGTGGTGGAACCTAGTCTGGTCTTCTCTGCCTTCCTGGCCCCATTCCTGGCTCCCAGACATTTTAACCATATTGTCTTATCCTGAAACTTCCCTCAATGCTTGGAGCATCCTGACCTGGAAACACCTACCTTCCCCTTCAGTCATCCTGCCAAGGAACTTCCCTCTCTAAAGCCCACACCCTCTTCACCTTAATGAGGCCTCCTAGAGCCTCCCACACTTTGCAGAGGAGCCCAGGTCAGCCTTCAACATCACCCAAGCCTTGTGTCTGTCTTCTGGACTTTGACTCTGTGCCCCTTGATCTTCAGTTCTCTTTTGTATGTTGCCTCCACCCTTAGAAAGTGAGGGCTTTGAGGGCACAATCGCCTTTCTTTTTGCTTCTGTTTGTATCCCTGATGCTTAGCAAAGTTTCTGGAATAAAGCAAGTGATTAATAAATCCTTCCTTCCTTTCTCCCTCCCTCCCTCCCTCCTTCCCTCCCTTCCTTCCTTCCTTCCATCCCTCCCTCTTTCCTTCTTTCCTTCATTTCTTCCTGTGTTCAAAGTTCAGTTCTATTATTTGCTACTCATATGTCCTTAAACAAGTTGTATCCTATGTCACTCACTTCCTGAGAAAGATGTTGGACACAAAATGAAGAACAAGACATGTATTTTCACACATGGTCAATGGAGGAATTTGTTTTGCTTGCGTATGCGTTTGTTACAAGGGCTTTGATTTTCTTTTTTTCTTTTCAATGATAGGTGGTGAGAAAGGGGATCACAATAAAGATAGAGAGGGAGAGGGAAGGACAGAGTGAGAAAGAGAGGAAAAAGGAAGGAAGGATGGAAGGAAGGAAGAGATTCAAAGAAGCATTTTTTAAATGTACAGAAGAAACAAAAGAATACATCAGTGGGTCGACAAGCATTTGTCAAATACATACTATGTGACTAATACTGTGCTGGAAACTAGAGATACAAAGAATAGAAAAAAGTCTCTGCCCTCAAGGTGTTCATAATCTAATGAGGGAGACGATATGCAAACAAATAAGCACAAACTATAAACCTATAAATTAGGACATAATGAATAAAGAGACCAGAATGAACAAATAGTAGAGCTTTGAAAGCTACATATTGAATTTATTTCAAAGCAATACATACCTACTTGAGATACACAGTTTCCTTCTGTTCTACTCTGTATTTGGAAATATCCATTTTATTCGGTGTGTGTTAAATTCATAATTTTAAAAAAAAGAAAAGAAAATGAAAACAAAATGATGACACCAAGTTAAAAGAATGTTCCTCACTTTAAAATAAATATAGCAATTTTTAAAAATCTGTGCAAATGAAGATGGTGAGGCCCAGATGGGTAGAAGAATGACGACCATACAATATAAGGATTGTATGAAGGAAACCACGATGTTACAGGTGGATATAACCACCATCTTCAAGCTCCTGAAGAGTTGTCTTGTAGAGGAAGGTTTGACTCTGATTGACAAAACATAAAAAGATAGATAGAAGTAATAAGGGAAAAAAAGTGAATTCAGGCTTAATTTATAGGAGAAAACTTTATTAACAATGAAAGCCCTTCACTGATAAATGGGGCACCCTCAAGGAGGAAATAAGTTTTCCTCCATTTGAGATCTGTAAGCTTCTACTGGGTAAACAATTTGAGAGAAGGGCAGTGATTTATGTTTAGCAAATTCCTTTTAAGTTATAGGTTGGACTATGTGACCTCTGAGTTCCTTCCCAACTTTGAGATTCTGTGTTTTCTAAGGCCCCTCCCAGCCCTGACATCCCCTGTTCTCAGGCCCCTCCCAGCCCTGACATCCCCAGTACTAAAGCCCCTCCCAGATGTGCCATATCCTTGCATCTCTGACTCTAAGACAAGCTCCCATCTCTGCATAAGTCATTTCCTGTTGTATGAGGAAAGTTGAGTTATTGGGACATGTGACATTTATTTAGTTACATCTCTCCTGTGGGAGGTTTCCGGGGCCATTAAGGCGGTGTATTTGCATGGCTAGCTTACATGCCTTTCCCTGTTATGGCTGTCTTTATTCCGTACACCTCACACTCAATTTCAATTCAAAGTTTGGCAGCCGAGGTGTCAGGGCTAAAAAATGGAATGGCCTCCCTGCGAAATGAAATAATTTTGTTGTTGAGTTCCGAGCGATTTTGTAATTTCATGCTTGTGTATGATAATTTTATGCTGTCCTGCTCCACGTAACTCAGTTCTGCCAGATCCTGACAGGTGATAAATACAATCTTTTCCGCCCGGCATGCGACAGGCCGCTATAAGGCGGGGAAAAGAGGCAATTTCACATCTGAGGCCTTAGCACAACTGGAGCCAACCGCCGGCCCATTCTTTCATAATTTCACGGCTGGATTCAGGCAGGCGCCACCTCAGTTGTGGCTGA
This sequence comes from Potorous gilbertii, assembly GCA_028658325.1. Classification (NCBI taxonomy): domain Eukaryota; kingdom Metazoa; phylum Chordata; class Mammalia; order Diprotodontia; family Potoroidae; genus Potorous; species Potorous gilbertii. Next base: position 76,598 of record JAQQSK010001039.1, read on the forward strand.
AGGACCCACGGGTCAAGGGAACTGTCCAGGAAAAAATAGAATGTTGCTGGCGGGGAGCCAAGGGAAGGCCAAGTGTGGAAGGAGAAAGGGATGACTTTGCCTTGCCCCTTCCCTGGTCGCTGCACAACTGTGACGTTTGATTTAAGGGGACTTTTCCCTCCAATGCTGTTCAGAAGAATGGTAACCTTTCCTGAGGAATTATTTTTACAAATCCGCTAAACATTGGGACAGCGGGCACTTTCCAATAAGAGAATTCGAGTCCTTAGCATTTGTCACTGGGCAGCGGATTTTCGGAATGGTTACTTGGGAGCGTTTCTGTAACCAATGTTTCCCCTCCTGAGAGCCAACGAGTTAAAAGGCTATTAGAGGAAACGCTGGGGTCTGGAGAAGGAGGGGATGGTTGCCAGTAAGAAAGCAGTGCGTGTGAACTTGGGGGAACGAAATCGGAGGGTACCAAAATGCATTTTCGGCTAACCTCATAGACTTAGGTTTACACGGGACATTAGACACAATCTGTAATGAAAGCTAGCATATTTATATAGTGCTTACTACATGACAGGTCTGGTGCTGAGTCCTTTACAATGGTTTTCTCATCTGATCCTCGCAGCAACCCTGGGAGGTTGGTACTATTGCTGTCTCCATTTTACAGATGAAGAAACTGAGGAGGTGAAATGACTTGACCAGGGTCACACAACTAAGTGTGAACTTTCTAGTTCAAGATTTTCAGGTCTTTGTAGCTTCAGGTCCAATGTTCTGACAAATTCAATTTCCTCATTTTACCGAGGAAAAATCTAAGAAAGGAGTATTAGTTTAGTCATTTTCAGTCAGATCTGACTCTTTGTCTTGACCATTTGAGGCTTTCTTGGCAAAAATTACGGGAGTAGTTTGCATCTTCTTCTCCAACTCAATTGATGGATAAGGAAATTAGGCAAACAGAGAAAAGTGACTTGCCCAGGGTCACATAGCTAGTGTCTGAAGCCAGATTTGTACTCAGGTCTTCCTGATGCCAAACCTAGCTTTCTATCTACTGTGCCATCCCTGCCTAATGAGAGAGGCATACAGAGTGTTCAGGAGTTAGATAGGGATAGTTACACTATTTTCTACCCCAGTCAGACCACAACTGAAGAATCATGTCCAATCCAAGGACCATCTTTAAGGCTGGACAGTTTACAGAGGAAAGCTAACAGAATGAATCACAGAGTATATCTATCCTAACCACCCTCATTTTTCAGAGGAAGAAATCAGAAAAAAGGACATTCATTTACTGTTCAAAGTCACATAGATAGCCAGAGGCAAGCTCTTAAAGTAGGTTGATAGTGTTATAGATGAAGCTCTGGGTTCAGATACTGCTACATCAAGACACTTAATAGTTGAGTCACCCTGGACAAATCATTTAAGTCTGTTTCCTCATCTGTAAAATAAAGGGCTTAGCTTCTAAGGTCCCTTCCAGTCTTAAGTCGATAATCCTTCAAACCCAGGTCCTCTGATTCCAGTGGGTGAAGGAACTGGAGGAATAAGCATGAGAGAGAGACACCTTGGGGATGGGGGGCATAAAATGTAAGACCATAAGTTATATGAACTGATGCTGAGTGAAAGGAGCAGAACCAGGAGAACTTTGTACACAGCAAGAACTACAGTGTGCAAGGAATTGTCCTGGTAGACTTAGCCTTTCACAGCAATGCAAGGACCTAAAAAATTTCCAATAGACTCGAGGCAAAATACCTTCCACATCCAGAGAAAGAACTATGGAATTGGATCGCAGATAGAAACAGACCTTTTCTCTTGTGTTATGTTTTCTTTTATAGTTTCTTCCATTCATTTTAATTCTTCTATGCAACATGATTATGATGAAAATGTATTTAATAGGAATGTGTGTGTAAAACCTATATAAGATTGCACGCCATCCTGGGGAGGAAGAGGAAAGGAAGGGGAGGGAGGGGAAAAATTTAAGATACATGGAAGTGATTGTAGAAAACTGAAAGCAAATAAAATAATTTTAAAAAGATGTAAGACCATAGAACCAGAGCTAATAGAAACCTCTAAAGTCCATGACAACTGCATTCAAGTATTTGAAAAGACATTCACAGGGAATCCCTTGGCCCCAGAAGGCCATGGAGAGAAGCTAATCAGAACATTAGGAAAAAATTCCTGAGAATTGGAACCTTACAGTGGAATGAGCTGCCTCTGGAAATAGCAGTTTCTTCTTCCTGTAGGTCTTCACACCAAAGCCAGGCTACCACTTTGGGGGATGTTTGAGAGATCATTGAATTCAACCCCTTCATTTTTGAAGAGGACAGGGAAACAAGATCAGAGATAACAAATGACAGTTAGTAATTAGCAAAGCCAGTAAATAGCAGTGATAGAATTTTAACCCTGAGTGCAAAACAGCCCTCAAGATCAGGATGCTTCTGTGTAAGGGCAAGGTATTCCTTATTTTTGAAGATCATTTTCTTGAACCCAGAAATCCGAACCAAGAGGAAAGTATGGGAGACTGTGTGAGTTTAGCCTCATATAGTCAGGAAGGAGGGAAATGGTATTGGTTTAACCATTAATTTCATTTCTAAAAGTTTATGTTGTGTCAAGTCAAATGGTGTGTGTTACACTGAAGCCTCGAAGACACTTATAGTTGGAAATAAAAAGGACAGAATTTTTTTTTGTACTTGTCAAATTTTGGTGAGGTAATCCTTCCTATTCTTAATTTAATTTTGTTCAATTTGCAACAATATATCTTCTGCTCACTCTCCCTACCCTTCATTAAAAAAAAAACCTGGGAGGGTCTTTAGAGATTATCTAGTCCAATTCCTGCATTTTTAAAGGGGTGAGAAATTGACACCCAGAAATTTACACCAAAATGCAAAAGTAAGAAGCTGGGGTTCCCTGATTCCAAATCACAATGCTGTTGGGACACTCATTCCTTTGATCCTCACAATGTCCCTTTGAAGTGAGTAGACCTGGGGTACCCATTTTATAGGAGAGAAAACTGAGGCCCCCCCAAAGCCCTATGCCTCAGGGTATGTCTTATTACTGTTCAGTCCTTTTCAGTTATGTCTGACTCTTCATGACCCTATTTGGGGTTTTCTTGGCAGACAGCCTAGAGTGGTTTGCCCCACTTAGCTGCCCCATGGAATGTCTAGTTCCTTCAATATTCAGACTGAGCAGCATCTTCTGCAGGAAGACTTCCTTTTCCCGCACATCTCCAAGTTTCTGGTACCTACCACTGCCTCCCAAGGTTGCTTTGCTTTTGTTCTGTATGTGTTTTGAAGGCACATACATCTTTATATGTGTATCTGCTTTTATATGGACCGCTAGGAGGTGCAATGGATAGAGCCCTGGACTTGGAATCAGAAAGACTCATCATGCATTCAAATCCAGACACTTACAAGCTGGGTGACCTTGGGCAAGTCACTCAATCTTGCTTGCCTCAGTTTCCTTATCTGTAAAATGAGCTGGAGAAGAAAATGACAAACTGCTCCAGCATCTCTTCCAAGAAAGCTCCAAATGGGGTCATGGAGAATCGTGCATGACTGACTGACAAAAAGAGATCAGCATCTTCGAGAGGCTCATTTCCAACCTTCATCTCCCATGTGGGTCTAACCCAGGTTGAATCAGCCCAATGTTAGAGAATCATAGAATTCCTGACTTGGAAGGGATCTCAGAGACCAACTAGCCCAACCCCTACCCATAAATGCCTCTAAATATCATTTAACCTTTACTTGAAGACTGTTAGTTAAGAGAGTCCTTTAACTCTTGATGCACCCTGTTCTATGACCTGGAAGTTCTAATATTTAGGATTATGTTGAGTGGTCCTCTCATGAAGCCAAAACCTGCTCTGATCTTGTCCTGTAGGATCCCAAAGAAGAAGTCAGTTACATCTTTTATGAAAGGAGCCTCTCAAATATGTGAAGGCAGAGTTCATGTCTTACCTAAAATATCTCTTAAATAGCTTCAGTTTATTTTTTTTCAACAGATCCTTAAGCTATTAGAGCTATAGAGTATAGAATGAGCAGGCCCTTGAGAGATCAGAGTATCTGATCCCTTTACCTTAAAACTGCAACTAAGTGGTGCAATGGATAGATTGTTGCATTTGGAGTCAGACAGATCTGAGTTCAAATCCTGCCTCAGATTCTTACTGGTTCTATTCTCCGGACAAAGCACAGTTTTCTCAGTCTCAGTCTGTCTCAGTTTTCTCATCTGTAAAATGAGGACAATCACAGCACTGCCTCCTAGAGTTATTGGAAGAATTGAATGAGATAATATTTGTAAAACTCTTAGCACAATGCCTGGCACAAAGGAAGTGTTATGTGTTAGTTATCCTAACTGTCAGCAGAATCTTCATCATCAACATCCCTACCTCCCAGGGCTGTTATGAGAATCAAATAAGATATGTAAAGTGCACTGCAAATCTTCAAGCACTATGTAGGTGCTACCTAGTTACTGAACTGAACCCAGAAATACCAAGTGACTTTCTCCAGTTGATAAACTGCCTTTATCAGTCAGTACTCTGACCTCCATTCCTCCCACCCCCTATTAGATTTATAAACTCCTGAGAACATGGAATACATTTTGCTATTCTTTTCATCACCAGTGTTTAGCATTGTGCTGGCACATGGTAGGTGCTTAATAAATGTTGATTGCCTGACTGACCATGTTCTTTTTACTGCACCTTGATATTTCCTCATATGAAGTTATTTTCTTAGTCGGCTCAATATCGATGCATATGTTCCTTTGGGTATCACATTTTGTAAATGTCTAAAATATACACCTGGATCTGCACACAGTTCTCCAGGTATGGTCTGGCTAGGGTAGGGGACAGCAGTTCTATCAAGGTAGAATGAGCACAGTATTCAAAGGATCTAGGTTCCACTCCTGTCTCTTCCTCTTTCTATCTCAATTACCTTGGGCAAGTCACATTTAAAAGCATCTGGATCTCACTGTCCTCATTACTAAAATGAAAGGGTTGGATTAGATGATCTCCAAGGTCCCTTCCAGTTCTGAATCTCTAATCCTGTCTATGGCTTCTCTCCTTCCAAGCACACAGATTTTATTCATGAAGTCTACCATTCCATTCACTTTTAAATCACAGTGATCTTGTGGTGCTCTAAGAATCCCAGATCCTTTTCATATGAACTCTTATGTAACCACCCTACTCCCCCAATTATGTGACAAGACAGGTGATTTTAAGGATCCCACGTGTAAAACTTTATATTTATAATTATTACATTGTTGGATCTTAAATGCATTGGCCAAAATAGAAGCTATTTCTCACAGCTACAATATATTCAAAAACGTAAGTTAGCCCTCAGTGTCTTCATCTAAGTCATTTGCTGTTCATTAGTAAAAAACTATCAGATAGGACCTGGGTAACAGACATTAATGTGGAGGACTGATCCTGAAATAAAGTCCCCTGATCTCAGTTATGTCATAATCATCTGACACTTTCATTTATTTGGTGGATGCTCATCTGAGGCCTAGATGTGTGAATTACATGTTCTAGGCATTTGGAATATACATATTCCTGAAATTAAAGTGAGTCTCAAAGATAAAAGACAGAAGTTACTGAAATTAGACATGAGAAGCAAGGATGGGACGGGTCAGAGGGGTCAGGGAAAAGACCTGTCGCTCTGTCATGGAGAATGGTTTGTTGCTGAGGTTTCTTGTTTGTTTTTTTTAAGAGATGATTGTTCTTCTGGTCTCCCATAGGAAGACTGAAAGGATGGCCCCAGAAACAGAGAAAGACCCTTGCTCCGCTCCAAGCACCAGGATCATCTGTTCAGTCTGGGTTGAGCTGAAACTGTCTCTTTTTCTGGGAGAAGAAAAGATACAAATCAGCTCCATGCCACTGTCAGGAAGCACGATTGCCAAGGTTTCCCTTTGGAAAGCCTCCTTCTTGGAAATTTGATTCAGTTGACTTAGCTCAGGACATTGACTCTTGATTGGATGGGCTCTTTTTGTTTTGGTTTGGTTTTTTTGAGATGTCTGAAAAATATTGCCAGAGCAAGAGACAGAACTGAAGGGCACAGAGAGGCCTGGGTACAGCTTCAGTCTATTTTTGGTCTATGAGATGGGGTAGCCTAAGGGGAGGGAGCACACAGGGTTTGTAGCAAAAGCAAGGGGAATCTTCCTGTTACAGGCAATTAGGTCTCTAACTTTTAGCAGGTGTTTAAGCATAACATGTTTCTCCAAAGTGGGAAATGGAGACTCCTAAAACAGCAGAAAGAGGAGGGCCTTAGAACATGGAATGTCAGAGCTAGGAGGGATCTTGTCGGGGAAGGGAATAAATATTTATTTAGTACCTACTATGTTCTAGGCACAGTGCTAAGGGCTTTACAAATATCTCATCTGATTCTCATAACAACCCTCCTAGGTGGGTACTGTTATTATTCCCCTATTACATTTGAGGAAACTGAGGCAAATAGAGATGAAATTATTTGCCCATGATCACACAGCTACTAAGTGTCTGAGGCAGGATTAGAATTCAGGTCTTCCTGATTCCAGGTCCTATACTCTGTCCACTGTGTCATCTGTCCCTTTAGAACAGTGAACATCAGAGCAGAGAAAGGTTCAGTGGAATCTCAGAATAGAGAACTTAGAAAGTATTCTGACACCAGAAATTTTGAGCTGAGATAGAAGTTAGATGTCATCTTGCCCACCTGACTCATTTCACAGATAGGAGGGAATTGAGCCACGGAGAAATATTTCACTCTACTTCATATCTCCATGCATTTACCCTGGCTGTCTGACATGTGTGCCATGTATTCCCTCCTCCCCATAATCTCATAGAATACCTTTCGTCCTTTAAGACACTGGTAGCATCTTCTGAATGAAGCCTTTCCTGATTCCTCCAAATGGAAATGCTTTCCTTCCCACCTTCCCATCCAAAATACTTGGAATTTAAACATTTTATATTTAACTTTACTTATTCATTTTCTATTTCTTCTCTACATACTCAACCATGTACTTGTAGTCTGCCATATTTGAATGTGTTTTCCTTGTAAATACTTAATGTTTCATTCTTTGTACTCATATTCCAAGTACAGAGCCTGGCACATAGTAGGCACTTTAATGATTATTTTCCAGTTGATTAAACTTGTCTAAAGTCATTCAGATATTAACGTGCAGACATAAGATTTGAACAAAGGCCCTAACCTCAGATGGGTAGCTAAGTGGCACAGTGGCTAGGGTGCTGGGCCTGGAGTCAGAAAGACTTTATCTTCATGAGTTCAAATCTGACCCCAGACAAACTGGCTGTATGACCCTGGGCAAATAATTTAACCTTGTTTGTCTCAGTTTCCTTATCTGCAAAGTAAACTAGAGAAGGAAATGGCGCAAACCATTTTCAGTACCTTTGCCAAGAAAACCCCAGATGGGATCACAAAGAGTCAGATATGATTAAATGTCTCAATAACAAAAGTCATGCAGATATTAATTTGAAGAGATGAGATTTAAACACCAGTTCTAACATCAGATATGATATTCCTTCTTCTCTACCACACTGCCCAGCAGTGTGCTAGTCAATGTATAACCTCCCCCCTCAGCCACTCAACCCCACAAATATACAGATGACACACTTTTGAATTTAATCTCCAGTTACTAACATTTTCTCCATCACCTTCCTAAGTCTAGATATCAGATGAAACAATAAATCAAACTCTAATTTATAGTTTGTCAGTTTCCAAGGTGTAAATATTAAAAATATTTGAAAAATTAAAATTAAGTTAAAATAAAATTAATTTTAAAAATTATGGATGGAGTATGAGTTGTTTCTAGAACACCATTGTACCTTTAGCATAGTAATTCAAAGTCTGCAGGAACATTAAAAGATACAACATCAAATCTTAGCCCTGAGATAGGCCTTAAAGTATCCAGCATAGACAAGAAGATCTGGAAGGGGCCTGTGAACAGAAAACATGTGGCAATCTGAGCATTTTTGCTAACACCAATTCAGATCTGACAGAAAATGAGCCTGAGTATCACAGTATTTTGAAGTCCTTTGAAGTGTAGGAGAGTCTCGAGTGAGGACTCAGTTAAAAGGATTCAGTTCGTCCTGAGAATTTGACCAAGATAGATAGCCAAAGGATAAGTGCTGGCTTCTGTTGCCCTTGAGACTATGAATTCTGTTGCCATAAGTCTCAAAACATGATGCCCTTGTATAATTCTGCACAGGAAATTACACCCTTCTGGTTCCCAGATTCTATCCATGATTAGATTATTCTGTCTACCTCTTAGATTTTTACACCTTTGCCTGAGCTATTGCTGCCTGGTTTGAAGGTTGGTTCTCCCCTTTGAATGTCTTGGATTCTGATGAAGAACTTAAGTAATGAATCACATAGGAGTTGTTTATTCTGACTTACTTTTTTGGGGAGCTCACTTCGCCTCTATCTATTATGAGCCTGGTTAGTGGGGCTCAGGAAAGAAGAAGTGAGAAAAATCAAATGGTACTTCCTGAAGGAGCTTGAGAATATGATTTTGTCAAGAGAGATGGGAAGGGAATACATATTTATTAAGTACCTACTCAATTCCAGGCAGTTTGCTAAGCAGTTTATGAATATTAATTCATTAATTCTTACAGCAAGAGTAAAGAAAAGAATAATTGTTTATTCCCCCCCCCAGAATAGGGATATTGGTGACTCTTGCTGCCCAATGTAAGAATGCTTTTTCACTTACAACGGGGGGACAGAAGGTGGTGCACATTTGTGATTGGCAGTGGTACTGGTCTGGGTGCCTGTTCTAGGCCATCAACTAGCTATGTGACACTGGAGGAGGTCACTTATCTTCTCTGAGCCCACCTCCTCCAACTTCAAAGTGAAGAGAGGAGTTTGGAGGAGACACCTTCTTTCTATCTCTGAGCCTATGATCTTATAAGAAACAAGGTGACCCTGGAGAAAAAGGAGCTGGCCTGGAAGTCAAGAGTCCTGAGTTCTCATCTCAGTTCAGCCCATAAAATTAACCCTTTTCCCTCTTTTGTGGTTTTCTACCCTGCAAAATACTATTACTCTGGTACACTGAAAAAAGGGATAAACCTGGAGTCAGATATCCTGCTTCTAATGCTTGCTACCTGAGGGACCATGAGTAAATCACTTAAGTCTCCTGCCTCAGAGGCCTCCTAGCTGTGTGACCCTACTTATACCACTTAATCTTGTTTGACTCAATTTTCTCCTCTGTATAATGGGTTGGAGAAGGAAGCGACAAACATTCCAACATCTCTGCCAAGAAAACCCCAAATGGGAACATGAAGAGTCAGATACAACTAAAATGACCAGACAATAGCAATAAAAGTCATACATCCATCTACCTGACATTAATTTGCAGAGATGAGATTTGAACACAGGTTCTAACATCAGACTTGATGTACTTTCTACTGTACCACACTGTTAGCAGTGTGCTGGTAAATGTGTAACCACCACCCTCACCCCCTCCCAGCCTCCAAATGTACAGATGACACACTTTTTAATTTAAGCTCTAATTATTAACATTTTCTCCATCACCATATAAAGGGAGATGGTCTGGCTATGTGGCCCAAGATATTTCGCACTCAGTATTAAGTTATGTGAACTTGGAGTCAGGAAGACCTGAGTTCAGATCCAACCTCAGACACTTCCTAGCTGTGTGACCCTAGGCAAGTTATTGAACCTCTGTTTACCTCAGTTTCTTCATCTGTAAAAGGGGAGGATTACACTTACCTCAGAGGGTTGTTATGAAGACCAAATGAGATAATATTTGTAAAGTACTTAGCACAGTGCCTGGAACAGAATAGACAGTATGTAAATGTTAGCTATTATTATATTTAAAGTGCTTTGCAAACCTTAAAGCCTATGCAAAGTTGCTATTAACATTTCTATTGGGGTTTAAGGTTTACAAAGTGCTTTTTACATGTGAATTTTATTGATATGATAATAACCTATAATACTTTAAGATTTACTAATTTAACTTCACAAATAATATCTCATTTGATCGTCACAATGACCCTGTGAAGTAGGTGTTCTTTTTATCTCCATTTTACATATAAGGAAACTGAAGCAGACAGAGATTAAGGGACTTGCACAGGGTCACATAGCTAGTAATCTTCAGAAGCTGGATTTGAACTCAAGTCTTCCTGACTCCAGGCCCAACTCTCTGTCCATTGCACCATGTAGAACAACAACCCTGTGAGATCAGTGCTATTGCTATCTTTAGTTTGTAGCTGAGGTTCCTAAAGGTGAAGTGATAGGTCCAAAGTTACACAGATAATGAGAGTGGAAAGGAGAATTCATACTTAGATCTGTCCTATCCTCTCTGTCAGATAGTTGTCCTTAGAAGTAGCGGTGCAATCAAGCAAGAAATATTTATTAAGCACCTACTCTGCCAAACGCTGCACTAAGGCCTGGAGATACAAAAGGAGGCAAAAGACAGACCCTGCCTTCAAAGACCTTACAATCTAATGGAAAACAATAAACAAACAAATAAAGACAAATAATTCACGTAAAGGATAAATGAGAAACGATCAACGGAGGAAAGGCACTAGAACAGAGAGGGGATGGGGAAGGCTTCCTGTAGAAGGTAGGATTTTAGTTTGGACTTGAAGGAAACCAGGAAAGCTAGGAAGCAGAAAAGAGGAGGAAGAATATTCCAGATATGAGGGACAGCAAGAGAACATGCCCAAAGCTGAGAGATGGATGGTCTTATTTGTGGAACAGCCAGGAAGCTGGCGTCCCTGGACGAAAAAGCACATGGGATGGAGTCAGGTGGGAATGGGAGGAGGGGGCCAGGCCAGGAAGGGCTTTGAATGCCAAGCCATATTTTGTGTTTGATCCTGGAGTTGATAGGGAACTACTGGCATTCGTTGAATAGGACATGACATGACTGGACCTGGACTTTAGGAAAATCACTTCAGTAGTCCAATGGAGGATGGATTGCAGTGGGGAGAGTCTTGAAGCAGGAAGACCACTCCCCCCCACAGAAGACTTTTATAATAATTCAAGTGTGAGGTGATAATGGCCTGAATCTCATGCCCACATGTCTCCCATCATGAAAAATACCCTCATTTGATCCTTCCATTTCAACTGTCACTCTAGATCTCTTTTGTCCTTAGTGGCTAAACTCCTCATAAAGGTCATCTACAATAGGTGCCTCAACTTACTTCTCCTCTTCTTAACCCCTCATAAACTGACTTTCAACTTAACATTCCCCATAACATGCGGGCAGTATCAGAGGAGGGAAGGGGGGCAGTTTGGAGAGATGCTGCAAAGGTAAAGTCAACCAGAGATGCTGAAGAGGTGAAACTGATGAAAGATGTTGCAAAGGTGAAATCAGCCAGAGATGCTGGAGAGGTGAAACTGATGAAAGATGTTGCAAAGGTGAAATCAGCCAGAGATACTGGAGAGGGGAAATCTTTCATCAAAAGATGTTGCAATGGTGAAATTGACAGGCCTTGACAGAAGCTTGGATTGGGGGATGGGGTAGTTGGGGAGGAGTCAAGGATAGCTTGAGAAGCTGAGGGACTGGGAGGATGGTATCCCTCCTTATAGTAATAGGGAAGGTAGAGGGCAGGGAGAATTTAGAGGGAAAGCTAATGAGTTCACATAGGATATGCTGAGTTTAAGATGTCTACTGGACATCCAGTTTGAGATGTCTGAAAGGCAGTTAAAGATGGAGATTGGAAATCAGCAAAGAATTTGGGGTAGGATAGACAGATTTGAGAATCTTCAGCATAGAGGTGGTAATTAAATTCATGGGAACTACTGAGATCACTAAGTGAAGTCTCTATCTCTCCTATATATGTTATGTATGCATACATAAATGTGTATATACACATATATGTGTATATACACATTTAGATATGCATATATACATATATTAACATGTATACATATGTATATATACATAAAATTGTATGTATTTACATATGTATGCATAATGTTATTTTTCTAATTACTTGTAAAGACAAATTTTAACATTCACTTAAAAATTTTGAGTTCCACATTTTTCCACCTCCCTTCCCCCCATCTAAGATGGAAAGCAAGTTGATCTAGGTTACATATGTTAAGCAAAGTTTTATGGAGGGAAAAGATGGTACAGGATAGAGTCAGAAGAGACACCTATAGTTAGGAAACATAGTCTGAATGAGGATCTAGCAAAGGAGACTGTGGAGTGGTCAGATAGGTAGGAAGAAGATCAGTAAATAGGGGGTGTCCCAAAAACCTGGAGAAGCAAGTCTCAAGGAGGAGAAAGTGATCAACAAATGTCAAAGGCTGCAGAGAGCTCAAGGAGAATGAGGATTGAAAAAAGACCTTTGGATTTGGCGACTAGCACAGTAGTCATTTTGGAGAGAATAGTTTTAGTGGAATGTTAAGTTGGAACCTGGTTTATAAGGGGTTAAGAAGAGAGGGAGAGGAGGTTTGAGGCACCTATTGTAGATGGCCTTTATAAGGTGTTTAGCCACTAAGGGCAAAAGAGATCTAAAGTGACAGATGAAATGGAAGGACCAAGTGAGGTTGTTTTCATGATGAGGCCCATGTGGACATGTTTGCAGGCAGGAGGGAAGGAGCCACTGGAAACAAAGAGACTGAGGCTAAATGAGAGTGGGGGTAAGAGAAGGGACAAGGGACAGAATTAAATGGGGTCACTTGAATAAGAAGAGTGCTTAGCCTTGGTAAGGAGTGAGGTGAGTTCATCACCTGAGACAGGGGTGAAGGAGGAGCTAGTACAAGGAGGAATTGGAGTAATAGGGAAATAAGGAAGAGGGGAAAAAAGAGAGCTCATGGTAAATGGCTCCCATTTTTTCTGTAAAATACGAGGTTCTCAGCTAAGAGAATGGCGAGCCATGGGAGGTTTGAGGAGGGATAAAAAGGTTTGAGGAGGGATGAAAAAGGATGAAAAAGGATGGAGAGTGGAACAATGATGTGAGAAGGGAGTTGCGGCAGGATTGCTGAGCAGTGGTGAGGAACCAGCTGAGTTGATGTAATGTAAATTTGGAGTAGACCCAGTCAGAATGGTTACCTGATTTTTTCCCACCTTTGTTCAGCAGCAGCATGAAGGAAGGAAAGAGTCAAATAGTGGGAATGATCTAAGTCTAAGGTGTGGAAGGCTATAATTGGCAAAATCAAATGACAGAGATTCAAGAGAGGAAGTGACTTGATACATCAAGGGATAAAGATAGGGAAAATAGGAAAGAGCGACTAGGGAAAGGAGGATGGTAAGGGAGAGAATTGAGGGGTCAAGGAATAATCATTCCCTATGTGAAGGAAGAATAAAATTGGTAAGAAAAGTAGAGGGAAAAGTGAAAAGCCAACAGATTGTGGATAAAGGGACTTAAGAATTCTCAAACATGGAGGTAATGTATTACTGGTAAGGATAAGAGTATGACCATATTATTTTGTGTGTTTGGCTGAGGCAGGGAGGGATAGGGAGGAGAATGAACTATTATGTATTTTTATCCCCATTCTACAAAGAAAGAAATAGAGGCCTAGAGAAGGAGAAATGTCAGAATCTAGGAATTCAGTAGACAATAATAGAGCAGAGTCATTAGGCAGACTATATATAAGCTATATGACTATAGGAAAGTCATTCAGCCACCTGGAAATTCAGCTTCATGATCTATATAATAAGGGGGTAGATTCAGTGTTTATTCTGACTCTGTTCTGTCTTCAAAGACCTTTTCCAACTTTGGCATTCCCTATTCTAAGGCCCCTCCCAGCCTTGGCATCCCCTGTTCTAAGGCCCCTCCAAACTCTGAGATGCCCTGTTTCAAGATGCCTCCCAGCCCTGACCTTCTCTGTTCTATGTTCTAAGATGCTATCTGGTATAGTTGAAATCTTAACAGTCAGAATATCTCAATGAAAATTTTTTTCTCTGTCATTCGCAGTTCTGTCTCTGTCACCTTGGACAAGTTTCTTCCCTCTTTGCTAAATGATCACCAAAGTCTCTATATGGGCAGCTAGATAGAGCTGCCATAGTGCATGGAGTACCAGGCCTAGAGTCAGGAAGACCTGAGTTCAAATCCAGCCTCAGGCACTTACTAGCTGTGTGACCCTGGGCTACCCACTTTACCCTATTTGCCTCAGTTTCCTTATCTATAAGATGAGCTGGAGAGGTATATGGAAAACTGCTCCAGTATCTGTGCCAAGAAAACCCCTAATGGAGTCATGAAGAGCTGGACATGACTAAAATGACAAGAACATCAACAATAAAAGTTCTAACAAGCTCTAAATCTATAATCATAGGACTCATCAATGATTTGATAAATCTAGGCTTTGCTTTTTACTACCTATGTGATATTTAGTTTCTTATAATCTCAGTTGGCCCCTCTGTAAAAGGAGGGCATCAGATTCCATGACCTCTCTGGTCTCTCTCAGTCCTGACCTGCCATGTCTCTTAAAAACCAGTGTCAGCCCTATTGCAGACCACCACATTCCCTCTTTGCCAAAGGACCAAGGCTTTCCCATGCCCAGTTGGTACCTCACCCCCCTGGAATCAGGAAATTAATGTTGTCATTTCCCGGGGAATACCTAGCAAAGAATCAGACCCAAGTTTATCTGT
>JAQQSK010001041.1:0-20437 GCA_028658325.1 Potorous gilbertii
CCTCTCTCTCTCTCCCTCTCTCTCTCTCTCCTCCCTTCCTCCCTTCTCTCTCTTCCTCTCTCTCTCTCTCTCTCTCTCTCTCTCTCTCTCTCTCTCTCTCTCTTCCCCTCTCTCCTCTCTCCCCTCTCTCTCTCCTCCCTTCCTCCCTTCCTCTCTCTCTCTCCCTCTCTCTCCCTCTCTCTCTCTCTCTCTCCTCCCTTCCTCCCTTCTCTCTCTTCCTCTCTCTCTCTCTCCTCTCTCTCTCTCTCCCCCCCTCTCCCCTCTCTCTCTCCTCCCTTCCTCCCTTCCTCTCTCTCTCTCTCTTCCCCTTTCTCTCTCCTCTCCCTCTCTCTTTCTCCCTCTCTCTCTCTTTCTCTTTCTCTCTCTCTCTCTCTCTTCCTCTCTCTCTCTCCTCTCTCTCTCTCCCCCTCTCTCCTCTCTCTCTCTCCCTCCCTCCACCCCTCCTTCTCCCTCCCTCTCCTTTCACCCCTCCATACCTCCTCTTATTTCTCTTATTGGTCCTGCAGAACTTTTTTTAGTTGACACCACCTGCTACTAACACTTTATTATTACTCCCAAAGGAAAAGTAAAAAACCAACAGATGAAAACCAAAACCATCATGTACACAGTGCACTTGTGCACCATATTCTGAGTCTACTTTTGGGTCATCGAGACAATTGCTAAAAGCCAAGTCATTTCCTGCTGGGGAACTCCTAACATCCGTCTGTAGTCATGGGTCACTGCTGTATTTTGGCCACCCTCTCCTTTATCTTCTTTCACTTCCAGACTACAGATTTTACAAAAGAAAATTACAGAATCTTGAAAACTTTTGTTTTTGTCATCAGCTCTCTATGACCACTTCTGAGGGTTTCTTGGCAGAGACAATGAAGTGTTTGCCTTTCCTTCTCCCAGTCATTTGACAGATGAGGAATCTGAGGCCAATAGGGTGCAGCACTTGCCCAGGGTCACACAGCTAGTAAATGTGTGAGGCCACATTTGAACTCAGGTCCTTCTGACTTTTGCCAGTGCTCTATCTACTGGCCCACTTAGCTTCCCCTTGAAAACTGCTCCACTGTAATTTGAAGTTCATCTTAGTTTTTGCTGCTGCTGGCAAGCCAATTTTATCTATTTTGGGGGCTGATTCTCATGCTATCCCAACTCTCCACTCTTCTCAAGTCCTCACTCCCCATCATTAGCAGATGACTCTATCTCCTATCTTAAGGAGATTACTGATATCCAATCTACACCATCCATCATCTACCCTTTTTATCTCAAAATCGCTCTTACTATTTTTACCCAAAGGGAATTCGACCTCCTTTCCAAAGTGAAGTCTTGGCCAGAGCTCTTTGTCTCATACCCTTCTCACCATGTTCTCTCAAAATTATACTACCTCAGACACCTCTAATCTCTCCCTATGCACTGTACTTCCATATGTGCATTGGCTTCCCTTATAATTTAAAAACAAGCAATAATTTAAAAACCCTTCATTTGATTCTGCCCTCCTCTTGAGTTACAATTCTACTTTTCTCCCTTTTTTCCTGCAAATATTATTGAACAAATAAATACCTGCTACTTCAGTTTCCACACCATCTTTTTTTCCCTTTCAATCCTAAAGCCTGGCTCTTGTTTTTATCAGTTCAACGGCTCTTGCACCAAAGTCCTGCCATCTGTGTTTCTAGTTCTCACTTTTCCTTGATTGTTCTACAAGATATAACAGTTAACTCCTCATCTTCCTCACGGTTCATGAAAGAAGCAATCCTCCTCCTTCACCAGGTGTAGATGTGGCTGTGACGGGGAGGGGGGGACCCGGGGCTCTCCCTTCTTCCCACTAATAAGCACATACCAGAAATTCAACACTTTATCCCTTAAAATAATGATATCTTTTAAAAACACAAATAGTCCTCAGAGGAATACTATTTTAAATTTAAATGCTTAAAAAATTTTAAGTTTAAAATAATGACAAAATAATGAAGAGTGAAATGAGCAGGAACAAGAGAAGGTTGTATACGGTAATAGCAATATTGTTTTAAGAGCAGCTTTGAGCCACTAAGCCATTTTGACTTGTATAAATATCCAAATTAACTACAAAGGACCTATGAAGGAAGCCACTATCTGCGTCCAGAGAAAGAAGTGATAAATAGAGGCATACAGAGAATAATATATATAAATTTTATATGCTTTACATATATACATATTTATGTACAATGGTAGCAATCTTAGGGGAGGGAAGAAGAAAGTTACATGATAACTTTATTATCTATTTAAAAGAAATAACAAGTTGTACAAAACAGATTTGCAATTTCATGTTTTTTAAATTCTACTGTTATGGAAATGCTTGTTTTATTTCATAAATTAAAAATAAAATAAAGAAAATTTTTAAAAAATAAGTTATTTACACCTCAGGATGAAGGAAGGACCTGAGGACAGGTTTTAATAGGTATTGATAAGGAAACAGAACATGAGGATATTTCGTATTTGAAGGAAAGATAAGGGTCAATACATAAGGGAAGTACAACTGGAATTAAAGAGAAACTTTCTTTACAGAACCTGGGGGCTTGTTTCTTTGGCTAATGTAGCCAAATTATGAAAGATTCATTTGATCTGATTTGATAATGCTAAAATGAGATTGCTAGAAAGAACAGGAAGTAGTAATTCCTGAATTCCCTATAGAAGGTAAACTTCTTGAGGATAACTTTTTTTTTCATTTTTGTCTTTGCATAAGCAGCACTTAGCACAATGCCCTGCACACAGTAGGTATCTAATAAATGCTTATTGTTTAGTGTATACGACACCCACACCCTCCTAGACAAGGAGGGACAGCACTATGCATGGATATCAAACAAATACTTTGTCCCTGGACTAGGACTGCCTTCTCTCCATCCCCTCCTCACTTCTGGTGGGGGTAAGAATTGCAGGAAATGGGTTGTTGAAAATCTCCTCCTTAAAACAACTGTAATTTATCAAAACTCTTTTTCTCTTTCCTTGACCTCCAGGATACAAACCACAGTTTTAACATCAGCATCAACAAAAATTTGCCGAGTACTTACTATTTTCAAGGTACAGCGCTTGGATCGCTGAGTTTAAGCTGAGTCTCAGTTCTCAAAGAGTTTAAGATTTATTCAATGAAAATTCCACGGAAAGCTTTCATTTTAAAATACAAAGGAAAATTCAAAGTGGCATGTGCTATTGGAGCGCTATAACCAATAGGGAGGCAATTCCGTTCAAGTTCAAAGAGCACTAGGAGGTGGTACCTCCTGTACCAAGATGCTAAGCTGCCCAGCACCAACATCTTCCAAACAGAGCTGGAAAACCTACCAGACCAACCCCTGATAGAAATATTCAGAAAAAACTCAGCGGGAGTCATTTCTCCAGCCCAGTTTGGCACACAGAGACACAGAGGGAGATCTGGGGACAGGGGCTGGCCTGAACCCTGCAGCATGCAGAGCCCTCCCCTCTGGAGACCAGGGCAGGAGAAGCATCTAGACACATACCAGGCTCCAGCACAACCATCCCAGAACCATAAGGAGACAAGGACAGGAAGAAGTAGACTCACAGCTTTCCCATTCCAGAGCTGGCTGGCACATTGAGGTGGCAACCCTGGGCAGGGAAGTTCCAGCCGGGGCACTGAGAAAGGGGGAAGGTGAGCTCAGAAGCAAGCAGCAGTGATTACAGTAAGGTCTCACTGCCAAGTCTAGTCCAGACTGCAGAGGAATAAGGAGGGCAGGAATCCTAGACCAAAGGGAAGTTTACAATTTTGACACTCCAAACCAATAGAACTTTCCAGCTGGCTGGTAGGGACAGTGTCCAGGAGCAGGCTACCACTGCTCACACTCAAAGCTTGCATGTCTCCGTCTATCCCTGGGATCCTGGAATAACACACGAGAAAGCAGCAACAGGACCAGCCCAGGCCTCTCCTCTAGATGTGAAACTGAGCCTTCCTAACATCAGATACAAAATGACAAAGGAAACTAGAAGAAAGCAAACAAACGAACAGAAGAAAAGGACCCCCATATAGAACTATTGTTTTAGTAACAGAGCCATTTGAGACATGAACCCAGAACAAGAGAAAGACTCTAAAACATCTACCAACAAAGACTCAGAGAAAAACACAGCCCTGGCAACCATTCCACTCATATAGAAGAGATACAGCAAGAATTTTAAGAGTTTTTGTAAATTAAATGAGAGTACTTGAGGGGAAAAGGGGATAAGAAATGAGAGCTAAGGAAGAAAGAAATTGGAAAGGGAACTGACAGCTTGACACAAGAGGTAAAAACTTTGTGCAAATAAAAAACTCTGAAAATTATAATGGGCGAAAAAGAAGTCAATGAGTCCATACAACATCAAGAAGTATTGAAACAAAGTCAAAAGTCTGAAAAACAGAAGAAAATACAAGGTAGCTCATAGCAAAAACAACTCACCTGAAAAGCGGAGGAGAAAAATAGTTATCTCATGAAACCTGGGTTCTAGCTCCAGTTCTGCCATCACTAGCTCCATGGGAGACCTTGGATCCATCGCTTACACCTCCTGACGTGTCGGTTTTCCTACTACAAAATGATGGAGCTCGATTAAATGGCCTTTAGAGTTCTTTGAGAGTTCTAAGGTTCCAAGGCTATGCCCTCTGTGCTAAGTGGTTCTAAACAGAGAGAGATCACCATGGGTTAAAGCACCTGAGGAAAGCTTCCTACTAGACTTGGAGCTGGAACTTGCCTCATTGTCATATCCTTCACTTCCTGTTGCTACTCCTTCTGAGACTCCCTTCAACTCTGGGTATTTCAGGCAGGGCTTGGCTAGCTGCTCTTCTTCTCTTCCATTCCCTCAGAAAAACATGACAATCTCATGGCTTCTCCTTGGTCAGCTCCCAAATCTGTCTCCCAAGCCCTTACCTTGAACTGCCCATCAGATATTTCCAATGCAGTACACATATAGATACCCACTTTGTACATGAGACATGATGCCCCATCAGGCATCATTTACGAGGAATATTCAGGACAAATTCTCTGTCCCCACCATCCCCATCCACCAAACAAGCAGGCAAGCCTGGCCAGCAGAAGCAGCAATGCATGATGAGGGAGAAATAAGAGGCAGTGAGTGACAGGCAAGCTAAGCTGCCACCTCCCCACCGAGGGATGGACTCTGATCAGAACCCTTCATCTAAAAGCCCTGGGAAGGGTCGCCCCCTCAGACCACCTGTACTGTTTCCAGGACGGTCTCCATGGCCATTGACTGGGCAAGTCAACATTGTGGAGATGTGCCCCCATGAGTGCTGCAGCCCCAGCTACTGAAAACCCAGAAAATAAAGTTCCTACCACCACAGTCCCCAGTCCTGTCCAATGGTTCATCATCCTAACTGGACAGGGTTTTATGGATGGAAATGACCCTAGCGATTCCCCATAGCATCTTAAGAACCCCAGGGTTTTTCCAACTACCCTGGAGCTAAAACCTTCCACATTTTTGTCTCCCTAAAAGAATGTAAGCTGCTAGAGGGAAGGCACTGTCTTGCTTTTCTATTTTTATCTCCTGGAACCTTCCAGTAAACTCCTATAAAAACTTGTAGTCTGACTATTCATCTGGCACTTAACATTACTATCTTGTTAATTAATTTTTCTTGCCTCTTATCTTCAATTGAGGTGCAAGTCTGTGGTCCTTCAGTCTTGAATCTCCAAAAGTACATGAGGCAGGGCTTTACACCAGACACTTATAGGCATCACTGACTTCTATATCACTGACTGATTGCTCCATCAAATAGACAACGTAGGTTCTCCACAATACAAAGAATACATGTGACATAACTAAGTGTATATAAGTACCTGTTAACAATCAAAAAACTTTTGTTCTTTTTATACCTCATCCTTCAAAGTATTGTCATCATTTCTGCTCTCAACCATGATACCTTCATGACTTCCTTCTGGGTCAGTGTGAATTCCAGACTGGTAACCTTAGATAAGAATTCTTTCTTTTTGTTATTGTAACCCAAAATAAAACCCATCTGGGGAGATACACTGATTGCCACAGAGCTTCCTGGAGCAACATGCCCACTAAATCTGATATGGCTACAGCTAGGAGTTAACCATCAAACATAATGTCATGGAATGTCAGGGTGCTATAAGATGAAAATAACATTTGTCCTTGAAAAAAAAGTAATGTACTTTGCTGATCCTGAACAGTTCAGATAAAGAACTAGCCCAAAGTCTAAGTAACGTTATTTAAAGTCTCTGGAGAGCCACTTATGGGCCCCTAAGTACAGTATATCTGAGGGGAAAGGACAAAGGATCTGAGTTCTCAAGCCATTTATTTAATTCCATAAATGAATGCATAAAAAGTATTTATTTTGTTGCTTAGTCATTGTTCAGTCATGTCTAACTCTTCACATCCCCATTTGGGGTTTTCTTGGCAGAGATACAGGAATGGTTCGCCATCTCCTTTTCCAGCTCATTTTACAGAAGGGGAAACTGAGACAGAGTAAATGACTTGCCCAGGGATACATAACTAGTAAGTGTCTAAGGCTGGATTTGAACTCAGGTCTTCCTGATTCCAGGCCTGATACTCATCCACTGAGCCATCTACCTCCCCAAAACAATTATTTAATATTTACTATGTGTCAAGCACTGAACTAACTATTAGGATACAAATACAAAAAAGGACGGTCTCCACCCTCAAATAGCTCACACTGTCACGTATGAGGCAAGAGATCTGGGGAGAGAGTCAGGGAACAGAAGGATGGTCTAGGAAGAAGCAAAGGTTGTGGACTGCACAGAATTGCAATCACTTGGTCAGGCTGATTTTATTCCTGTTCTCAGAGCAAGAGGTTGAAAGGGATGGGCGATGACCGCTGGCCGCTGAGTCTGGGGGTCTGACTTGGTGGGTGGCACAATGGAAAACCGCCTAGGGGAAGAGGGGGAGACAGCATCCCTGGGACAGCATGGCTTACCTGGTTCCCTCCCGCCCACAAGGGTGTCTTCGGGCTTCCAGTTTGGCTCTGGACCAGAGCTGGACAAGAGAATGAGCCTACCACATCCTTGCAGAGAAGCATGAGTACACACACAGGACTAGGGGCCACCATCTTTGTAGCTAAAGCATAACAGTCTGACGCAAAATCTAAGCACAATAATGTGGCAGTGGTATGTATAAATCAACACTGGAGTAACAGAACCTCTGCTCCGCCATGCCTCCAGGTAGAGGTCTGGCTCTGCATTCTTTGTACGCAAACCTAACTCAACCAAGACTGGTAAATTTCCAAACATAATCTAGAGGAAATCCATACTCCTGGGCCTTTCTTGACCAGAAGTCCACTCTGTCTCTTAGTGAAACTGAGACCCAAACCATCATCACACGGTAAGCAAAGTATCACCTTTTCCTGTGCCTTGGCTTGGCCGCATGTCAGCACAGAACTGTCATCCACCAAAATAAGAGACTTTAAATTCGTATTTGCAGCACTATGTTTAATAATATAATAAGGGTTTTATTGTCTTCTGAATAGATCACGGATTCAAAATAACTTTATTTCTTTTTAATAATAATAGTTTCAAGGTTAGGAAATTAATTTTTCCCTTTGAAGCAATAAAATGTATTTCATCTGATTTTCCTTTGCTTTATCTTAAATATCTAGAAGAATGAAAGGCAGGTCCACAAAGAAAGTTCTGTATGACCAGCGCCCAATTTAAAAAGAGTTACTTTCCAGGAAAAACAGAAAAGAAACTTTCATGGAGATGTATACCAACAGAAAAATGTTAATTTACCAAAGAAATAAAACAAAATTTAAGATGCATTTAAAATGTCAATTACCTTATCATGATATATTAAATTGTCAATTTTATCAACCTTGTTATCAGGGTCCAAGTATCAGTTTTCTGGGCCTGATCTAGTTTTGCATGGTGGGTCCTTGACAAGCTTTATCTCTTTGGATAATTACAATGTAGATGTGTAGGATGCTGCCCACCCATAACCCATCACTCTCCTGAATATATACTGAATGATCCTAGGAAAGAAAATTTTCTTTTTATTTCTGAAATTCCACTTTACTTTGCTGACTCTTTCTGAAACAGCAAGGTGGCACACAGGGAGCCTTGGGGCTCAGCACTATCTGCCTTCATTGCCTTATCTGTAAAGTAAGGATGACCCTGCTGGGAAGGCTGCACAGGGCAGACCAGAAATGGCTTCTTCCTAGCAGATCACTTTAGCTCTGAAAGTCACAGTTGGAAGTCTCCTTCACTCTGCCCCTCCACCCCCCTTCCCAGCCTGGTCCCTCCTGCTTGATGCATCCTCCCAGTAAAAGGAGAGATCAGCCTCTTCTTCTCTCTTCTCATTATGACCCTTGAGGTCAGGGTCTTTGCCTGACCCACACTCCTTTTCAAAAGCCTCTTTTTCTGTATTAAAGTGCTACATGAAGGTTGGTCATTGACTGACCAACTACTGTTGGAATTGTTGGGCCTAGTAAGGAAACTCTGTAGTTGAGGTTTTGTTCTTTCCTTGGACTCTGGTGGCTGGAGGTATCTTATAAACAGACCAGTCAGGCAACAAGCACTTTCTGAGCACTTCCAATGCCAGTGTCTGGCACCATACTAAGGGCTGCGGATGCAAAAGATGGCAAAGGAGTTGTTGATACAGTGTCCCCTACATCTGGCTATCAGCTCCTGGAAGAGAGGGACTGTGTGATGCAAAGTCATGGCTGCAGGCTTGGGCCCTCAGGCCTTCACCCTGAAAGGACCACAGAACAACTGAGCTGGAAGAACCTCAGAAACTATTTAATGAAACCCTCCAATTTTACAGGTGAGGACACAGAGGCCCTGGAGGCACTTGCTAAGATGCAGAGCTGGAGGTTAAACCCAGGAGTTCTGAATCCCAAGCCCTCTGACTCTGCAAGGTTTATTCCACAACCCACTTCCTTGCAGGACACACTCTGTTAAGGACAGGGCTGATAGATCACTGAACTAAGTAGTAGGGATGACAATAGATAAAGGCACTATATCAGAAGGGAATAAATTCCTAAGGAGAGTCCAAAAAGCCAGGAATGGAGCAGGGGAGGAAGCAAGTGTTTCCAAGCAGGAACAATCACTAACCTATGTTAAAGTGGAGTTAGGATTTGATCGTCAAAGGCAGTAAGTATCCTTCTCCCACTCCATGTTCTTTCCAGAATCAAAAATATTTAGATGGTACAGTATACATATCCTGGAGTAAACAACACACCAATCCTCTCAATGTGCAAAACATTACGGTGTAAAAGGAAATTTTATCAGCACACTGGAAATCAGTGAAGAAATGGCAAAGGAGCCTGACTTGCCACCAAGAACAAGAAATGTTCGGGCTTTATAATGCAGGCCACCACGGTGTAGTGAAAAGAAAACTAGCTTCAGAGAGAACAAGACCTGGGTTCAAGTTCCTCTTCTGAGGTGTCCTGGTTGCCTGACGCTGGGCCAGTCACCTCCCTTTGCAGAGCTCGGTGCAGTGTTCCATGGCCCTGAAGACGAATGGTGGCAGCATTTCCTTACATGGGAGCAATAATAATTGCTAAAGTTGACACAGTGCTTCCTTTGTGCCCGGCACTGCACTAAATACATTATAATTACTATTTTATTTGATTTGCAGGTGCTATTATTATTCCTGTTTTACAGATAAAGAAATTAAGGCAAGCAGGAGGTCGGTGACTTGCCCAGGGTCACACAGCTGGGAAGTACCTGAGACTGGATTTGAACTCAGATCCTCCTGGGTCCAGTCTCAGTGCTCTATCCACTGTGCCACCTCTATAAATGAAATCATAGGTCTGGTCCTGATCCCCAAAATACAGAACCTTCTGTGACAGAGAAAAATGAAAAACAGTTCCTGTACTCATCAAACTTCCTAACTAAGCAAGCTTCCACAGGAATACTGAGGTTTCAGGGTATTTTCTGGCAAGCTCCCAAAAAGCCCAAGCAGGTGAGACTGCAAACTGACTTACACAGGCATGACTTTCTTACACCCTTATCTTTAAGAGGGCCTTCCAAGGTAATGCCAAAAGGCCCTCTGTGCAATAAGAGAATGGTATCGGGGAGAGAAACTGGGTTTACAACTCACAATTAAGTATATGATCCAGTATGAAATTTAACAGGGCCCTGAAGGAGCGTGACAGTTCTTGGAACGTTTGGCTACACATGCATAAAGTAACATCCTATGTACTGTTTTACCTCAGAATCTGTGAGTAGGGAACATGTGATGGTGTTTTATTTGCTCACATGAGCAATAACTGATCAGTGCTGCTCCTGTGTCCTGGGGATGCTTCTCAGAGCAGAGATCCAGAGCTAGAAGGAACTTCCAAGTCCATCTAACCCAATCCCTTTGACAGATGAGAGAACTGAGCCCAGAGAAGCTGTTATTTACCTAAGGCTCACACAGGTACTAAGTGCCAGTGGTAGAATTTGAACTCAAGTCCTCTGACCCCAGACCCAGGCTCCCAGCAGGCCTTGTTCTGACAGCCCCAAAGATTTGGCACAAGCATTTTGGTCCTAGACTTGAGTATGTTAGAGTGTCAAATTTAGGACCATGGCCCTACATCACAGATTTTCCAAAGTCCTGATTGCAAGAAAAGAAGAAATATTTTTAAGAGTTTTAAAAGGACTTTTCTTTGTTAGACTTTGTGCTTCAACTTCTGGTTTGAAGAATATGAACACTGGAAACTACAGGAAAATTACTGCACTCAAGCTTCCCATATCCTGCCAAGCCAGCACAAAGAGTGTCCTCAGGCTCTCCCACATGGCAGCCTCCAGTGCTTGGAAAATGCCATCAACTTCCCCTTGAGTCTTCTCTCTCTCCAGGATAAATATCCCCACTACTTCAAATAGCCTTCCTGGGTTATAAATGTGAAGTTCTTCCCTATCCTGGGCACCCTTCTCTGAGCCCTCGGGCGATCATCAATGTCCTTCTGCAACCATGGCTCTCAGGACTATAGGAGCCTTCATTTATAGCCATCTGTGGCCTTCGTAAAGGCTTCTCCTGCAAAGCATGGAATCAAGCACATCCTAGCCAATGAAGGCACTTCGGCTATGGGCCAGCCATTGGAAGGAGTCTCAGAGGACATCTGGTCTGAGCTGTATTTGGACAAGAACGCCTTACTGTTCCTGTGTGTGTACTGCCCAAAGACTCAGCTAAGTTAGTCATGAGGTAATTAGGCTTTTTTGTCCACAGCAATTCAAACCTTCTACTAATGAGAGGTTATGTTAGAGGAAGCAACCATGGAGATTAAATCATAACCAGACTGCCACATAGGGGAGCAGATAAAGACGATAAGTTATGGCCCCTGCCTTCAAGAAGATTATGATCTACTAGGAGTAATAAATCATGCACACAAATAAATACAAATTAGACTATAAGTATACATGAAGTATATAAAAATGATAGATGGAAGTCAAACAGAACTTCACAGTTTATGAAAGGCCCTGAATAGAAGAATAACCTAGAGTAACAGTTCATTCTGTTAGCACTGCTTGTCTTTAATGAAAGAATATGTATATAAGGATATGCATGTACATGTTTTGGGTCTGAACACTGAAATTCCAATTCTCTGATCCTTTTCTCTCTGTTGCCAGCCTTTCTTCCTCATATCCTTCCCCATTTGGTAGATTTTTATACATACTCATGTCAATTCTCCATGCTCCATCCCGTGCAATTTAAATTTCCTCATACAAAGATAGCACAGTATATGATTGATAACATTTCCATTTTCTCAAACTGATGCTGTGCAGAGAAAATTCCCTTTCAGTCTGGGGGCAGGGATTTAAGAGATAGCTGTCTTTCTAGGACTCTTCCCCCTTTTCACAAAAATAGCACACACAAAAAAAGGGGAAAAAAAGAAAAAAGAAAACAAATACTCAGTTCCTAGGTCTCTAAATTGAAATTTTCATGCTGTGAAAATAAGAAAAAGAATATTAAAGAAAGTACCATACACCTATTTCCTGAAGAGAAATTACATTTCTGGTCATAATTGTTAAAAACTACAGAAAACAAATCTCTGTCCTTTGGAATCACTGAAAATGTGGCATTGTGATGGTAGATATGTAAGAGCCAAAATATAAAAATATTAATAGCAAAATGACATTGTTGGGAAATTAAAATAACGAGCTATTGGGCAGAAATATGATCATGGAAAAAGAAGATGCACAATAACGCTAAGTCCCACTGCCAAAAGGCAGAGAGAGACCAGGAATTATAAGAGAAAATTGATTAAATACTGGAAAAGAAGGATCGGTACCTATAAAACTCCTTAGTCGGGAATCTGCCCATGGGTTAGCATACAAAATGCCTTTGTCTTGTCTAAAGTGAATGAAAATGACAAACACATGCAACTACTAAGGAAAACGGCTTTTACTTATCGGGGAGAATGGAATAAGGAAGCAGGAAAAGCAGATTCTTCGAGGGAAGAAAAGTCAAGTCAGGAAGTGAAGGGATAACAAAGGGACCATAATCAGAGATATGGGGGGAAGACAAACTGCATTAATTAATTTTCTTTAAGAAATGAGACTAGCTGCACAGTGAGATGAATCGTCTCATTTGCCAAGTGCCCCGAGTGGCAAAGTCAAACAAATAACTGTAATTCTTCATTAGTATTTCATCAAGTTTAACTGTTTGAAGACCATTTAAGAAAAGGCACCAACCACCACCACCACCACCACCACCACCACCACCACCATTTACTAAGAATTAAACAAATACTTACAATTTCTGTTTTTCTTTCTATGTGATCCTTTGTGCCCAAGTGGAAATGGCATAAAATCACAGAAAAACTGAACAAGGGAGGGCTTAGATATCCCATGAAACTTTATATTATCCTATAAACCCCTGACAAAGCAATGTTGCATTGGCCTCAACTCAACTAAGAATCCTAGAACACATGATGGCAGAGCTGGCAGGGTCTTCAGAGCTCATCTCATCATGGCCCTCATTTGACAGCCAAGAAAACAAAGTTCAGAGGGTTCATGAAAGGGCTTGCTTGCCTTCTTGAATTAGGCTGGGGGCACAGTTGGTAAGACAAGCAGGTCTCCTAACCAGGAGGCCAGGTCTAATTCCACAACACCAATGTGGCCTCTGTTTTTTCAAATGTTTGAGTTTCACCGACATGTCATCAAAGGCTTAAGTCTTAACTAAATGACATACCTGGGTGTATGGTCAACATTCGATGGGGAAATTGAGCGGGAAGAGTTCTCAAACATTTCCTGTCCTTTCATGATTCAAGTGTTTCTTGCCAGAGTGTAGGTTTAAGATCAAGCAAGGTCTTTGCAAGTTTTGACAACTGTGCATGCAGAGCTGGAAGCTGTTACAGGCACTTGGTGAAGAGGATTGAAAATTCCATAGATTCCCTGATTAGGATTCACATGGCTTCTCTTCAATCTAAAAACAATGACAGGTTTCAAATCATCAAACACCTGTACATGTGCTTGTCCTGCCCCCCGCAGAGTCAGAGGACCTAGGTTCTAGACTCACTTGTGCAGTAACTAGCCGTGACTTTATGCAAATCACCTGACCTTTTGAAGTCAACAAACATGTTAAAGTTCTACTATGTACCAAGTACTATGCTGAGCATGGGGATTAGTTTCTGAATCCACAAATGAGGGATCTGGACTATTATTTATTTCTAAAGTAACTTCCAGTTCCAACAACCTGGAAACATAAAAAAATGCAGCACTATTTCTCTTTGTCCTAAACAACTACAGTACAAATTTTAAAAGATCCAGACTATGTTTATTATCTTTCCAGAACACAAAATTTCCCTTTTCAATCATCTCAGTCTAAAGGCTTAGATCCTATGTAATATGGGCATGAATGGCTTTTGCTCCCAATGAGAGAATTGCAGGGCAGCATTATGTGTTCAAAATGAAAGGCGAGAGAGCTATGCTAGAGAAACCTCCAGGATATCAGACTTTTATGGGGTCTAGGGGAGGGATGGAAACAAACAAACAAGGAGAGTCCCATGGAGAAGAGGAAGAATTACAGAGCAGGGCTTCTAGAACCATGAGCATGAGTCAGAATGAAAAGACAAACTGTGGCCAACAGAGGAGAGAGGTCATGTGCAATGGTACTGCCAATGGCATTCCTGAACCTAAAAGTCACAATGGATCCCTGAGGAGGAAGTGTCACAGATATAGAGTTCTTCCTAAGAAATGTCCACAGAACTCCTTGGGACAAAAGAGACTCATCTCTAAGCTTTTACCCCTTAGGGCAGAGAGGGGGAGAATAAGCATTTGCAGAGCACCTACTATGAGCCACACACTGTGCTGAGCACTTGACAAATGCTATCTTATTTTATCCTCACAGCAATCCTGGAGTTAGGCACTATTATTGCTCCATTTTTACAGTTGAGGAAACTGAGGCAGGCAGAGGATAGTGTCCTGTCCAGGGTCACACAGCTAGTAAGTGTTTGAGGCCAGATTGACGCCCAGGTCTTCCTAACTCCAGGCCCAGCACTCTATGCACTATGGTGCCTCCCCAGTGGCCACTATGGGAACTGGCCTCTCCCAATTAGGAAGGGAAAGTGAAGAGAAAGTGGCAGGCCTAAATTATAATTCTCAGAGCCCATGAGAGAGGCATCCCCATGAAAATATGAAGCCTAAGAATAATTCTCCTACATGATGCTAACTTGCTATTGATTTCATCTTTACGTCCCAATTAAATGCTTTGCTATTGAGTTAGTGATTGCCACATGGCCCAATGCACTCTAATAAGCATTTCTTACGGTCTAACACTAAGCTGATGGGGCCTGAACCACGATTTTCAAACCCAAGTACATTAAACTTAGGGAAGCAAGAGGCACCAACGCCCCAGCATTGGGGACTTTCAAAAGCTAATTTATGTTTTCATTCCACTGATCCTGCTATGTACCAGATTCCATATGTGTAATGGATGTTAATGTTCATTTCTTCCAAATTTTATATTCAAAACATTTAAGCCTGAAGACAGAGGTGATCCCTTGGCTGTACTTTGTATCTAATCCCTACAGCTCCACAAAAAGAAATCAGTGACACTCATGGTAGGGTGGTGATGTGGCTTTCTAACAGTCTACTGCTAAGATTACAGAATTCAGATTTCAATTCATTTGGAAGATTCTTGACTACACAAAAGAAAACAAAGAAACACTAAACTCAGTTAACAGTTTTATAAGGATGACAACTCCCACTGTTCTGGCTCCAGAAAATAGACCAGTACAGACCCCCAGGTTTTGAAGAATCTAGTTGAAGGAGGCCAGCCACCAACTGAGGACTTAATAAAAGGCACCACTAGCCCTTCCAAGATAACTCACTTGTTGTGGTGAAGCAAAGTCAGAGACAGAGAACAGGCAGAAACAGGAGAAGGAAAAATGACAAGTATTTTTTATGAAGGAGAGATGACCAAGAGACAGAAAATATTAAGAAACACTACACTGGAGGAGGAATTCAAGGACAGAGGATGCCTTTCTCACCCCACTTGTTCTTACAATGATGTATATTAGCAAAGAGAAACAGAACCACTGCAATATTGCTCCAATGCATCCCATTAGGTGCCTACTCAATTTTTGCTGGCATTTCCTAATGGCAAATGAGTTGGTATTGAATATTGAATATACCCTACAAATACCCTACAAATGAATTATAGGAAATGAGAGAAATCAAACAAATTAAAAAAATTCAAAGGGAACTAGTGAAATCTGGTCAAATGAGAACAGAAATTCTCTAGATTTAAACTACTTCCCCAAAAAGGCTTTTGACAAAAATAAACCAGGAATCATTGGTCTGAATGTATATTATTATAAGAAAACATTATCTATGAATATTTAAGAAAATATTTTGAAATCAGTTCATCCCTGAGTAAGGAAGTGGAGTAGGGGCTCCTATTCCTAGAGTTCTGCGTAGAAATTAAACATGTAATCCCATTTGAAATCGAATATAAGTTTTATTCAAAGGAATTTTCTTTGGTTTAAAATTTTAGCAATAAAACTATTGTAAAGGGTCTGCTTTTTCTATTCAAAAATCTTCTTCCCCATTGTGGGAACATAGGTATGCTGGAGTATCTAGCGCCACCTTCGGACTATTGGGACATGCCATTCAGGAATGGTGGATAGAAATGTCCCAGGAGTGCATTCTTATTGACTTAAAATGATAGGCAATTCTACTTGTTAAGTTTTTGGTGGGTAGGAAGAATGTGCTTTGTACCTATTTGCATATTCAGTTGTGAATGTATGAATAAATTATCAGACACAATTCATTTATATTTGATAAGGTCTCCTCCTTGCCCCTTACAATATCACTGGTCAGGAACAGGCAGATGTGGAGAAGGAGAGTTGAGGGACAAAAGGGAATCACCACGTTAGGCTAAGAAGACACAAAGACATCTCTGCCACAGGACCTGGACTCCAGGAGCTTAGAACAGATTTGGAAGTGAGATCTGTGCATTAAATGATCACTACGAATGCAATGCGACATGTGCTAAGTATCAAAGGAACAGTATAAGCAGGAAGTGCACCAGGAGAAAGGCAGGCTAAATCACTATTTTACTTTAAGAGATAGTAAGTGTTCACACTGCTGTAAAATAAAATGGGTCGGGGCCATCTATTCAGCTTTTCCACCACTGGAATTATTTTGTCAGTTCTCCAAGATCATGGTTCCACCAACATGTCTTTTGTCTTCTTATCAAATTGCTCACAAACCAAGAACCTCAAGTATTAGAATATGATTTTTAGGTTTGCCTAATAATCTTCCACAAAATATTTTTTATCATAGGAGGAAATACCATTACAATGTAGAAATGGTTGCAAAATCACAAGAGTAAAATTGGTTTAAATGAGATTCATACTTAATATTCAGAGTAGTTTTATATTTTGAGTGACAATATGTAATTTTGCTAGTACACAATTAATTGCATTAAATTCTGCGATATGCAGGAACCTAAACACTTATAATAGACTATTCCTTATCAGGGCAATCCCATAATTTTCATTAGCAGTTAACAGTTCTGTTTGAGCCATCTTCTGCATGCTTTCTGATAATTCAGGATTCAGCACATCACACAAAGAATAAGATGATGATTTAGCTATAATTTCACAAAATGAAACACGAGGAAGAGAAACTGGAAAGAGATCAATCCATTCGAGCTTCTATACTGTGTTGGGTGGTTGGCTTTTGACTCCTGTATTCTATTTGCCTTTTTTGTTTGTAGCTTGGCAAAACAAACTATATTATTTGGCAAAACTCCCGAGGCTACATTGCTCTCCATTCAAGAACACAGTAACAAACCTCGTGGCCTGATATTTTTTTTCAAATATTCCATAGTGCCTATTTCTAAAACTTTTGTAAAAAGTCAAATATGTTTATCCCATGCCCACTATGTGCAGACCGGATAGAAGTCATCACGGTGGCAAAGGAAATAAAAGAGGGACTGGGATCTCAGAGGTGGCATTCTGCGCCTCCTCACTACAAAGGGCTTTCTGGCTCCACTCTCAGGCCAAACTGTGTTCTACACAGGAGAAAATTCAATGTATAGTAATTATTATAACTGACATATCTAGTAGAGGAAACCATGGTAGACAGAGGGTAAGTGCCTCAGGCAGGGTCCCCAGCTAGGAAGGGTCTGAGGAAGATTCACACTCAGGTCCTCCTGATACCAAGTTCAGAGCTCAATCTGCTTCACCACATACCGGCTGTCTAGCTTATATGTATATACAAACACACACACATACACGTGTGCATGCGCCTGCACAAATACACATATATATGTATGTGTATATGCACATCTTTATAACATACTCCAACTAGAATTCCATTCCACAAACATTTATTAATCTCTTGTGCTAGGCACTGAGCGGGTGTAGTGGGGAGTCCCAGGAAGACACAAGTCCTCCCCTGGTGCTAAAACTTTAAATCAAGGTATCATCAGTCACAGAATATGTCCTTGGCTCCCTCCATTCTTGGTGCTGTGGTCAGCATATAACCGTAC
This sequence comes from Potorous gilbertii, assembly GCA_028658325.1. Classification (NCBI taxonomy): domain Eukaryota; kingdom Metazoa; phylum Chordata; class Mammalia; order Diprotodontia; family Potoroidae; genus Potorous; species Potorous gilbertii. Next base: position 17,908 of record JAQQSK010001041.1, read on the forward strand.
AATCAGCCTATTGATGTGAGGAGGGTCCTAAGGAATCCATGGCTCCCCACTTTCCTCAATCAAACTCATAGTTGGGAACTAAACCTCTCCTGCTGTGTCCTCAGTTCATAATATTCGTGGTGAGGTAACTGGCATTCTTTTGCTAGATGAATGAGGAAGGTGGTCGTGGACTAAGACATCCCTCTCTATTGCTAGAAGATTAGAGATTGTGATCACATTGCCCAGCAAGTCTTGGGGTTCAGAACCTCAACATTTCCCAGAAATTTCCCATTCCACCATTCAAAAAGGATCAAAAAAGCTCCAGAAAGGTAGGACTCCAGAACCACACAGGTCCACTCTCCATAACTGCCATACGATTAAGAGGTTATATCATCACCTCTCCAAAGTTTGGGCCCGGACCTCCTGGGAGGGCAGGAGATAAGAGCATGCCTCCCTCTGCCATATAACTCCTCCCCAAAGAAGCTGGGAATGCTTCCTGGCTGAGAACATCAATGCTCCCCTCTATGCATCTCAACCTTCAGAACCACTCTCAGCTTGGCTGGGCTTCCAGGATCATTCTAGCAGCAAGGTGGAAAAGGGATGTGGCCAAAGGAACTATCTGTTCCTTCTACAGGCCAGGATAAAGCAATGCCTGTTGCCCCATCCCACAATAGTGGAGGTCAACGAATACATCTTGGTGGCCATCCCAGACCCTGAGGTTTTCTGTCCAGGAGAAACCAAAGGGCATGCCCATGCCTCCAACAGGAAGATATGAAGGTTCACCACCCTGATGTTCATCAAGGGGATTAGCAATTTACCTACACTAGGATAACTCTGAAGGGTTTGATTTTTATTACAAGGAAAGGTATATGGAAAGATTCCTTTTGCTGAGCTAATGATTAGCCTAAGTTTCCATGAGCTTGCTAGTTTAACTTAAACTAGATTGCCATGTTCATTACTGAGCTAAGAACTTTCCTCCAGTCTTTATTTGGATGATCCCTTTTAAGTGACCTTTTCCCAATAACAAAACTATGCAATCACCTGGAGGGTTTAGCTTTTGATTGTTCAGTCATTTCAATTATGTCCAACTCTCTGTGACCTCAGTTGAGGCTCTCTTTGATAAAGATAGGGTTTTACCATTCCCTTCTCCAGCTCATTTTACAAATTAGGAAACTGAGGCAAGCGGAGTTTAGTGACTTGCCCAGGGTCACACACTTACTAAGGTTTGAGGCCAGATTTTAGCTCAGAAAGATGAATCTTCCTGATTCCTACCCACTGTGCTACTTAGCTGCCCAAACCAAGCCTGAGGCCTAAAGAACCCAGGATTGCTAGCATCCTAGCATATTCTAGGATGTAACAAACGCAATAGTTGGTAAAATTTGATGTTTCTCTTCTGCCCCCCAATTCTATTATTTTATATTTTAATTATATATAAAATTATTTCATATTTGTGCTTTATCTATGAGTGCTAGCCATTAGAATTTTGGAAAATATTATAAACTTATCCTGTTAATTATCTTGAGAAACATTTCTGCAGCATTGGTGATAACCAGAATTTGATGGCTATGTGATAGCATCCCTGATAATCTTAATTCTGTGGGGTTTTCATGACCTAAAACAATACTACAAATTTTGGAAAACTGGTTTTTAACGGCTTCATTGTCCTTTGATTAATGTAGATACAGAAGACTTACATCATAAGACAAATTCAGGATATGAATTTCTACTGGCGTAGGGGCGATGAGGATGTATACACTTTACTTCATTGAATATTATTTAATTAATGTAGGGACCACAACCAAGTTTTAGTTTCATAACACAATGTTTCCCACCCTGTGATACCTTTAGATATGAGCCTCTTGGACTACGTCCTGGATTGAGAAAAGCTAATTGGTTAATAGGCTATCAGTGCTGAACTCCAAGTTCCAGAGTTCAGGATTTCAGTTCCAAAGCTGGAGCCAGGGCCCTGAGAGGTGATCCCCTGAGGTGAGGGGAAAATGGACCAATAGGAAACAAGGCATCTATACAGGAACAGAAAGACACAGTGAAGACAAATATAGGCCTACCCAAGGGAGGAATATGCCCCTCGCACCAGAGAGGAAGGCAAGCTATGACCTCAGGAAAGGATCTCCAGTAGCCCAGGGCTGTGAGCTAGCCCTTGGCTACATGCATATGCTCCATGTACCCCATGCCAGGGTGTTCTTCATTTGACCCCATTCTTCCCATGCCCCTGGGTATTCTTGGAGGATAATGTGTCCCAGACTAGGGGTGGGAGGAAGCTTTGGACCACCTATTTTATTATACCCTATAAAGTAATACCCTTTTAAAAGTTAACAATGGTTATTACCAATGAAGGTCATGTTGGTGGAGGCTGTGAACACCAGCACAGAAATGGCAGCCCCTTAGGGTTACCCTTAGAAGCCTGAGGGAGACACAGGCAGCCGGGAGGAGCTTGAGCTAGGGAATGAGCTCAACAGGGCTGCTATATGGGCATCAAGCATATTCAGGTGGGGAATGTATAATTTATGAGGAGCTAGAACAGTTACTGGGT
>JAQQSK010001041.1:20537-113109 GCA_028658325.1 Potorous gilbertii
GAGAGAGGGAGAGAGAGGGAGGGAGGGAGGGAGGGAGGGAGGGAGGGAGGGAGAGAGAGAGAGAGAGAGAGAGAGAGAGAGAGAGAAAGGGAGAAATAGATAAACAAGAGAAATTCCTTCCCACTTTGAACTTGTAATCGGGGGGTGCCCACTTTCCAGATGACACACAGCCAGGAAAAGTGACCCATAATGACATCCATGTCAAGAAAGCACCCTGCCAGAGAGGAAAGGAAGGGATGGAGGCCTGAGCCTTGAGCCTCCGGCTCGCTGTCTGAAGCATCCTGCTGAGACAGCGACCAGTCTTGGATGAGCACGAGACCAGGACAGCTGTGCAGGCAATCTCAAACGAACCAAATCTGTTTCCTCCTAGAAAGGAGGCAGAACGGCTTTTTCCATTCGCATTTTCTGAGGATGTTACTTAAGGGGAACTAGGACTGACTGGATAGTGTGTGGTATGTCTTTTTTCTCTCATCCACTTGTCCATTATCAAGGAATTTCTTTTCTTCTCATCTCCAGAAGCCCTGTGGCTTAGGAATCTATTGACAATTAGACAAGCAATACTTTTTATGCAGTGGCTATGATAACGTGCTAATGATAATACGGTGTCACCCCACCAACTGGAGTCTTGTGAGGAGACGTCCCTAGTTCCCCACTATTATGTCAGAGCTAATAATTAACACCCTTATAACTGCATCCTGGGAATGTCATGGAATATCACTGTACTGTAAGAAAGGACATAGAAGCATGGAAAGAGGTACATGAACTGATGCCAAGTGAAGCCAGGAGACCAAGGAAGTGATGTAACACAACTGTATAACACGCAAAATGACAACCATGTGACAGAACCACCAAAAAAATCCAACTGAATACTGTAAAATTATAAAGAACAAGTCTGACTGGGAAGAGGACGAGAAGACACTCCCACCTCACTCTTTGCAGAGGTGGAAGGTGTACAAGTACGGTACATGTGCTTTTCAGACTTTTTCCATGCATGGATCAGTCATGTTAATGTTTTTCATCTTTTTGTCTTTAAAAAATGCTGTGTGTTAAATGGGATGGCTCTTTGGGAGGAAGAGGGGGAGAGATACTGGGGAGAATTATGGTGACGTAAAAACATGAAATATATCAACAAAACCTTATTTTTTAAAAAAATCTGATTTCTGTATCCGAAGCTTCTTCCATTCTTGGTAATGTACGGGTCAACAGCTGATACCTTCTTGCTGTCTGAAGAGGAGAGAAGGGGTTACAGAAAAAAACTCATCCTCCCACTGAGGTCATTCCAACACAAGAATCTTCCCCAATGGAGCCAGAGGTTGGAGAGGTACAGGTAGAGGTAATTTCCCACTGTTGAATCAAGAAAGATTCTCTTAATTCAATACTGTGCCATGCCCAGGAAGAGTTTACTTAATTGGGGTCAGCTGCCCCCTTTTCCAGCTTTTTTCTTGCAGGTAGCTGTAACTTGACAATAATGAGTAGCATCTAGTTCTACCACAAGTACAAGGTCAAGCTGCTGAGATTTTTCTCTTGGAGGTTTTTGGAGCTCCAAACCTCCATTTCCTTTCCCCTTGCCTTTACTGACATCCTTTCTGGAGTGAACAGAGGATGAAAGGCTCGCTGTGATGTCACCACCTTCTCTCCCTTGTCTTTCATTGTCTACACATATGGACATGTCAAACTGGGCCCTACAACAGTCAGTTCAGTGCCACCAACTGCTTCACTGGCCTAACCATAGTTTGGAAACTTAGGATAATTGTTAAGGATCCCATTTTTGTTGTACAGAAGTTACTATTGATAGACTTGTAAGAGCTTGAGCTAATGAATTCCTGAATAGCCCAATGTGCTCGAAAGTTCCATTTATGCTCAAAAACATCTTCTGGAGGAAGCCTTTCCCGATCTTCCCAGCTGCTGGTGTCCTCCATCCTAAATTGTTGTGTTCATTTTGTATATACTTGGTACATATTTATATAAGTGAAGTCTCCATTAAAATAAAAGTTTTCTGGAGGTACAAAGTGTTTTCCTCCTATCTGCATTCTCAGTGGTTGGTACAGTGTCTGGCATATAGTAGGCAATTAATAAATGATTATTCAAAAGTTCACCTACAGTTCATATGCTCAACTGTATCTCTCCCTTGCTTTAGAGCAAAACTAGCTTTCTTCGGCGCTCAACTTTGCAGGCATGCTAAGCCCCAAATCCAGAGGATCCCAGGATGTCTGATACCCCAAAGATATGTGGAGTGCAGCAGATTCAACAGCTTGTCAAGGGTGGGGAACCTGTGGCTTCGAGGCCACATGTGGCCCTCTAGGTCCTCAAGTGTAGCCTTTTGACTGAATCCAAACTGAAGGACCTAGAGGACCACATGTGGCCTCTAGGCCGCAGGCTTCTGCCCCTGAGCTAGTGGAAAAAAGGAGAGCAAGTCCCCGCCCTTCCCATAGTCCTGGTAACAACACTGAAATCTGTGTGTATGTGGGGATTCATTCTCCTTTCATATATTCACAAGATCTACAGTAACACATTCAAGATCATTGTCAGACCTTGATAAAGAAGCAATAAGAAGCTCAGAGTTAGCCCCTAGTTTATGCCGTGCAGGTCCCCTGTCTCCCGATGAGCAGTAGAGGGTTCTTTTCACAACGAGTCCCTTTCACTTTTAGTATCATTGCTTCAATATTGGAAAATGTCATTGAAAGAATTTCCCTTTTACCTATTTTAGGATTCCCCATTCAAAGGTGGCCTGGTCCAAGGCACACATCCTTATATTCAGCTGTACAGAGAAACTCTTTCCCCAGCCGCAGAATCTGCTCTCTAGCCCTTATTGGCTAACCAGATCATATGATTTATGCAGATCACCACCACCCCCAATTAATCTCTACTCTTTCTAAATAAATTAAAAAGGCAATCCTCAAGAGGACTCATGGGCAGTTTTCCACAATGTTAGGACTATAAGGTAATCAATCTTGTCATTCTCCTGACCCAGAATGACGCTAGTGTTCTTTCCATAGTTCAACAACATCAGACAAAGGTGAAAGGAAGGGGTCAGCTGTGGGATGAAAGGGACTGTCTTGCTCTTACTTACCTATTTGTGCATAAGACAATCCCTGCTTCTTGACTGTAGACTCTGATATTGATGAGAATCCTAGACTGGCTCTTTTCTGGAAAAGACCTGAAGTACGCCCCATCATAACAAGCCAATTTGGCATCTCATCTCTGGCCATCACCACTACTGTAAACCTCTGGATGGCCTTACTGATCCCCTCATATTGTCAAGAATCTAGATATCAATATTTGTGGATTTGATACGTGTTTTAGAATTTCTCCAAGTAAATGTTTCCTATGTTTAATATTGTCTTTCATATTGTATGTCATAAGCAAGGGCTACCATTTTAAAAGCTAAGAATCACCCAGATGTTAATAATGGAAAAGAGCCAGTACAAATTAATAAATGACAACAAATAGTGGTTAGTTTCAGTCAATACCAGCCAGGGATGACTTCAGTGCAGTGATCCAGAGATTAGAAGTTACAAAACCAATGGTCTATTTCAAGCGCTTGCTCGGCTGGCTAGGCCCATTCTGATTTCATGCTTCAGAAAGAAACATTTCACATAAAGTCTGTATCATGAAGAAACTGAACAGGTTAAAGTGCAGATCAATAGTGGAAAGATGATCTTCTCCAATTCTGCACTCATAGCTACAGCTCAGTCAATAGATGCATGGAAATCAATAATCTGTTATACTTGCTACATTTATAGACTTTGATCTTTAACGTAAACCTAGCAGTAAAACAACATATATTTTTCCACACCGTGAAACAGTCTGAGGCTGAATAAAAATACTACTTTTACCGTTTGCCTTTGTAAAATAGGTTAAGAATGACGCTCCTAAGCCTTTCCTTGGCATCTTCACTGCTCCAGATGGGGAGACCAACATTCACAAGTATTGTTACTGGGGTAACATTTTACAGATATTCCTGGACATGCAAAACTGGTCCAAAATATCTTAGTTGTGCACATCTGTCAATATGCAGATTAAATATTACCAATTATGGGAAAATGATTTATTCTAAATAACGCTCTCACTCCCCCATGGCATCTTATATGCTCTGATCTTCTTTACATTTTTGTTATTCATAAAATTTAATTCTGTGTTAATCTTGAGGATAGTAAGACACTGCTATTTTAAGGAAAGACTTCTGTGCACCTCACTAACGCACCCTAAAATTTCCTACCTTGTCCTGCACAAATATAGCATGAGGGAGGCATGGCGAGACAATACTTCCTAAGGAAAAGATCAAGGGGTTTAAGTGGACTGCAAACTCAGCAATTCGTGTTAAAGTTACTTTTAAAAAATAGTCTAAGTCCAAAGTAAAGAAATGATAAACCTGATGTTCTCTGCCCCAGCGAAACCAAATCTGGAGTCCTGCATTCAGGTAGAGGTACTGCATTCTAGGAGGAACATTGTCAAGCTGCTAAGTAGTACTAGTAGTAGTAGCAGTAGTAGTAGCACTAATAGCTAGCATTTAAGACACTTTAAAGTTTGCAAAATATTTAACAAATATGATCTCATTTGACCCCTATAACAACCTGGGACACGGGTGCTATTATCAACTCCATTTCAGAGATGGGTATACTGAGGCAGAGGCTATAAGTGACTTGATCAGGGTCACACATCTAGTAAGTGTCTAAGGTCAAATCTGGATTCCGCCCTCCATGACTCCAGGTCCAACACTCAGTACACTTTGGCATCCCCTAGCTGTACTCAATCTCCTGTATCACCATCACCCAGAAAGAGGTGAGCAGAAAACAGAAAAGGCTGAGTCCAAGCCAGATCAGGATGAATGGGAGGAAGGGAAGATATTTAATCCAGAAAATTGTTGCAGTGAAACTACAGCTCAGAAACAAGAATGAAACAGACCATTTTCTCTTGTGTTATGTTTTGGTTTGGTTTGGTTTTTCTCATGGTTTTTCTTTCATTTTAATTCTTCTATGCAACATGACTAATGTGAAAATGTGTTCAATGAGAATGTATGTGTAGAACCCATAAAAGATTGCATGTCATCATGGGGAGGGAGGGGGGAGAGAGGACATGAAAATTTAAGACTTATGGAAGTTATTGTTGAAAATTGAAAACAAATAAATTAATTTTAAAAAAAGAAACCACATCTCGGTGCTGCTTGGCTGAGGCCATGGGGCTGGCGACCTTTGTCAATCCCCGTCTTCTGCCTGCCATCACAGCATGCCCAGTGTTCGTTGCTCCTGGGTGACTTGTCTTCTCAATGAGGGGACTGGGTTTCCCTGGGGTTCCTTCCTCTACCTATCTACCTACCTACCCACTCTGTTCTATGTAGGAAAGCTTCTAGAGAGCTGCTAGATATAGATATGGTTTGAACTTGAAGTCTAGAGTTTTCCTCAGCAAGAGGAAAGGGGGACAGAGGCAGTAAAAAGGTACTCAGGGCACAAACATTACATAGAAAAAGGAGTCGATTCCTACACAGAAAATGGAACACTAAGCAATAAGTAATCACAAAACAGTCACAACAGAATCCAATAACTGACCACAACTAGCATCATCAGTTAGAAGTGACTGGAGAAAGACGCAGTAGGAAGAAATAGTATATCTGAGCTCCCCCACAGCTACTTCAACAAGAATCTGAGAGAATGCAAAACCTCAGAGAGATTAGGAAACCTGAGGACAAACCATGGTGGGTCATTTTTCTATCCAAAAACCATCAGTTTACACCACAGGGTAGGAAGAGGGCCAGGTAATGAGCAAGAATGATAGAATAAGCTCTCCAGGGTCAGAGGAGGACCACAGTGTTGTCACTGCCCCCAAAATAGGACCACGGAGTCAGTCCCCATCACCAAAACAAGACCAAAGTACTGCTTCTCCTTCTAGCAGACTTCTGGTCATGGAAGGAGATCTCAGCCTCAACTACCAGGCTCAAAACTGGGCCATACACTGCTGTTCTCAAATCAAGGGCAGGCCTGTGGTTCTGGTTTTCTGCCCCTATATATCACTGAGCTGATAGTAGCTGGTGCAAACACCACTCAGGGCCAGTCTGCAGCTGTGTTACCTAGATCCCAAACATGGATATGGAGCCTGGACAGTCCAGGAAAGCAACAGTCCAGCTGTGCCTTTCATTAGACCACATGGGGCCCAGGGACAGTTTGCCAACTCCCCAGGCCAAGCTGATCCTCTACTTCTTAGAGAACACAATGCACAGAGGAAATAGCAGCAAGATGCCCAATAAGACAGTGCAGGGCCATGGAAGGCCCCAGCCGTCCTTTCAGATGAGCACAGACAAAAATGTTCCAATCCAATAAATAAAGCTAGAAGAATGAAGAAACCCCCAAAAAATTCTCATCATAAGTAGTCAAAAAGGTGACAGGGATGGCCAAAACACCCAAGGACAAACCCAGAAAAGGAGAATGATTCCAAAATATCTACAAGCAAAGTCTCTGAGGAAAACACAGTCTGGGCATAAGGTCAATTAGAATTCCTATAAGAAATAAAGCAAGATTTTTTAAAGATATTATAAAGGAAGTGAACTAGCTAAAGGAATGAAATGATAGCACTAGAAAGAAGAAAGACTGGGAAAGAGAATTAATAGATGACCACAAGAAATACAAACCTTACCCAAATAATAGACTCCTTGAAAATTAAAACAAACCATGAAGCTAATTAATCTATGAAAAACAAGAAATATTAAGAGTCAAAAGAATTAAAAAATAAGAGAAAATGTAAAACGTGTCTCATCAAAAATAATTAATCAGGAAAACAGATGAAGGGGAGACAATTTAAGAATTATTTGAACTAACTGAAAGCTGTAGCCAAAAAAAAAGTCTGGATATCATCTTTTAAGAAATTATTAAACAAAACTTCCCAGACCCATTAGAACAACGGCAAAGTAAAATAGAAAGAATACGCCAATCACCTCCTGAAACAAACTCCAAAATGAAAACTCCCAGGATCATCATTGTCAAAATCCAAGGCTTACAAATCAAAGAAAAAGATACTACCAGCAACTAGAAAGAAACTACAGTGAAAATCATGCAAGATTTTGCAGCTACTATTAAGAAAGAGCAGAGTTTTGAATACAATGTGCCAAAAGGCAAAAGATACAGGCTTATAACTAAGAATAACTTACCCATCAAAACTGAATATAATCCTATAGGAGAAAAAAAATGTACCTTTAATGACATACAGGACTTTGAAGCACTCCTGATGAAAAGATCAGAGCTGAGTAGAAACTGTGAGATACAAACATAAGTCAAGAAAAACACACAAAAAGGAAGTATGAGTAAGCAATTGAAGGGACTATTTAAGGATGAAGTGTCTGCAACTGAACAAGGAGAGGGCTACAGCGCAAATATTCCCTCAGAATCCTAATGCCATCAGGGGTAACAGAGTGAGCACATAAGATGGGGACCTGGGAAGAGCTGTGGTATGTTCTGATGATCTTAAAAGGAGGGGAAAGGGATAGTCACGGAGGAAAAGGAGAGGAAGGCTGGGAGAACTCAACGTTCCCATAATTTGGGAGAAAAAGGAGGTAAGAGGAAAGGAAGGGACTTAATGTCCCCTTCATTTGAGCTGGTAAAAGGAAGAGGGAGGCCAAGAGCCAAGCCTGGTGGGACATGCTAAGGAGCAGCCTCCCATTTCACAGCCACTGAACACAATCTGATCCAGTTCCACTGCCATCTTCTTTCTCGTGGCCCCAGTGGTGGCAGCTCTGTCCTCACACTGGTCTACTCCAGCTGTACTTGTACTCCCAAATGATCCAGGAGCTGCTACTACTGTCACTGCCAGCCCATATTTACAGGTCTTCTAGGGCCTTTTGATGCCCAAAAGGTCAGGGCTAAAACAGGAGAGGAGAAGAACAGCCAGGACTCATGAATCCCTGGTACAAGCCCAGCTTCACATGGGATGCAGCTGCCCCTGTAACGACATGTCAGGATAGACAACCGCCCCCTCCACCAAAGGCTGATACCACATCTTGCTGCCTAAGGCTGGGAGGCAGAAGCGTGCTCACCTGAAGCTACCTCCTCTACCCAGCACAGCACCCCAACTCATCAGCTTTTTCTCCTTCAGTAACCAGTTGGGGAGGTTCAATCTAGGGATGAGTCATACACATCTGGAAGCAGGAAGGGGCTATCATATGACCAGATTTCTTTTCGGCCCCCATGGAGGCTGGCAGAAAATACCTATAAGAGTTCTAAAGGGTCTGGGGGATGGGGAATCTTTACAAAGTGTTTGAAGACCTATCACATGGAAGAGTGATGACACTCACCTTGGCCCTATAAAGTGGAACTAGGAACAACGGGAAGAAGTTGCAGAGAGGTAATTGGGGCTTAAAATGAGGAAAAGCTTCCGTCAGGATGGTACCAACAGGCACATTCATACTCTGCAAGGAAGGGGCATGGATGCTTTAAACTTCTAATGAAAGTTAACACCCAGGAAAGTCAGTCAAATTGGTGAGGAAAGCCTTGCTTAAAGTTTAAAAGATACTTTCCTTCTAAGCTCTCTGTGGAGCAGGGGTATACAGGAGGAGATTCTGACTCAGATACAGGGCACACAACACGAATAATCTCTAAGGCTCCTTCTAACTCAGATTCTGTGACAGCACATGATGAAGAAAAAGTGAGATTCAAAAGGGTGAAATTACCCTTCCAAGGCTACATGACCTTGAGGATTTACGGCTTGAAACTCAGGTCTTAGAAAAAGCCCCCGATTAGAGTCAGATGACCTGGGCCTGACTCATACTCAACCATTTCTGGGCTTTGGGACTTTAAAAAAGTCATGTTTTCCTTCCTGAGCCTCAGTTTTCTCGTCTATAAAATGGGACTGTCATAAATCTAGCTCTAAATCCTATGATCCTATGACTACAAGTAAACTCCTTGAGGAACTCTCTGGAATGTGTGTTTTATGCATCCATGAACCTCCCTGTGTACCTGGCCTTGTGCTTTGAGCACAACAGAAGTTTAATAAAGGAACGTAAAAATCATGGAAACCAAGTTAAGTTGACAAACATCAAGAAGTGCTTGCGACCCACTTTGTGTCACGCACTGTGCTAAATGCTAGGATCATAAATAAAGGAAAAAGAAAATGCTGACTAGCCAACATGTACCGTTTCTGAAGGCCACCCAGGGAAATAAATCTGCTCCTGCTCTTTTTCTAAAATTTCTAATCATCACATCCATGTCTCAGTACAACATGAAAGGAAGTCAATAGGTTTTCACACTGCAGATGAATTACTCTTCAGCCCTATGGCCCTTCCCCTTGGTTCAGAAGCTGCGAGTCAGAGGGGAAGAAGGCATAAGTAGCTTTCCCCTACCCATCCAGAAAGCTGCGTGGCATAGACTTCCTTTCATCATACTCAACTTTACAGGAATTAGCTTCTGTGATAAAACTGCCTTGGGATGCTGAGGTTAGATATAAGTGAACTTAAGAGAAATAAACCCAGATTTCTATTTAAACAGTAATGAAAAACCAAAGAAAACTTTTTCTGCTTGGTACATCCACTACCAGACCACTAGGATGTGTTAAAGAGAAATGAAAACAATTACAAACAAAAATATACTCTCTAATATACAAATGAGTGAAATAATCTCTACAAGTAAGAGCCACTCTCAGATAACTCTAATCCACAGACCAGAAGAAGGTGACTTGGCAAGGGAACAGAAGCCATTAATCATTCCCTCCAGAAATGCAGTATGGCATAACCCTCGATGAGGCAGTGGACCTGGGGGGCCGCTTGGTTCTGCCGCTTACCATGAGATCTTCAGCAAGTCACTTCAATTCTAAGCCTCAGTTTACATATCTGTAAAATGAGACTAACAATACCTGCCTTCACAGAGTATGTAACAATGGGGAGCACTACCACCCAGGTCCAACGAAAGAGTATATTAAAGAGCCATCACCACGAAGGCAACATTTTATACATTAATCTGTGCTGCTATTACCATCGCCAGCAGGAAAGACTAAAGTCCTGGAATTTTACTTTAATGGAGAGATTTTGTTTCATTTTGTATTCATCTTCTACAAACAGAAAGTACATGCTGAATAAGGCCTTCCGAACGGACTAGTCTGAGGAGCCAACAAAAGACCGGAAACTGGAGAATTAAGGAAAGAAAAAACTTGTGGGGAGTATTCCTACTTGGCAGCTACCGGGGATCTGATCAGGCTCAGGACAGAACATTCTTTTTTCAGAAAGATGATTTTTCCATTCCCGCACATACATCTGGCTGTGTATTGCAGTGTGAGGAGTATTTATTCACTCTCAATACATATGTTATGCATTCAATGACATCATTCACCTACATTTGCCAAAATTTAACCTCTCCTATAGACCACCAAAACACAATTTCACAGTCCCTGTGGGGCCAAGAGACAAGTTTTAAGGCAATAGGTCTTGTAGAAGAGCGAGGTTATTAATGTTTCATCCAGGGTATTCCATATCCTCCCCATCCCATAATAAATAAAAACATTTGTGACCTTTTCATGTATTCTAGTTTTTTATTAACTCTTTCATTGTATCTTTTATATCCTGACATGATCAAATATTGGATAGGTTCGTGGAGGAACCAAATTCAGTTGGGTAGGTACTGGATCATTTCTTATTCATGGGAGAGACTACCCAATTTCCTCTGAAAGTCAGCAAACATTTCTTGTGTGCCTACTGTGTATAAAGTCTGTTCCAGGGGACATGAAGGGTGCAAAGTTCAATAAGACATGACCCACACCCTCTAGGTGTTTGCAATCTAGTTGAAGAAAGGGGGAAGAAGATAAATACGCCTTTTTTACACCACATGAAACAAATGAACAAACTGAAAACCATAATTGAACTGATGACACCATGAGACAAAATCAATTGTGCTTTTTTCAACTGAAGAACTTTGGAAACATTCAGATTCTTGAACAGTCCAAGATCTCAGTATCAGCAACAGCAGCAGGTGACATTGATACATCAATTTAAGGTGAACAAAGTGCTTTCCTGTAGCACCCCCATGGGCAGGGAGGACCAAGGTTCTCCTCCTCACTGTCACATATCTTGTAACCTACAGAACCATGATTTTAATCCACATCTTTACCAACTCAAGGTCAGTTCACTTTCACTATCCCATGCTGCCCCTCCACCAATTTCTAAAATATGGAAAATGCACCTACATTTAGCACCTCTCTGAGGTTAACTCTCCAACTCTCAGTTACATTTGTGGGCCAGGGACCCCTGCCCCAATGGCAGCTGCTTTTTTCACCCTCCAAATTCCAAGGATAACCTTTTGTTAAGGCAGTGGAGTAGGGACAACTTACACAAAAACAATCCCATAAGCACACATGGGGCTGTGGGGAAAGTGGGTTCAAGCTTGGAGACCACATGCAGTAAGAAAGTGAATCCCAGCAATTGACGAGTGCAGCTCTTTCTCTCCCTTCATGGAATCCTTGCAAAGCTCCCGAGGACGCTGACTCTCTGCTAGACTCCAAGGGGAAGTTCCCTCATAGAATACTGAAGCTGCCTTTTCTTGGTTTGTCCCCACTGTCCCTCTCAGTTTCTGATGCCTACACACACTGCTGACGATGAGGAAGGGAAGGCCAAAGATCACAAACCTATCCTCTAGATGACCTTTTTTTTTGGATGTGGAGGAGCAAGAGAGAGAATTCAATCCCTCCCAAGGACAATTCCTTTGACCACCACCAGAGTGGCCTACCAATTCCAAGAGGGTTTGGGGGTAGCTCACCCCACAGCACGTGTTCCACAAATACAAAAAAACAAAACAAACAATCCCAGCTCTCCAGGAATGCTTTGCACTGACTTTATGTCTGCAGATAGACAGACAGACAGATAGATGCACATACATGTATGTATCTGCATATTCACTGTGCTGCGTTGTATACAATATAATCTGAATTATGAGCAGCATTTCACTCTGATCTTTTTACCTCAGCACCTTGAGCCTAGCACAGGATATTCACAAACACTTGTTGAAATGAGCTGAAAGCAGAATTCTTTAGGCTTTGAAAAACATGCAGGATTTTTAAAAAGTAGGGTTTGATTAGAAATATTAGAAACTTAAGGCAGTTCTGAAAAACAATGTTGAATTCTGAAAATGCTTATTCAAGTTTTTTGGTTTAAGAAGTCAGTGATGAAAATGTAAAACCTAAGTTGCCTCTCATCTCCTGATGAGCCAGAATAAGCCTAGATATGAAGAGAGCTTCTCTCCAACCAAGCCCCATTCTGATACCTCATCCTCACAGGGCAATGGCACCCTTGAGAAAATGGAGACAATGTCTGGTTTTGCCTTTTAGACTCTCTAGCTCCCTTAAAGATTCAGCCCAAGTGCTACTTACTTCACAAAGCTTCTCCTGCTACCTCCAGAAACTTAGTGCCCCCCAAATGTCCCTTTTTATCTTCCTTATTTCCCTAAATAAAATACAAGCTCCACAATAGCAGGTATTATTGGGCTTTTGTCTCTATAGCCTACAAAGGTCACTTTGGTATCCCAGGACCTGGTCACACATGCCGTATGGAGCCAGTTCTCCATAACACCTGTTGGTTGATGGTATCAAACTGTAAAGATTGAATATGGACCAAGTAATGGGTTGTAACAAAGATTTGGTGAGCTGAATTTAGGCTGATCAGCAGAAAGTTGCTATTGCCAGATGAGAAATGGAAGAGGGCATAAGAACCATGATGCACCAGCCCAGGTGGTAGAGAGGATGGAAGCTTGGACCTGGAAGCAGGAGGGCTCAAATTCAAATCCTGATTCAGGAATGAATTAGCCGTGCAACTCTGAACAAGTCACTTACATTCAGATTGTTTTAGTTTCTTCGTTGGCAAAATGGGGGTAACAATAGCGCCTGCCTCCCAGAGTCCTCTGAGGGACAAATGAGACAAGATCCATAAAGCCCTCTGCGAACCTGAAATAGGAAGATCCTACCTATCATCATTACTGTCATTAGTGGTAGGATACCACAGCGCTGCGATCCATGGCGTCAGGGGAAGGCGTTCCTGTACCACCTGAGTCATGGGTCACTGGACAAATCTTCCCCTCGATTCAAAACTCTACTTTCTATATTCTGAAAATACTCATGGCTATTAAAGATTGTACCATGATAACCCAAGTTAGAGCACATGTATTTAATTACATAGCTGTATCTTTATTTAAAAATCTGATTAAAATATACATATATCTCCACATTAATTTTCCATTATCAAAAAGTCTGACAAACTCAAACATTAAGAACAAAACTAAAAATTGGAAAGAATGAAAAAAGGACCCTGAAGTCATCAATGTTAATATTCCAAAAGCCATTCATTTTAGCGAACCAGTCAGCAAGGATTTCTGTAATGTTTCTTGTGTGCCAGGCCCTGTGCTAAGCATTGGGGATGCTAAAGAAGTAAAGAGACAGACCCTGCCCTCAAGAAGCACAGAGTCTAAGGAGGGAAACAATATGAAAACAATGGTGTGCCAACAGCTACGTGCAAGAATACCCTGGAGAGACTCAGCAAGACAAAGGCACGAGCAGGAAGGGGGACCAACTAAGGTTTCTCAAAGAAAGTGAGATTTTAGCTGTGGACTCGGAGGAAGCCAGAGAAGCCAGGAGTCAGATGAGCAAAGAATACATTCCAGGTTCCAGGAGGGATAACCAACAACATCTGGAATTGGGAAGCCTTATCTTATGCAAAGAGGCCAGTGGCATTAAATCCCAGAGAACATTGTGTAGGGTAAGGTATAAGTACAAAGGGGAGAGTTTATGAAGAACTTTAAGTGCCAAATAGGACTTTCGACATGGGGCGATAATGGCCTGCGGCCAGTGGTAGCCGAGTCACAGGAGAAAGGGAGAGGACACCAGGGATGCTACAAATATAAAACTGACAGCCTTGGTCACAGACTGGAAATGGGGTGGGAAGAGATCAAGTAAAGAGTCAAGGATGATCCTGAAGCTGCAAGACTGGGAGGGTTATGATGCCCTTGACAACAGAGGGGAAGTTCAGAAGAAAGGAAGGTTTTGGGAAGAAAGCCAATGAACACACTTGAACACACTGAGTATAAGATGTCTAGGAGACATCCAGTCTGAGATGTCCAACAGACAACTGGAGACACTAGACTACAGGTTGGGACTAGACAAGAATCCCTTGGGCTCTTACTCTAAGCCCACTATTTATTTTTATATTAGACATAATTCTAACAAACCTACCTATGTAGTTTCTCAGGTCATGAGAAATAATATATTAAAAATGGGATTGGGGGTGGGGGTACAAGACTCTACAGTCAGGTATGTTGATAGGAGCAAGAAGTGATCTCTGTCATCGAGGGAGAAAACTTCAAACTAAAACAAGCAGATACAAAAATAGCCATCTGAGGTCATTTATAAAAAGGAGAAATAACTCTAAATATGTGACATTCACACTGATATTAAGACATCAAGAGGTGAATAAATTGCATTTAATATCCTCTGCCTGAAAATGAAGAAAGATATTTAACACATATCAGAAGTCTTTAGATCAGCAATGGTTCTATGGTTTTCAAGTTTGGGTCCATGAAGGGAACAAACTTTGCCGAGTTATTTGGATCATTTTTATTTGTTCACCATGCCAGGTAAGTCATCACTACAGCAAAGGTGTAGAGGCCATGGGAGCAGAGAACCACTAGCACTGGAAGGGACCCTGGAACTCATCTCGTTTACACAAGGAAAACAGGCTCCAGACACGCTAAGTGATTTCCCCAAAGTCACACATATAGGCAGTGGCAGAACAATGATCTGAACCCTGGTCCTTTGACTCCAAACCCAGAATCCTTTACATAATATACCATGTTATTTCTTAATACATCTACATTGAGTAAAGAAAATTTACTCCACGTGCTTGCACAGATATATGTAGATATAGATATATATATAGATATACATACACATATATGTTTACATTTCACATATATGATGTGTGTATTAAATATAGACATAGATGCACACACATCCCTAAAATACACACACTCATAGCCTTGACTATATTCCCAGTGATGACTATAGATCTTCTCCATTCTTTCTGTTCTAATTCTCTGCCGGTTACTGAGGAAGGATGGGAGAGAAGGTATCAAAGTCTAATGCATCACTCGAAAGTGTACCTCAACCCACAAAAGTTTCAACAGTTTTTGTCTATTTACTATATAAAGAGAAAGTCTTTACATTCATGCCTGCCAGTGACAGTTCTACTCTGAAAACTTTCAAGTGTTCTATAAACATGAATTATTATTACTTCACAGTAATTCTGGAACGTTTCCTAGTGAGCAGTATGGTTTTGAATTAACTTTCTTAAGAACTGATGTCTACAGTTACAAATGGACGCAATTTAACCACCGAGAAACTTTAATACAAATCATAAATTGGTATCTAATTTGCATATTCTTTCATTTGTTTCAGGTCTGAAGTAATCTATGCTAAACTTTTTTCCTGTTATGCTGATGGCCACTGGGGCTGGGAGGGGTGGGTGGTAGGAAGGTAAGGCATAAGCTCAAATAATTACCAGGCTTCTCAAAGACAGTGCTTGATCTACTCACAAGCATAATTAAAATAAATAATATTACATTATTTAATGTTCACGACACCCAGTCAAGTTGAACATACTAAGGAATCGATAACATTTTCCTGACATAGCAATCAAAGAATCTAGATCTTATGAATAGGGAAAATGTCACATAAGATACCTAATTTTCTGAGAACAGGTCTATCTGAAAGAAATTAAAATTCTATGCAGAGTTTAGCTTCCAAGTCTCTAGTACAGAATTTGAAAATTAAACCAATCTCTAAAACAAGAATACCACGCCACTTTCCTCAGCTTGATCACTCTTCTTTATTATCTATAAGAGAATCAGGATGCTGTAGTAAACAGGGACTGTTCTTGGAATCAGGACTAGCTGGGTTCCAATCCTGATGGACTACACTGGCTCTATAACCACAAGCAAGCCATTCAATCTCTCAGTGCCCCAGAAATTGCTTCAGCCCCTAAGTGATTGAGCACTTGAGGAGCAGCATTTGTAAAGGGAATTTTCACACCAGGAGGTTCCCCCTGGACTTAGGAGCTTTCCTTAAACCGGGTAATTACAAGTAGCCTACAATAGGACTGTGGAAGGCTATCAGTCCAGTACTGACATTTTCCCAACCATCTTCTACTTCGATTTTTTTGGACTAGACTGGACTGACAAGTCATCGTTATAGAGGGCTCCCAGTAAGAAAACTTCCTTCACCAATGCAGATCAATACCTGCTCTACAGTAAATAAAAATTAAATTTCAAAAATACAAATATTTGTTAGATAAATTTAAATGTCCCTGGTACCTGGCACATACTAGGTGTTTAATAAACATTGGATTGATTAGCTGAGAAAAGCAAGGACTCGTCCATGCTGTGTCTAAGTTACGTATAATTAAGGGCATGCTAACTGAGGGATACATCATCTATCTGAGACAAACACCTACAGCCTTGTCCAACTTCACAAGCATCACAAATAGCTCATCCAAGCTTTGCTTTCTTTGACTTGTTTTTGTTTTTTGCCACGCAATTAGGTACAATGGGGTGCAAATAGTCGGACAAGATCTTTCCTACTTCTTCCATTCCATTTCTACCACCCAGCCAAAAAGTATTTACGAGGCACAAATTGGATGAGTCAGCACAGAGAAGTGACTAGTGAGCTGGCCTCGAGGCAGGAAAACCAGGGCTCAAATTTTGCCTCTGACGCACCTTGGTGGTGTGTTCCTGGGAGAGTTACTGAACCTCTCAGTGGTCCAGAAAACTCTCAGACTGCAGATTTCAGAGAAGGTGGCAACCTATACTGATTGGCAGAGGGAGTTTTCACATCTGAAATCTCCATATAGCTATGAAGGAATAGATTCAGTCCCTTTCCCCATGTTAGCTCAGTGTCTGGCACGGAATCTCCACTTAGTTAAACACATTCATTCTTCTTTCATCTTTTTTTTCCAGTCTTTTTTGCTCTGCCCTTTATTCACATAAAGTTGAAGTCTAAATTATCTCAAGAGAAGTAAAATTATCTAGCCAAATATTATTCCTACTCTGGCTTTCCTGGGACTTTTTAAAAATCCAACAGCCCAAAAGGTGGCATGAGAGTGGACCATGGAGTCTAATCAGGAGAAATTGTATCAGGAGTCAGATTCAGATCTATCAGCCTTTCTGCCTTCATTAGTAAATAATTTCCCTAAAGGATTTGCCTGAAGAAAATAAAAAGCTAATGATGCCATCACTCAGGAGGACTTTGTCTACACCTTTTCTCTCTCTCTCTCTCTGCATAGTCATTCTTATTGCCATATGTTTCCACCATTCAAAATGGTTTGGTGGCAGCTAGGTGGGCTTGAGTTTTTTACTCAATAACAGCTGACCTTTCCTAAATCATTTTTCTCCATCTTAGTGAAAAATATGTTTTACTCCTCCAGAATCAGTATTATTTTAGTCTTTAGAAAGAAAGAGCAGCAGCTGGAGAGAAATTGGACTTTCAATTAGTAAATATTATTTTACTCATAAAAACAATTCACAAACTCTTATTTCCTAAGACGTCAAAAAAAATTTAGAAATGTACTTGATATTTTCTTTAACCTTTTCATTCAGAAAGTTCTGTAATAAGTAAGACTTGTTATTTAAAGAAAGTAGAACTTTTTTTTAATTGTTGTTTTAAAAAACTAGCACTAGATGCAATGTGCTGAAATCCATGAACACCAAGGCTCCAACCCTGACCTCCTTTCTCTCAAATTGGACCGAAAGGCCATGCAGAAAAGCTGCATTGAGAATGGTAGGATACTGTATATACAGTAACAGATGTGAAAAGAACAGTTTTGCTCTATATGACGACTGCCCAGAGCATACCTGATGGGGCCCATGACGAAAGGGAACCTGGCCCCAGGGCAGCTGAGAGAGCCCGCAGGCCCAAACAAGTCTGAAAAGGATGGGTTATTCTAAATAGCTGGCTTTGGGGGAGAACAAGGATGCTACCTCAGGAAGCAGAAAAACGTTTTAAAATGTTTTTCATTATTAGTAGGAAGACAGTTGAATTGCAAATTTCACTGTGTGACCACAGGCAATGACAAATCAATTATTAAGTATTTATGTGTGTCAAGCATGGAGCCATGTGCTAGGAACGCTGGTAGAAAAGCAGAAAAGACCCTGCTTTCCAAGGTCTCACATGTGGAGAAGAGTCCAACTGCAGGACTGAAAAGAGGCCTGGTGGTCAGAAGGCAAGGCCCGGGCAGATCCTTAGGGGCATCAGCACTAAAGGTGGCAACATCTGAGGGTCTTGGGGACAGAGCAATGATGCGAATGATACGGCCAGTGGTCCTTGGTGCATAGAGGCAGAACAGAGAGAAAAGACCTGTATTCTATCACATGAATTGAAACTGGTAACTCCTTGCAGTATGTGGCCACATCCACCCCACAGCCAGGAACCCAAAAGTTTGAGCCCATAACCACTAAGAAGAGACAATCACAACAGGACTGAGTAGGAGGTCACTTGGGGTATAGGGGAAGGTGTCCTTCCTTCAAAGCCTGGTCAGCTCTATCATCTGGAGAAGGCTAGAGCCAACCAGGCCCAGGGAAAGCCCTTCACCTTATGCCTCATCCCACTCAGGGTAAGTCTCAATTCACTGGGCAGCAGTTTTCTCTTCTATAAAAGAAATAGATTCTCCCAGATGACCTCCAGGGTCTCTTGTGGTTCTATACCTATAATCCTAGGATCCTACTTAATCCTTCTCTAATTTACAGACCTTGTGACTGACAATGTGCTGATCTATTAACTAACCTCAGAGGAAATCAGAGAAGCTTATCAGCATGTGTATTACAAGCAATGGATGTGTTTGTTTTTTTTTTACCGTAAGATCACTTAAAAACCATTAATTCACTAAATATTTATTAACCTCTGACTCCATTGGGCACTTGGGATCCAGGGCCAAAGACCATCTTTGATGGGAGTATGAAGGGAGACTCAAATCTTTCTAGCACTGAGCAAAATAAATTACACATGGTGGAAATGAGAAAGAAAACAGAAGAGAATAAAGAAAAGGGAGGAGAACAGGAAGAATAGAAGGAGGGAAAAAAAGGAGAAAGGAAGATGAAGAAGAGGAGGATGAAGAGGGAGAAGAGAAAAAGAAGAGAGAAGCATAGGGGGAAGGAGAGGGAAGGACAAACCAGAAGAAAGAAAACAACTGGTTACTGCAATCTGCTCTCTCCCCACATTAGACTCTTGACTTTCAGGATCTAAAATGTTTCCAAAAGCAATCCCATCCCACTGCTGGCTGCCATTCCACTGCCACAAAAAAAGAGAATGGTGAGAGAGGTGCCCAAAAGGGAGAGGTCTGATGTGAAGCTTTAGAAACAGGCCTTTCCCATCAGAGGAGAAAAATGAGTTGAAGGTGAGAAGTCCCAGTGAGAAGAATCAGACATGGATCCCCGTTCTGGCAGAACATGGGCTGGTCCTATGTGGTAAAAGCACCAACCTGGGGATTCAGGAGGACTGGAGCTCTAGGACCAGTTCTGACAAAGAGTCAATAAGCATTTATTAAGCACTCACTATACACCAGGCACTGTGCTAAGTACTAGGAATACAAAGAAATCCAAAAAGCAGACCCTGACCTCAAGGAGCTCACAATCAAATAAGGCACAAACAACATGCAGATGAGTGCTCACAAACTGTTACAGAGTAAACTGGAGAAAATCCACAAAGAGGAGGCTCTAAGGTGAAGGGGAATAAGGAATAGGCTTCTGTAGAAGCTGAGATTCCAGGCAGAACTGAAGAAAGCCAGGGAAGCAAGGAGGGAGAATATTCTAGGAATGAGAACAGCCAGGAAAATGCGTGTCCTGTACACAGAACAGCAAAGAGAACAGGGTGCCTGGATTGCAAAGAACACAGGAAGCCCAAAGAGGCAGCAGAAAGCAAGGTTGTAAAGACTTTGAAGGCCAAATCCTGCTGGTGACAGAAAGAACAGGACTTTACTGAAGACAGGAGGGACATGGCCCCATCTGCCTTTGAGGAAGACTGACTCTAGAGCCCAGCGGAAGATGGCCGGGGGGATTGCGGGGAGGGGGGTGGGGAGAGGCTTGAGGTAGGGAGACACCCCCTCCCCTGCTTTGCTAGCAGCTACTGCAATGATCCAGGCATGAGGTGAGGAGGCTTGCACCAGGGGAGAACAGGGTCAGAGATGAAAGAAATTAACGTATGCTTTTATGTTAGTAAGAAATTACCAATTTGTGATCCATCCTCTTTCCTCTGATTTTGTCAAGACCCCTCCCCTGAAAAGGTTGGTCAGTTTCTGAAGGACATAATGGAGGAATATGATTACTTCTAGCCCCCAAAGCATCTGTTTACCAACTAGTTTGGGCTATGCTCCACCCAAACTGGAGCCTGGCTTTTCTATATTCCACAAAAAAAAAAAAAAAAAAAGAGCTAAAAGTTGGTTCTGGCTCCTAAGAGCTACCAAGAGCCACTCATGTGACCTCAGTCCCTTCACTGAAGTTTGGGGTAACTGGGCTTATAAAGGAGAAAATCAGCCAGAGAGGTTCCAATCGAAATGGCTTCCCCTGCCCAGATTTCTGGAGGTTATAAAACCTCATTGGTAAGCCATGTTCTCATCTGGAGGGGCTGAGGACTCCTAGGCCACCATGTCATTAACCGTCCACCAATCAGGATTGAGTTTCACTTGTCAGAAGGAACACTTCTGATTTAAGGTATTTCAGAATTTCCCTTTCTTCCTGTCTTTAGTTATGAGGGAAGCCACAAAGGATGCATCAAGTTATTGCGTGCTGGCCAGTCTGATTAATAAATTGATTTTTAATACCTGGAAAATTTGTCTCTCAGAATTTTATTTACGACAGGGGAGAAATGTTATGAAGGTAAAACTGATAGGCCTTGACAACATATTGGAAATGGAAGTGAAAGAGAGGGAAGAATTGAGAATTATACCAGGACTGGGAGGATAGTGAGGGAGGGGAAAAGTTGTAGGTTAAGAAGTCAGAGCTGGGTAAGTAGATCTGAGAAGCATCATCCACGTGAGCGTATGAGCTCAATGAGCAAAATAGGCAGAGAAAAATGAGAAGAGGGCCCAGGGCAGAGGCCTGGGGGACACTTACCTGGACAAAGAACTCCCAAAGGACCCTGAGAAGGAGCAGTCAGATAAGGAGGAGAACCAGGAGAGAGGGGTGTCATGGAATCCTAGAGAAAAGAAAGCATCAAGGAAAAGTGGGTGAACAAAAGGGTCAAAAGCTGCAGAGAGATCAAGAAGTGCAGAACTGAAAAAAGTCATTCAAGTGGGTAACATTAGAGAAGGCAGCTTTGGCTGAACGGTGATGTCAAAAGGCAGACTGCAGAGTTAGGAGAGAAAGAAGAAAGGGGACAGATGCTCTTCTCAGGGAGTCTAGGAGAGAGAGGGACAATCACTAGAGGGGGTGGATGGATTAAGGCATCTTTGAGGATGAAGGAGAAATACTTCTGTTTGTTGGCATTAAGGATGCAGCCAGGAGGCAGGGAGAGCTTGAAGGGAAGGGAGAGTAGGGCTGAAGCTGATACCGGAGAAGACAGGAAGGAATGAGATTGCTCATGCATGCAGAGGAACCTATCTTGGTAGGAGGAGGGGGGACCGAGGGATGAAGGAAGAGAGGAAGAAGGCATGCAGTGTGAGAGATGAGGAGGAAAGAAGAGGGGGCCCTCAGCAAATGGTCTCAAGTTTTCAGGGGAAATAAGAGGCCAGATTTTCAGCTAAGAGGAAGGGAAATCTGAGGAGGGATCCAAAGGTTTAGAAGAACCGTGGTGAGTGGGAAAGGGAATTTATTAGGGAGGCATAAAAGGACTGCCTGGACAGAGGGTGGGGCCAGGGGAAGTAATGCAATAGAAATGTGTGGTGGACTAGGCCAGCATGGTTACAACAGGGTAACCTGAAGCACTGTGTTGACAATAATAGCACCAGTAGCGCCGGTACTACCCGCCTCCCCCATCAGGAAGTTCTGAGGAAAGCCCTCTATAAGCTCTAAAATTACAGTCATTCTAATGTAACAAAAACAGTGCTTCAGTAAAGTCAAGGGATCCCTGATTTTGTCAGAATGGACACTCTGAAACAACCCAAGCATCATCTGTCTGTGATTTGGCAGAGGTGCCATAGCAGACAAATCAGTCACCCTGGAGTCAGGCTGGTGGGTTCATTCCTCAAGTGACACACAGATGCTCAAAGGCTTTACAGCTGTGGAACGACCTACCAGTATTTACACTCAACTGATAGAGCCTTTAAGAATCTAGAAGCGTCAGCACAACCTAATGAGGCATTCAAGAAGGATTTTATACAAGAAAAAGGATGGCTAAGGCCAAGAAACAGTCTTTCTGAGTCTCAGATGTCCCATTTATAAAAGAGGAATTATCTCTATTTGAATGGCTGATCTCAAGGAGCCGTTGTCAGAAAAGCACTTGGTGAATCTGTAAGTGACATGGAAATCTGAATCATGGTTATTAGTGAATGATTTAGAGATACATGGGCCCAAATTGTCCAACAGAACTGTGATCTCGAGAAGATGTTTGTTCTTTCCAATAATGCAGACCATAGAACACTCACGTCCCAGCTTTCTGGAGGCCTGCCGCTGCTCTGCTGACATCACTGACACCTGCCAGGGGAGAAGGCTGGTTATCCCCTCTTCTGTCGCCTCTCACTCTTGCCATGAGACCAGCACAACCACTTTTCCTGACTATAAAACTCCGCCTTGCTGACATCTTCCATGCAGCTTCTCCTTTGCAAAGCAAAGTTAGCTCCTGCCTGGCCTGCACCTCTCCACTGGCTTTGGGTTTCCTTCAACTTCAATTCTTGGAAAAGTTGAATGTAGCAGTAGCTTTGGGATTCAGTCAAATAGCACACCATGGGAGAATATTGGTATTTTTAAAACATGTCTCTGTTTGGGTGAGAACCTTGGGATCATGAAGATGACTAAAATTTCCCCAAAGCAATCTCTCCTCCCCTACTATACTTTATTACCAGATTCAAACTGACGTGCATTTATGCATTTATCGAAGACACATACAGAGAGAGATGGCCAATTGTTGTTGGTCCAAGTGCATGTTATGTTTTGAATAAAAAACATCCTTTATGAATTTGGTTTTCCCTATGTAGGTAATTAGGTCAGATTCTCTGTGGAAGATTATGGGTCTCAATTAGAAGTTTCTACAATATTCTAGGGCTTGATGTAGTATCTTATCTGTCTGTCAGTCAATAATCAACCAACAAACATTTATGAACATGGCTGCTGACAGGTGAGTTCATTCTTGATGCTTCTGACTCAGTCCATGACTCTTCAGACTCCTGGCCCTGCTCTCTCCTGTTCTGCCTTCTCTTGTCAGAACAGAAGCTCCTGGAGGTCAGGGACCTTGTGCTTTGTGTTTGTGTTCCCAGAGCTCAGCACATTGTCAAGGATGTAGTAAGTGCCTGATAAATCCCTGCTCTGTCTTGTTAGAGGCCCGTACAATACTGTACTAACACAATGAGAGCCAGAATGAATAAAGGTGGAAGAGGCAGAGCCAATCTACCCTTCAGCACTGGCTTATGTAAAGAATAAATCAATTAACAAACTCTTCCTAAGCATGTTCTACATTGTCCGGTTCAAAGGATGAGAGAGAGGATCAGAAAGTTAGGCTGGGAAGGCCCCAGAGGCAGCGAATCCTTCACCTTCATCTTACATAAGAAGAAACCCCCAACAGAAGACCAGTGGAATAGGTTAGGTACTCAAGTAGTCAGTAGTCAATGAATATGACAGTCTACTGTTTGATAAACCCAAGGACTCCAGCTTCTGGGATAAGAACTCACTGTTTGACAAAAATTGCTGGGAAAACTGGAAAATAATGTGGCAGAAAATGGGCATAGACCAATGCCTGACACTGTACACAAGACTAAAGTCAAAATGGGTACATGATTTAGGTATAAGGTTGATACTATAAACAAATTAGGGGAACAAGGAATAGTGTGTTTGTCAAGTTTATGGAGCGTGGAGAAATTTTTAACCAAACAAGAGATAGAGAATATTATGAAGGACAAAACAAATAATTTTGATTACATTAAATTGAAAAGTTTTTGCACAAACAAATCCAATGTAACCAAGATTAGGAGGGAAGCAGAAAACTGGGAATCTTTGCAACTAGTGTCTGTCATAAAGGCCTCATTTCTAAAATATATAGAGAACTGAGTCAAATGTACAATAAAACAAGTCATTCCTCAATTGATAAATGGTCAAAGGATATGAACAGGCAGTTTTCAGAGGAAGAAATTAAAGCTATCTATAGTCATATGAAAAAATGCTCTAAATCACTACTGATTACAGAGATGCAAATTAAAACAACTCTGAGGTACTACATCACACTTATCAGATTAGATAACATGACAAAACAGGAAGATGATAAATGTTGGAGAAGATGTGGAAGAGTTGGAACACTAATTCATTGTTGATGGAGCTGTGAGCTGATCCAACCATTCTGGAGAGCAATTTGGAACCATGCTCAAAGGGCTACAAAAATGCGCATATCCTTTGACCCAGCAATATCAATTCCAGGACTCTATCCCAAAGAGATCATAGAAATGGGAAAGAATCCCACATGTACAAAAATATCTATAGCAGCTCTCTTTGTGGTAGCCAAGAACTGGAAATCAAAGGGACGCCCATCCATTGGGGAATGGCTGAACAAATTGTGGTATATGAATGTAATGGAATACTATTGTGCTATAAGAAATGATAAACAGGAAGACTTCAGAGAGGCCTGGAAAGACTTATATAAACTGATGCTGAGTGAAAGGAGAAGAATCACAAGAACTCTATACACAGCAACAATTATAACGTGCAAGGAATTTTTCTGGCATACTTAGTACTTCATTGCAATG
Source organism: Potorous gilbertii (assembly GCA_028658325.1). Taxonomy (NCBI): domain Eukaryota; kingdom Metazoa; phylum Chordata; class Mammalia; order Diprotodontia; family Potoroidae; genus Potorous; species Potorous gilbertii. Next base: position 45,418 of record JAQQSK010001041.1, read on the forward strand.
CAAAGGCTGAAAAAATTCCCAATGGACTCTTGAGGCAAAACATCTTCCACATCTTCCACAAGAACTATGGAACTGGATTGCAGAATGAAGCAGATCATTTTCTTTTGTATTATGGTTTCTTTTGTTTTATAGTTTCTCCCATTCATTTTAATTCTTCTATACCACATGACCAAGGTGAAAATGTATTTAATAAGAATGTATGTGTAGAACCTATATAAGATTGTACACAGTCTCAGGGAGGGAAAAAAGATCTAAGCTATATGGAGGTGATTGTAGAACACTGAAAACAAATAAAATAATTTAATTTTTAAAAAGGAGAAGAAGAAACCCCAGCAAGGGAGGGCAAGCTACACCCAGTGGCAGTCTGGGCCCAGGTCTTCCTGACTCCAAGCTTAGCACTCTGCCCATGACCTCACCTGGGGTAGAAAGACAAAGAATTAAACAATCTCTCCTCTCAAGAAACTTGTATTCCATCGAGGAGAAAATATGGACATACACACATACATACACACTCTAAACCTAGTATATACTAAACAAATATAAAAACACAAGGAAGTGAGAGGGGAAGGGCTCTACTAGTAGGGAGAGAGCACAGAAGGTTTCCCATTGAAGGCTGTGCTTCAGTTCCATCTTGAAAAAACAGAGGAAGTCTATAAGGCAGCAATGAGAAGGGAGCATATTCTAGGCAAGAGGAATGGCCAGTGTAAAGGAAATAGGAGATGGAGGTCAACAGGTTAGGAACGGCCAGGAGGCCAATTGGGTTGAATCAGAGAGTACCAGAAGGGGAGTGAGGCATAATGAGGCTGGAAAGGTAGGATGAGGTGAGGGGCTTTAAAAACCATTTGATCTGAGAAGCAATGAGGAAGTGCTAGAGTTTAGTGAAAGAAGAGTGACATTGGCAAGTCTGAAACCAAGGGAAATCCCACTGGTGCTGTAAAGGACAGACTGGGAGGGAGAGGCTCCCAGAAAGAAAACCAATAAACCTAGCCAAAAGATGACGAGAGTCAGAAGTAAAGCAATGACTGTGAGGAGAGTGAAATGGCAAGACAGAAGAGATTATAGTAGGAATAGAAATGGTAATATTTGGCAACTGATTGGACATGTAGGGTGAGGAGAGCACAGAATCAGAAATAATGTCAAGGCTACAAACCTGCAATATTAGAAGAATGGTGGCACCTTTGATATAAAGAGGAAAATCTGGAAAAGGGATGGGTTGGTAGGGAAAGATGACGAATTCAGTTTTGGATCTGTTGAGTTTGAAATGTCACAGAGGTAGATGGACATGCAACAAGCTCAGAGGAGAGACTGGGTCTGAATATATAAATCTGGTCTCTGATAGATATAAAATATATCTATAAATCTGTAGATATGTTTATCTTCACGAAGATAATTAAATTCACAGAAGCTAATGTGTGCATGGACAGAGACTTGAGACAGAGACAGAGACAAGTAGAATTTTACAGAACTCTCCCAGTTAGGGGGACATGATACAGATGATGAGTGAACAAAGGAGCCTCAGGAGTGAGCAGACAGGTAGGAGAAGAAGTATCCGTGTCGTAACACTCAGAGAGGGCAGAGTATCCAGGAGGGAAGGTTAGTTAACAGTATCCAATTTTTTTGCATAGGAGAATGAGTCCCCATTCTCTTATGCCAATGCCATTACGGAGCCTGCCTCCTATTTACACTGTATGTACAGCTTGGATGCACATAGTTATTTGCACATTGATGTCCCCACTCAAATGCGAGCTCTTGGAGGGCAGAGACCACTTCTGCCTTCCTGTGCATCCCTTGCACCCAGCACAGTGTCTGGCACATGGCAAGTGTTTGATAAATGCCTGTTGACTGATTAACTGAAAGAGAAGTTAAGAAGGATGAAGACTGAGGAAAAGACCGTTAGGTCTGGCAATTAAGAGATCATTAGTAACTTGGAGAGAGCAGTTTGAGTTGGGTGCAGAGGTCAGGAGCCAGATTGCACAGAACTGACAGGAGAGTTAGATGAAGAGGAAATGGGTGGAGGCAGATTTTTCCAAGAGTTTTTCAAAGAAAGGAAAGAGTTATAGGATGGTAGCTTGAGAGGATGGCAGTATCTAGCAAAAGCTTTTTACAGCTAGAAGAGACTTTGGTGTATATAAAGGAAGCAGAGAAAGAACCAGTAACTATGCTGAAAATTAGAGAAAAAAGGTTAATTATTGAGGATGCAATCTGCTTGAGAAGATGGGAGGGAATGGGACAAAGCTTCCATGTAAAGGGGCTGACCTTAACAAGGAGGTCAACTCCTTATTGGAGACCTGAAGGACAAAGAGAGAATAGGAGATTATGTCACAGGGTCTTAAGAAGAGCAGAGGAAAATTGAAGGGATCACATCAAATGACCTTAATATTCTCAGTAAAGTAAGAGATGAAGTCCTCAGCTGAGAAGGTGAAGGGAGGATGGAGGCACAGGGGGTTTGAGGAGAGAAAACAGCTTCTATGGGGAGTGAAACAGGACAATAACTAGGCTGGAACTACGGTGAGGGGACAGCCGAAGTTGAAGGTGCAGATCTGTAAGGTACCAATCATCATGGTTGGGTAGCTTCCTTCCGTGTGGGTAGCACAAGATGAGGAATGGAAGAGAATGAAGGTAAAAAGAGCCCAGGGTTGAAGAGCAGTAATGAGACAATTTTGACAATTCAAACACAGACAGCAGAGTGGAGTTCAATTGGTTCACTTTAGGGTTAAGACTGGGAAGGGAGAAGAGTGAAAAAGACACGATAAAGAGAGAAAGTGCAATGGACAGATAAAGAACAGCCCAAACAGGTGGAGAAAGAGACTGGAGGTGAAGAGGAACCTTGACCTCTTCAGAGAGAGTCCAGCAGGGCAGGGCTGACAGGAGGACAGGAAGAGAAAGAGGTCGTGGCCAGAGAGGGGAACATAAGGTCATAAACTTGGCACTCGAAGGGGCCAAGTCCAACCACCTCTTCACTGCCAGCTTTCTTTGTCCCCCAATGTTACCAAGAAGATGAGGAAGCATCCATGGAGAGCCCAAGTTTATCAAACAACAGTAACTAAGACGTGTAGGCTATTTTAAGCATCATGATACACTTAACACATACTGAGGAAAGCCTGACAGGAGCACAGCCCCAGCACAGAAATGAGGCCCCAGTCAAGAGGCAAGAATTCACCCCAGCTCCACTCGGGCCTCCCTGTGCAAGGGATCCCCAGAGTCACATCCCTTCTTTCACCCACTGTTCTGGTCCTGATTATTAGAGAAATGCCCCCCTCGCATCCATCAGATGAGTAACGGTGACAAAAACAGAAAATGACAAGCACAGGAGGGTTATGGGAGAAGAGACACATTAATCTGCTAGTGATGGAGTCAGGAAGTAGTTCAGACATTCTGGAAAGTCATTTGGACCCATGCCCAAAGAGTTACTAAACTATGCCTCCCCCTTGACTCAGCAATACCATTACGGGGCCTAGACCCTAAAAGAGATCAAAGAAAGAGGGCAGAGGTGCACTTACATGAAATATTTCTAGCACTTCTTTTTGCAGTGGCCAAGAATTAGAAGTTATGCCCATCAGCTGACAAAATTATGCTATATTAATATAATGGAATATTATTGTGCTAGAAAGAATAATGAAAGGAACAATTTTAAAGAAACCCAGGAAAGCTTGTACAATACAGAATGATTTGAGTGGAAGTGGGAGAGAGATATACACAATAACAATATGATAAAGACAGTCAACTTTGAAACGATCATGGCAGTGACCAGTCACGGCTCCAGGGTCCCCAAGATGAAGTATGCCACTTACTTCCTAATAGAAGTGACAGAACTTAGGGTGCAGAATGAAATGCATATTTTCTGAACACAGACAATATGAGGCCTTATTTTGCTTGACTCTGCATATTTTTTAGAAGAATTTTGTTTTGCTTTGTTTTCCTGGAGGGAGGAAGAAGTGAGAGGGAGAGAACACTGATTTCTTTTGTTAACTAAAAAAATAAATATTTTCAAAAATGAATTGGCTTTTTGGCTTCCATATCACCCTGGTGTGTCCACCAAAGTCCACCAAAGTCCACCAAACCCCTCCACCCTCAGATGGGTTTCAGAACATCTGCTATCTATTCATCTTGGCCCTGCCCAGCTTGATTTTTTGTACCCAAATGAATGACTTTATATTTACCTCTAGTAGATTTCATCTTGTTGGATTCAGCCCAATGCTGTGACCTGTCAAGATCTCTTTGGATCCTAACTCTTACCCACTGTTAACTATTCCCACTCCCAGATTTATGTTATCTGAAAATCTGATGAGCAAACCATATATGTTTTATATAAATCACTGAGAAAATGGTAAAGAATACAGGGCCAAGAACAGACCACCATGGTCCTCACAGAGACTTTTTCTGAGGATGACCTTGAACCATTAACTCTTTTTTGAGGATGGCTATCCAACTAGCTTTGAACCCATCTGACTGGATTATCACCCAGTCCATCTCCCTCCGACTTCTCCCCAGGACAAAATGAGACTCTTGGCTAAAATCTAGAGAAATAAACTATGCCTATAGCTATCCTAATTTACTAGTTTATTAATCCTGTCAAAAAAGGAAACGAGGCAAGTCTGGCATGATTTATTCTTGATGAAGTTTGTTACAGTTCCTTATAAACACTGCTTCCCTTTCTACAATACTTTCTAGAATTTTACCAAACTAAAGTCAAGTTCAGTAGAATTGGCAGACTGTTCTCTTCCAAGTTTTAAAATCAAGATAGTATTTGTGCAGCTCCAGTGTTATGATATTTCTTCTATTTTCCAATTTTTCCGATATGATTGACCAACAGGGACTCATCAGTCACACCTGTCTGCTCTCCCAGGACCTGAAGGTGTACATCATCTGGGCCAAGTCATTTTGTTGTCTGTCGTTTTTCAGTTGTGCCTCACTCTCTGGGACCCCATTTGAGGTTTTCTTGGCAGAATACTGAAGTGGTTTGCCATTTCCTTCTCCATCTCATTTTACAGATGAGGAAACGGAGGCCAACAGGGTGAAGGCACTTGCCTAGGATCACAGGGCTAGGAAGTGTCTGAGACCAGATTTAAGCTCACAAGGTGAGTCTTCCCAACTCCAAGCCCTGTATGCCATGTGCCATGGCACCCCTGGCGACCCAGGACATCTGAATTCATCAAAGGGTAAACTAGGTGCTCTGAACAATCTTCTTATTTTTCTTGGCTCCCAGTTCTCTGTTGGTTTGGCTGCTGTTTGGTCATTTTCAGCATAAAGATCATTCTCCTTCGGACAAACAGACAGAAAGAAACCTAGAGCAGCTCTGCCTTCTGTTACTGTTATACGGCCCCTCCCCTCCAAGCTGAGCTTCTAACCCTCCTTTTAGCTTCCCTTTTATCACAATGTAACTTTTAAAAATCCTCTTTCCTGCCCTCCCCTCCTCTCCATAGCCTCAGCTGTGTATCTGATGCCTCCACTCCTCTTCTCATTCCTGAACCCCTTAGCAATCTCATTTCTACTCTCATCATTCAACAGAAACTGCTTTCTCCAAAGCTACCATGATCTTTTACATGACAAATCATGAGAAATCAAGAGACAGGACTGTGTCTACAAGGGAGTCTTGGTGACCGGCAGGAAGGTGGTCCCCTTGGCAGTAAAGGAGGAAGATGGAGTGGCTTCACTGAGAAACAAGGGGACCAGAGTCATTGACAGCACCCTGGGGGGAAGGCAGAGTTGTGAGAAGACTGGAGAGACAGAGTAGGAAGAGCCTTGAATGCCAAATAGGATTTGAGATTTGCATCAGAGGTGCCAACCATTTGGACTGAGGTCCTCTGACTCCAAAGGCAGGCAGGGGTCTTTCCTTGCCGTCAGCTTCATCAACAGTCCCTAGAATCCCTTCCTTCAGACTCAGCTCATACAGCAAGTGAAACCTTTGTTGATTCACCCACACACATCAATGTTGAAGCCCTCTCTCCATCTCTAAACTACTTTGTGTTTATTCATTATGTACTCATATATCCAGAATATACATGTCTATCCATATATAATATACATGTATGTAATCCATACAGACATGTACATTTGTGGAGGCATTGAGGTGGTGCAGGGGACAGAGGGCCAGATCTGAAGTCAGGAACACTCAGGTTCCGCTCCAGTCTTAGACACTAGCTGTGTGATCCTGGGCAAGTCACTTAACCACTGCCTGCCTCAATTTCCTCATCTGTAAAAGAGGGATAATAACAGCATCCACCTGCCCAGGTTGCTGTGAGTATAAAGTGAGATAATATTTGTAAAGGTCTTTGCAAACCTTAAGGTCCTACACAAATACCCACCGCTATGACAACGTTGATGACAAAGATGATGACAATGACGGCTCCCAGAGGTTGTCTCCCGTAAGAGAATACAAGCTCCTTAACAACAAGGATTATTCCATATCCTGTGTCTGGCACTGTGCCTAGCACAGAAGAGTCACTGAATAAATGCTTGTTGATTGATTGATTGACCAATAATGCTTGTGCGTACTATTCCCTCATTTACAGACTTCTCATGCTTTGTTCCATGATTATCGAGCGACCACAATCAGTGGTGTTTGTTCCTGAGCCAGTTCAAACAAATGGTATAATATTTAAAATCTAACAAGTGAATCCAGTAAAATTAATCAGGCAGTAAGTGACGATTTAGACAGAGACCAGAAAGGAGCAGATATTTGGCATTAAAACCCCATGACTCTACGGTTCTTTGGCTCATAAGACAGCAACGAACACCTGGTGAGTGGCCATTATGTTCTATTCTTTTTTCCTAGAAAACAAATGCATCTAATAGATAAATAGTAAAGAGATACAGAATAAGCAGGCTTTTTTTTTCATTAAAAATCATAGTCATATGATAAAATGCTCCAAATCACCAACAGAATGCAAATTAAAGCCATTTGAAGGTTTTATTTCACATCTATCAAACTGGAGAGACCCACTGGAAGGTCAAAGATTCCACTTTTGATGATGTTCAGGAAAGAAGGAAAGGTCCATATATACCAAAATATTCACAAAACTATTTTTTGTAGATGCTCATCAATTTGGGGCGGAATATATAAACAAACTGTGGTATATTAATATAGCAGAAATATTACAGTTCTGTAAAAGAAAGTAGGTATCTTATTAAGAATTCCTTAAATGATTTTTCCCTCCACTGCTTTCTGACTATTTTATGAGACAATATTGCCCATAATCTTCTCCCTCTATCTTTCTGGGTCACAGTTTCAAGGCCAAGGGGAGCACTAGAGCTTGCAACTGCAGAGGTGCAAGGGCCCTTCCTGGATAAAAACCAGAGCTCAGACCAAAAGACCTCTCATAGAATCACACCACTTTGGAAGCACCAAAAACTTGCAGAACCTCCAGAACTAGCTCTGAAAATAGCAACACAAAAAAAGCTTAAAGCTTGGCATAGTGCCTCCCCATCCCCAAATGAGCACAGACCTACTTTAATCTAAAGTTCAAAAGGCTGGAAAAATGAACAAACAATAAAAAAAGAATTTGCCTACCATGACAGGCAAGACCAAGACATAAACTTAGAAGAGACAGTCATGTGAAAATACCTATGTGCAAAACCTTAAAGAAAAATGTTAATTGAACCTAAGACCAGTAGGAATAACTGAAAGAGTTAAAGAACAAGATGAGTGGTAGAGGAAAAAGATCAGGAAAAGAAATGAGTAATGCAAGAAAATTATTAAAAGAGAATTAATAGCTTGGTAAAAGAGGCACAAAATAAATACTGAAGAAAAGAACTCCTTTAAAATCAGAATGGACCAAATGGAAAAGGAAATATAAAAATCCACTGAAGAAAATAACTTTAAAAAACTGGTCAAATGGGGGAAAAGATATGAGAGCTAGCTCACTGAAGAAAATAATTCCTTAAAAATTAGAATTGGGCAAGTGAAAGCTAATGCTTCCATGGGACATCAAGGACAAATAAAACAAAGTCAAAAGAACGAAAAATTAGAAGAAAATGTAAAATGTCTCATTAGAAAAAGAACTGACCTGGAAAGTAGATTAAGGAAAGATAACTTAAGATTTACTGTTCAACCTAAATGCCATGATCAAAAAAAGAGCCTAGACACCATATTTCAAAATATTATAAAGGAAAACTGTCCAGATATCTTAAATTCAGATAGTAAAATAAGAAATGGAAAGAATCCACTCATCTCTTGAAAGCAGTCCCAAAATGAAAACTCCCAAGAATATCATAGTCAAATATCAGAACTCCCAGGTCAAATAAAAAATACTGCAAGAAGTTAGAAAGAAACAACTGAAACATTATGGAGCCAGAGGCAGGATCACAAAAGATTTAGCAGCGGAGGAGAGGGCTTACAAAATGATATTTCAGAAAGCAAAGGAGTTAATATTATAACCAAAAATAACCTACCCAACAAAACTGAGTATAATCTTTTGGTGGGTAAAGATGGATATTTAATGAAATAGAGGACTTCCAAGCATTTTTAATGAAAAGAACAGAGCTAAGTAGAAAATTTGACATTCAAACAGAAAACTCAAGAAAAACATGAGAAGGCAAACACGAAAGAGTAATCATAAGGGACTCAATAAAGTTAAACTATTTATATTTCTATATAAGAAGATGACACAGGTAAGAACTTTACTACTAGGGTAGAAGGAGTTAAGGACAGAGGACACAGGCTGATTATGTTGGGATGGTCTCCAGAAAGAAAAAAACAATAGAGGGGAGAAAGAGACATGCACTGAAAGAAGGGGCAAGGAGAGATAGAATGGGAAAATCTGTCTCACATATAAGAGGCTCATAAGGAAGAGCTTTTTTGGTGGAGGGAAAATGAGAGGGGGCAGGCAAGGCTCAAACCTCATTCTCATCAGAATTGGTTCAGAGAAGAAAGAATATACATACACATTCAGTGGTGTGGAGAAAGGAATAAGAGGTATTGGGGTTGGGGCAAGAGAACGATAAAAAGTAGATTAAGAGAGGCAGTGGTTGGAAGCACAACAGACTTTTGATCAGGGACAGGATTAAAAAGAGAGAGAAGAAGAAGAAACAGAAGAAAATAGGATGGAGGGGAATACACAGTAAATAATAACTATGAATGTAAATAGGATGAACTAACTCATAAAACCAGAATCCAGAAATATGTTGTGTACAAGAAACATATTTGAAATAGAAAGACGCACACAGAGTTAAAATAAAGGGCTGGAGCAAAGTCTATTATTCTTCAGGAGAATTTTTTTGAAAAGCAGGGGTAGCAATCACCATCTCAGACAAAGCAAAACCAAAAATATACCTAATTAAAGAGATAATCAAGGAAACTATATTTTGTTAAATAGTATCATAGATGATAAAATAATAACAAAAAATTTCTGTGATAAAGACCTCGTTTCTCAAATATATACTAAGTACAGAATTAAGTCAAGTGTATAACAAAAACAAAAGCCATTCTCCAATTTAACCAAATGGTCAAAGGATATGAAGAGGCAGTTTTCAAAAGAACTCAAAGCTATTTATAGTCATATGAAAAAATTTTCTAAATTACTATTGATTAGAAAAAAAGCAAATTAAAAAAGTCTGAGATACCATCTCATACCGTGCCCAAAGGGCTATCAAACTGTGCACACTCTTTAACTCATCAATACCTCTACTAGGTTTGCATTCCAAATAAATCAAAGAAAAGGGAAAGGATCTATATATTTATTTATAAATATATAATTTTTAAATATATTTTATAAATATATTTATATTTTATAAATATATAATATTATATATTATATAAATATATAATAAATAAAAAATATTTATAGCAGCTCTTTTTGTGGGAGCAAAAAATTGGAAATTGAGGGGCTGCCCATCAGTTGGGGAACAAATTGTGGTACATCATTGTGATACAAATCATCACTTGGATGAACAAATTGTGGTACATCATTGTCCAGAAAAAAAAAAACATGGAGAGACCTACATGAATTGATCTCAAAAGGAAGTGAGAAGTACTGGGAGATCATTGTGCACAGCAACAGCAATGCTGTAATGATAATCAACTGTGAAAGATTTGGCTACTCTGATCAATGCAATGATCCAAGACAATTCCAAAGTTCCCAGGATAAAAAAAAAGGCTCTCCAGTTCCAGATAGAGAATGGAGAAACTCTGGGTGCAAAGTGAAGCATAATCTTCTCATTGTATTTGTTTTTTTGCTTTGTTTTACAGTATGACTAATATAGAAATGTTTTGCGTGACTTCACATGTATAATTGATATACTGTTTGCTTTCTTGGTGGAGGAAAAGAAGGGAAAAGACAGTAAAAGAAGAGAAGAAAAGACAAAAGATGAGAACAGGAAGGGGGAAAGAGCACCATGAAAACTGGCCCTGTAGAACCCATTGCTCCAGGACCTAACCTAACCCTAAATGTGCCCCAAAGATCAAAGTGGGCACAACTGGGCACAAGCACACGCCGAAGTCCCAGCCCCAGCGGGGAATGAGGCTCTCCCATCTGCTGACCCCCTTCTCTGACTCCCCTGCAGCTCCCTTGGGTAGGACAGCCAAGGCTGTCTAGATTTGCTGTGCTTAACAGCGAGCACCCAACAAAGAAGGAAGGCACAGGTATTCGTGGAGTGCCTCCTACCGTCAGGCACTGGGCCACGCCAAGCGCCTTGACATTTGTCTCACTGGATCCTCTCACAGCACTGTGTGGAAGAGCACAGGGGCTCTTGTTATCATCCCCATTTTACAAATAAAGAACGAGACAGACAGAGGTTAAGTGAGAAGCCCAGGGTCACACAGGAAGAGCATGCCTGAGGTAGGATTTGAACTAGGTTCATTCTAATCCAGGGCCGGTGATCTAGACCACCCAGTTGCCTAATAAATTTTTTTTTCATTCATTCAATCATTCATAAGCACCAGAAGATAAAACAATATGAAACCAACAGGTACAGGAGAGAAAAGAGAAGCTTCTTAATGGGCCCCAGAGCCTGCAGTAGAAGAAAAGGGCAGGAAGGGTAACTTTGATCGGGATGGGGTTGGGGCAAAGGAAGAAGCAGCAGGGAATGCCAACAACAGAGCCTGGTGCGTCAGGAGCTGGGGATTCACTCACCAGTTACTAGGCAGGTGAAAGAACATCTAAATAGGGCACTTAGCCAGTCTCATCAGAAATGACGAAGGTGGTATAGACAGTATGCAGCAGCTCAACCCCTTCACCTTTCCACCACCATCCCCCATGCAAGAGAGGCTACTGCCAGGCCCAGGAAGCCCAAGGTAGTGACAGCTGGAAAGATTCTGGGGGGAGGGAGGCATCCAATCTAAGGTTGTGCGTAGCCACCTCACTCTACAGTCCCTCCCCATCACAGACTCAGGGAGGGCTGAGGCAACAGCCAATGGTTGGCTAGCAGTATCACTGAAGTGACCCCCATCTACCTGCTATAGAGGAAAGGACAATGGGCTAAATGTCATTTCCAAAGGGCAGCAGCAGTCGGGAGGATCTCAGCAGATTTCCAGTCTCTGAGGCACCTAATACAGATGAATAAATGCAATATGGAATATACATCCATCATATAATAAATGAGAAGCTAATTTTCAGCCCTCTGGTTTTAATCATTTTCTAATTTTATAAAATACAAAGGAAAGACATTACAGTTTAATTTTCACATCCCTGAATTAAGCATCCTAAAGAAATGTGGAGTTTTCCTTTGTCCAGGAACATGATCTGGGCTCAAAAGCAGAACCATTTTTCAATTTCTCAGTGTTCTGAGTACGAGGAGCTCTTGATAAAATTTGAGGATGAACCGCAGACATCTGTGCCCTTGCCGATCACTGAACAAGCATAAGCCAGCAATGAAATAAAGAGGTTCTCGCACCGAGACATCAGTTCTCGTTTTCCAAGAGTTGAAATCACAACATCCTTGCAAAGTACATCATTATGTTTATAGATACTTTACAAAGAGACGCCAAGCCTTGAGGCCTCGCTCAAAGCCACATAGGGACGTACTAACAAAAAAGGGCTAAAATTCATCCCAGAATTTTTGGTGAAGGAGGCAAGAGATCTCACTTCCCCTCAGAAGTTCAGAAGTTTAGGGAAGCTTGTCTATGGAGGACAAGATTATTGCTGCTATGTTATTCCACATAAAATACAAGCATCGATCTGCTCCAGAAAGCAACTATCTTCTGGAGTCCATTTCCTCATTCACAAGAGGACCCAGCCAGCACATTCAAAGCACTTACTGTTCAGAGATCGACTCAGACTGCAAGGAGAGTGTCTATGTAAGCTACCCTGATCAAAAATAACTAAATTTCTCTCTCTACTAGCAAGGACACACCTTAATACGTAAGCATAACAGAAAACCTAATATAGCAAACCGCATTTGTTGAGTAATTTTTTTCTACACAAAAACTATAAAAAGTGGAGAACGAAACATAAAAAATTTACTCATGTGCCATAAATTCTATTTTATAGTTCAATGACGTCAATGGAAAGGTTTAATGGATTTGCACTGCAGATTCAGCAAGTGTTTGATGTCTCACAAAACTGGACAAAAAAAATATACAGTGTAGACCAGCCTATTTTAAAGGAAGATCCGGAGAATACTCAGAATTCATTCATTTATAGATCCGTATTTATATATCTCTGCAGATAAAGTATAACTGTGGTCTGTTACTAATCAAAATATAAATCCACATCACGATGTGCTTCTGCAGCTGCCTGTGTCACTACAAAGCGGGAAGAGATCCAAGCGACCATTGTTTGCTCACACCTCCCAACCCACATGATATCCATAGTCAGTTTTCTTAGAATAACCTTGGAAGATGAGTACTGGATAAACACCAGCCCATTCAACCGTCCCTAAGAAGGGGGCAGGGGAGGCAGCACATGAAGCAGCCTCATGGCCCTCTTTTCAGACACAGATTGAAAAGCAGATGTCATCTTCTATTTCTATTTCCTTGTCCAAAACAAAAACCAAAAATCTTAATGAAAATACACACTGCTTCATTAAGGTGAACTATGTAACAGATGTACCTCCTATGAGCACAAACTTGACTTCAGAACAGAAACCAGACCTTCTCGCCACTGTTACCGTTGAGTCATTTTTTTGGCCATGTCTGTTCTCCATGACCCCATTTGGGGTGTCCTTGGCAAAGATACTGGAGTGGTTTGCTATTCCCTGCTCCAGCGCATTTGACAGATGGGGAAACTGAGGCAAACAGGGTGAAGTGACTTGCCCAGGCTCACAGTTAATGAGTGTGTGAGGCTGGATTTGAACTCAGAAAAATGAGTCTTCCTGATTCCAGGCCCAGTGCTCTGTGAACTATGGCGCCACCTAGTGGCCTTACAGGTAGAATGTCCCTTTCAAGAAAAAAAGGGAAGGTGGGAGCAATTGGAAAAAGCCAGAGCAACACTGAAGGCCACCACCAAACCTTTGCTCATCCTTGGCTTCCTTGGCACACTGACTTACCCTGAGGTTATGCTCTTTTACTATTTATTAAGCACTTACTGTATACCAGGGGGCCTCTGAGTCAGTCAAAAAGAAAGGGCTACTTCCTGGCTCTGTGCCTCCCTGATCTCCCTGAATGAAGTCCTGGACCCACTACCAACACCACTGCCACAGGCGTCACACAAGACACTATGAACACGAAGTCAAAATGGTCCTTGCTTCTAGGGACCTTATAGTCCCCTGGAGGCAAGGCACACAGAGCACACACTGAGAAGAAATAGAAAATATATTTACAAAATAGTCATTTCAAGATGGGGAAAGCCAGAACAACGAGGGAGACAGTCAAAGGTCCAGCACAGAAGGTGGCCCCAAGGCCGTGCTTTGTACCAAGCTATTGGCATCTCCATTAGCCTGGGAGCTCCTCAAAGGTGGCTGCTTTTGTTCGGTTGTTTTGGTCATGTCTGACTCTTCATGAACCCATAGACTTCTGTCCATGGGGTTGTCTTGGCAAAGAGACTGGAGTGGTTTGCCATTTCCTTCTCCACTGACAAACAGAGGTTAAGTGACTAGCCCAAGGTCACACAGCTAGTCAGTGTCTGTGTCTGAATTTGAACTCAGGTCTTCCTGACTCCAAGCCAGCGCTTTATCCACTACACCACCTTCTCATGGGTGGGGGCTGCCTTTAGCCTTTCTTTGCATCCCCAGTGCATGATAGAGTCCCTGGCACACAGGAGGCAGTTAATAAACGCTTGTTGACTGATTAACGCTTGTTGACTGATTGAATGACTTTGAAGGAAACAAGAGGTTCCTAAAAGTGTCTGTAAGAAAGGGGTACATTACAAACACATGGAACCATCCACGCAAAGGCAAGGACTCCGGAGAAGGAAGGTCCTCTCTGGGGACCAGTAAGCAGGCCAGTCTGATTAGAACAGGGAGGGACAGGCAGCAAGAGAGAAGACGAGAAGCAGGGGTGCCAGGCTGATCGCGGTGGGCTTTAGCAGCAGGCTGAGGATTCTGTGTTTTATTCTAGAGTATGGAAGGCACTGAATGTTTCTGAAGAGAGGAATGAGATGGTCTGATTTGTGTTTTAGGAATTTCGGTTTGGCAGCTGTGTGAAGGATGGATACAAAAGGGAGGGAATAAACGCAGGGAAAACAATGGGGAACTCTTGAGAGGAGTGAACAGGATCTCATTGGCTTGACTGCTTTCAAGTGAAGAACGTCACCTGAGAGGATACACCTTATTAAAAAGGAAAGGCACAGGTAAGAGGGCCAGGGTGGAACAGGATTTTATATTAAGGAAAAGGGGATGAGCAACGCCAAAACACAACAAATGGTGGTGGCAGTTGGACCAACCACTGTTACCTGCCCAGACTTGATTCTAAGCAAGCAGCTCATGTCCCTCTTTGTCCACAAGCCTCCTGAAGAGGAAGTTCTTGATGCAGCCTGTAAGATAGTCACTGTTCTAATTCATAAACAAGGTCAAGTATGTCATTTTAAGTAACAATCAGGTACCCTGGAGACCCCATATATACATAACATCTACATAACACAGAATCTTCAAAAATGGCACTATGCATAACTAGAAAGTTAATAATATGTAGCAGAAGGCAAAATCAGCATCCTATCTTGATTTTAAAAAGGAAACTAATTTTAATCTACTACCGTTTGCATTCATAGGAAACTGTCCCACTGAGGAGGCCACCTGGGGCAGAGCTAAAGTACTCACCAGCTATAGTGCTTAAAGAAATGAGGACTGGAGTGCTTGGGACCCAATCCAGTGGCAGGGGAGGGAGGGGAGGGGCTTGTTACACATTTTGATATGTTCTTAAACACATTAATATTCACATCCTCCATCTCTTGCAAAGCTGGCTCTGAGCCAGTCACTCTTTCAAATGAAAAGCAGTCATATTGCAATCTTCATGCCATAGCCAACTTCTGGAAATGTCATAAGAGGGGATAAAAATAACTTTACCAACTAGCTTCCAAATTTTGTGTTTTAGTCATAGACACAACTCAACACAGCACTGAATGATTCCTATTGAGAGGTGTGTTTCATATCAAACACAGGAAAAAACACTGAGATGTTGTAATCATCAAAAATGTAGGGAAATGTAAGACTTGTCTTTTGTAAATAAATTACAAAATTCCTAGACGAAAGCACTACTGGGGGCTGCAATTTTAATTAACAATATGTCTGTTCATTTGGTTTTTAATTCTACTTGGAGAGAATATTAATACTAACATTCTTTATGCCTGTGGAAACAGTATTTGTGGCGGCCTTCTTGGTTCATTTTTCAGTTCAAGTGTATCTATCATACAAAGAGCATCATACAAAATCATAATACAGGTGAATCCTCTGGGTAAAGAGACATGCTGTGTGGACCTACTCTCACACAAACAACAGTAACAAACAAAACCAGGGCCAAATCTGGCTTCCAACATTGACTAAAGTCCAATAATGACAAGTGTAAAGGCACTGAAAAGCAAATATACGACATCCACAATTATGGTCCTGATTTTCCTCCAACTCTGAATCCCTAGACATGCTCTACTGGGACTAAAAGAAAAAACTCCTTAAAGAACATAATATTTACCCCACCTAAATTTAATTTACACACTGAAAGCTTCATTAATACAGATACCATTCATTTTGAATTTATATTGATTCAGACACTTCTCTGCCAATTTTTGCGTAAAGGGAATCCAGTCCAAAAGTTAAGGACGTCTTCAATTTCTGGACCGAGCAATAAATTCTGGTATATGAAAAATAACTTTTATGTTTATAATGCATGACTATGTAATGTAGGCCTATTGTGATTACTCATTTTTCTGCTAACTTACCTCATTTTACTTCTCAGTAATCCCACTGACTCTTTAAGAAATCTTTCTTGATTTTCCTTAGAGTCAGTGTCTTCCCTCCACTGGTTATCCCTAATTTGCTCTGTTTCTATCTTGCTTGTACTTAATTGTTTGCACGTTGTATCCACCCCCCCTAGACTGGGAGCTCCCTTAGGGCACAGACTATTTGTGGCTCCAGAGCTCAGTTTGGTGCCAGGCACAAAAGTGAGGTGCTTCGGGAATGCTTGTTGACTGGTCCTTGTTGGCTGGTACACCTTTATACCTTGGTTTACAACACAACTTTATTTTAAGATAATAAACTATTTCTTTTACATCAATCATGTAGGGTACACACGAATTCTGACTGTTCCTTCTCTATCTCGCTTAAGGCCCCAAATCTATTATTCCACTCCCTGTCGTGTACTCTAAATACGAACATATCGTTCAATTTTCCCTTATCATTTTATGTCACTTAATTTGACTCTTCACTGAAGCCACCATCATCTTGTACCACTTCCATTCCTTAACAATGATTCACTTTATGCTCCATTCTGCAATCTTTCCTTGGAAAATTCATTAATTTATACATAAGTAATAAAATTATATTTTTATTCAGAGTAAATGTGTCTTTGTCCTGCTCAGGATGCAAGAATTTTGAGGCAATAATTATAAAAATGTCAAATATAAAGCAGTGGGAAAATCCTTAGGCTGGACCTCAAGGAACCGGACTCCAACCCTCACAGCAGAGAGTCACTTCCAATTTCCTCACTTGTAAAAGGAGGGGCTTGTATTAAGCTATTTCAAAGCCCCCTTCAGTTCCACATCCTTCGTTCCCAGGGGAGGGGGGCACCAATAATAGCAATGATTCACAATTAACTGCGCCATCAAATACAGTAATTTACAGCAGCCTTACAATTTATAAAGCACTGTCCGTTTATCAGTCACCTGAGCCTCCTAACAGCCGTGGAAAGTGGCGAACAGCAGCATCTTCCATTCCGAGTCTCAACGTCCTTAAGTTAAGGTCTAAGAAGTTTGGTGACTTGCCCGGCTCCCCCAAAGAGCTGGTGCCAGAGCCAAAAGCCACGCGCCCCTTCCCCTGTTCCCAGCTCCCAGGGCGATGTTCGCTGCAACTCTTCCAAAATCCCTAGAACTAGGCATTTATCTACAACATAATGCTAACCCTCTCCAACACGCTGACGAAGTGGAATCTGCCCAATTTTCTTTGCTAAACCAAATAATATTTTCCAAAATAATTTCTAAAATGGGGCAGTCCTAGGGAAAGCAGCTAAACTAGATGGCCATCCAATTTCATCTAGCTCTTCTTCCTCTCTTGAAAACTGTAGCTCACTGAGCTACCTTCAAATAAAAACTGAGTAGGCTGAGGACACTATGCTGCAGAGTTGCATTCTGATGCCAATGTGATTTGCAATTCATGGAGTCCTCTGAGATGGAAAGTTTTGTTTAAATTTGTGATTACCACCTTATATCACTCTTTGCTTCATTCTGTAACAATATTCCTATCCCTTGGAAAAAATCCTGTGGGGCAGATTTTTTAAAATCTCAAAGTAAATTAAAATTAATTTTGAGGAATTTCACATCATCCTTGACATAACTACAATGTTCTGTAGCAAAAAAAAAAAATTATTAGGAGTCATATGTATAAATATTCAAAAATGTAAAACATTAAGCAATAAATCATCAAATATAGTTGATACTGGTTAAAAGACTGAGAAGTAATCAAAGGAACATATTAGAGAAACAAATATAATAATACAATGTTTAAAAACCTCAAAGACTTCAACTACTGAGGTCAAGACTCACTGTTGACAAAAATTAGATTAAAATCTCAGACAAATACACCAAGATCAGATTTAAAAGACTTAGATATAAAAGTTTGCACTATAAAAAAATAGTGAAGTAAAGATGAAAATAACTTGTACAACAGTAGAAGAGCTTGTGACCAAACAAGAGGTAGAGAAGATCACAAAAGATAAAATGAGAGGTTTTGATTACACAAAATTAAAAAAACTTTGCACAAACAAAATCAATGCAATTAAAATTAGAAGGAAACAGGTAACTGGGGTGAAGGGGGAATCTTTGAAGCAAGCTTCTCTGGTAAAGTGTCATATCCAAGGTACAAAATGAACTGATTCAAGTTTATAAGAACAAGTGCCATTTCCTAATAAATAAATACAAACAAAAAATATGAATAAGCAGTTTCCAAGACAAAAGTAAAAGGAATCTCAAGAAATAAATATTTGACAAGTCATGCATAAGAATGAAGCAGGGTAGGAAAGGGGAAAAATAACTATAGTTTCTAACAACATTTAGAAAATCAAATAATTGTGAAATTTTCAAAATAAATCCATTTGACTTAAAATTTCTAGTCCAAAAGAGAGGTAGAGTACAAAACCAACTGTCACAACTTAATTATTCTACGTATGTCTTCATGAAACTCTAGTGTCTTCTCCTAAATAATTTTAAACATCTTGACAAACCTGTAAAAATTTTCTCTATATAATCTCAGGTTATACAATCTATACATCTACAAATTTCAAAATATAAAGAGAGTGGTCATTTTACAGAGCACTTTCCTCACAACCCATATCTATGAGGTTCCAATAAATGATGCCCATTTTACTTAGATAATCTGCCCATATGAACACCCCAAGTGAGTGCAGAAACCAGAATTAGAATCCTCTGTCACCAAGGTCAGTGCCCTTTCCACTAAACCAAGTTGCCATTCAATAACCTTAACTAATAATATTAAGATAAGGATGTATTTGTATTATACTATTATCTTTCTCTTTCATGTCACTAATTATGAATTACTCTCTTCTAAAAGGAAAGGAACAGAATTCCCTTTGAGACAGGAAGGTAGAGGATCACGGAAGGTAGAGGATCACTTAAAGAAATACATTTTGATTCAGTTTTTTATTGTGAATTTTAATTCCCCCAAGACCCTAACATACCTTTGTCATTACCACCTGTCACTTTCAGTTCAGAACCAGAGGTTTGTATGTTCCATCTGTACTGAAGTTTTTTGAATTATTTAACAGCATGTCTTCTCGAAGTCTGTAGGATTTACTGACCAATATTCTGTCCATTTGGGGAACGTGGAAACAAAAGAGCATAAACATTTACACTGCCATCAGGAGAAAAAAATGGAAGGGGGCCTCAGACCCTGAAAATCCTCCCTTTGTTTCCTCATGCTACCAAAAGATGTAGTAGTAGTGTTCCAAGTCTGCAAAACAGGGCAGCTTAAAAAGTACACACCGATTATGTCTCACAGAGGACGAGTAACAGGAACTAAATGGTCCAAGATGCTGGAATTTCTTTCATTCTTCTTTGAAGGAGAACCTGGTTGGTAACCATGTACTGTAAAAACAGTTCACTTGGTAGCAGCAACTGTGTCCTCTTTAAGAACAGCTAAGAAGAGAAGCCACCTAATTTTTTTTTTAATATTGAAGCAGTAAATTTCGATGTGCAAATGAGAAAAGGAGATTGAAAGCCATGAAACTCTATATGCTGAATCTCAGGATAACCCAACACGCCTGCAGAACTAGTGAATCCAAAAAAATCCATTAAACAGTTTTATGTCTGAAAAATTGGAATGCATCTTTCTGCAAATTAAAGACAGATTGTAAAGAGAGGGTTAGAACTGGAAAGTTCCCTGCTCATCAAATTAAAAACAAGAGCTCTATTCATAAAAAAAATACTTATGTGGTCAAGTCACATTCTTCTCTCTAAAGTTTTTATGTGCAACTTGGGGTGAACATTCTACTTGTGATTCACAAAGAAAAACGACCAGTACAACAGGGGCTCACTCCTGCAGCACATGGGCGCATTCCAGGTGATCAAGGAAGTGGCCATTCAAGATACCCTAGGCAAGGAGAAAACCTCCCTCGTTACCCGGAGGAATGAGAGCACATGAGCAACAGCTGTGACTGATGAAGGACAAATAGCAGGTCCGGCCTTTGGTGTACTCGAGGACACAAATGAGGACCGTTACATTTCTCACTACCAATCCTCCTCTCTCCTCCCTCCTCCCTTCCCCTCCCACCTCTTTCCCCTTTGCTCTCCTGCAGCCTCGCAGTATTTATCTCCATTTACAAAATCCTATTTTTAAAAGAACTCCTAGAAAAGCCCATTGTAAACAAAAGGCCAATTTTACTTCATCATTTGAGCACAAGGGACAAACTGGAGTTTTCTCCATCAATAAGTTAGAATGTCCCACATGTATAAGATGGATGAAAGTGTGCTAAAAATAAGAGCTTCAACTTTTGAAGGGCTACACTATTTGGAGGACTGGTTTGAAGATGCAGAACAGACAAGTGGTTGCTGAAAAATGAAATGGGACTCAAAAGCAGCCTTACTCTGTCCTGCGGCTCAGCAGAAGGTTAGCGCTTAGAAAGCTCAGTAACATGGAGACAGCAGTCCTACAGAAGTGGCGAGTCAAGAGTCCATTCAATACCCACAATTTCTTGGGACAATCACTCATCAGCATCTGGCTTTCCAGCTGCTCCCTTCGATGCATCCTCTCTCTGCCTGCCCACAAGTTCAGAACTTGAACACTAACATTCTAGTGCTTGAGAATCATAGCACTAATACACAACACAGATGGGAGTGAGATTTATTCAGCATACAGTGAACAGAAAGCAAGTCAGAAAGAATGAGAATATTACAAAACATACAAAATAAAAATCTTTCTTAGATTGATGAATATATACGTGTTTGCAAATTTTCTTTAAGCTGAAGACCAGATATGTTAGCATCAGGTCTAGGGTGCTATTTCCCAAAATGTTAGAATCCCAATGCTTCTCAAATCTCTCTCTTTTCCTGTTGCTAATAAAAGTAAAACTACATGTTTTCTGAAATAAAATATACGTATTGGTGCCAACAGAAAATTTAATTCAGAACTAACCCCTTTATTTCCCCATTCAATCAACATGCCTAGATCTATTGTACAGGCATGCCTTTCAAGCACTGCGTAAAAGATTTCTTTCTACCACCTCCTGTCACTCTGACTACTCCATGAGGTAGAACCCACAGCTGTCCCTGCTTCTCACCAACTCTTCCAATCTCTGGGTTAGCAACAGAAATCACCTTCCAGGTCACCACTGTTCCTCTTGGCCTGCCAATAGGCTTTGGACTATGGTGAGCCAAATATGAGGCACCTCTAGAAAAAGACTTCACCAATTCACACTATTGTCCAAACCAATGACTCTCACAGTGTGGCCCAAGGTCCCTGGGGACCCAAAGACATTTTCTGGAGGTCTAGGAGGTCAAAGCTATTTCCATAATAATAAGTGTTCATTCCTAATATGACCAACATCAATATATAAACGAAAGCTCTTCATGGGGATCCTCAATAATTTTTAAGGGCACTAGCCTAAGAGCCAGGAGACCTTTAGGTTCTGTCAGGAACTTATATAAACTTGGGCCCATCACTCCACCACTCTAGGCCTCTGAATTATTGGGAAATGGACTAAATGATTCATTCCTACCTATACAGCAGTCCTGAGAACAAAAAGGGTGAGAACCATTGATCTAAGCTATTAAAAGAAAGTAGGTCAAATAACGCTTCACTAACTTTGACTAGCTGAAGAAGAGGTCAGTCTCATTAATAAAGCCTAAATTATGGAGTATTTTATCAAATGAATCCGGAAGCAAGGACTCTGTCATATTTCATCTATGTGTCACCAACAACCAACACAAAGTGGCCTTCACATAATAAGGACTTCAATAATATTCACAAGAAAAACTGAATTATAATGTGTTTCTTTTAAGCATATAGATGAACAAAAATTGGGCTATTTTCAGAATGTTTTGCCAGTTAGAGGTCCTTGAAGCAATTTAATGAAGAGGGAGGATGTGTATTAACATCAATATGTAAATAGTGATTACCTAAGTACTCTTAAAATTAGTCTCGTTAAGCAGAAAAGAATTTTGGGTTTTTTTTCAAAATTAACTTGGTTAGCAGACCTTCCTTTCATAGAGATGAAACTTAATCTCAAGCTTCTATCTGAATGATCACAAATTACAAATGGCTACTCAATGAGATTTTATTAAAACAATCATCATAATTAACATTTATATCCTAGAGCTGACAAAGCATTTTTCTCATAACATCCCCTTGTGATTAAAAAGTCTGCAGACTGGGGGATCCTCTGCTGGGCATACTATACTGGCCTGTACTAGGTCAGCACTGAGGTCCCTTCCAATGAAATGATAGCTTTCTAATTTGGTCATGTTCCCATTTCACAGATGAAGAAAATGAGGTTGAGAGAGATAATAACACGTGTTCTCTGCCACACAGCTGGGCTGCAGGCCCGGACCTTCTGGCTCACAGTCTACTGTCCCTTCCACAACAATATACTGCCTGTCCCTTATGTTCAATAACATGCTATTACTGTCACCATGCATGAGGCCCATATGTCATTTTTCACGAAGAATTTCTCCCATTTAATCAAAATTTTTATGGAAAAAATCCACAGGTACATCAAATGCATCTTTGAGGATGCTGTCAGACAGGAATCAGCATATTCTATTGCAGATCTCACTTCCCCAGGAAAACTCCAGCATGCTTCCTTTCTCTTCCTGATTTTTGGCCACCTCCCTGTACAACCTCCCTGATAATGACGTATCTCTTCCTCCTATGAACCATAATCAAATTAACCATCCTCACTCCAGCATTCTGTGGCAACAAATAACAGACCTCAATTCTGCCTGACTACTTGCAGGGAATGAGGAGGCAGAGGTAGGCAGGACCATGCTCTGCCTTGGGTGTCTTTGACTTGGCCAAAGAACGAAAGAACTGAGGGAACAACGGCAGGTCACGGTCATGTGGGATTCCACTGGGTCTAGAGGAAAGGGGAGTGGCACCCACCTGGGGACAGTCCTGTCTCCCCAGAAGTTACCTGTGACAGGGACTGAGTCCAGTGGAGAAGAGTGAGACGGTTCTGGGGTCCAGCCTTGAGCGTAAAACCATCATCCCAGAAGATGGAATTAGAAAGTCAGTAATAGATGAATATAAGGGGAAAAGACTAAAAGTACCCAAGATCTCAGGAAAAAGGAAATTCAAGTAAAAACCTAGATTACAAACAGATGAAGGAAGAGGGAAGATATTAAAATAAGGAGAAAAGATGGCTAAAAAGACATCTAAAAGACGCAAATGATTCTAAATAAATATTATAAGACAAAGGAAATGAACCAATAGCTCATGAAATGACATGTTGTGGATTCCCAAGAAAGCATGAAAACAGTGGAGAAATCAGAATCTTGAGAGAAGTTAAAAGGGAACAAATGGCAGAATGTATTTCTTACACAGCAGAAACAATCAGTAGAATCTGGAAAAGTTGATTCCAGAGTGGCTAAGAAAACAACTGGTTAAGAATACATATATACTACATTAAAGAACAGTCTCAAAAAAGAGAATCACATGCCGAGAAAGTCAGGATAGAGGAGTGTGGGAAGGTTCAGATTACTAGGAAGAAGAGAATAGGAAGGTGTGAAAGTATGCTAATCACTGAGGAATGAGTCCAAGCAAAATCTCAGTAATCAGAGGTCTTCTGAGAGAAGCTGGTAATTAAACTGTTCAAGATTCTGCCTTGAGGTCTGACCTTGTGGCAGGTGGTGATGTTATGTTGTCTGAGGCCCAGGAAACCACATCATGCAGGAGGAGAAAAAGTTATGGCCCGGGGAAACTGGAACAGGAGGCAGGAGTTAGCAGTTCACGGTGGGTCTGATCAAGGAACTGTCTCCACAGCTGGAGAAGGCAAATTACAGAAACAACTGGAAAATGACAGCACTGGAAGAAAGGCTTGGAAGGAGAATGAACACTTAGTACAAGCATTTAGTGGTATAAAGCTTTAGCCAAGTAACAGATTTCTGAACGTTTCAATTGACCAAACAAATTAACTAACCCTATGAGACAAAAAGAAATATTAAAATAAAGTTAAAATTTTAAGAAATCACAAAGCCTTTGTAATAAATATGCAGAGTCAAGTGAAACAAATTCCCACAAGGGCCATGTCTAAAGTTGTGTAGTCCTTCTTGCATCTGAGTGTGCATATTCTGATCTGACTACAAGGTCTATACCTCAGAGTTCAAAGAAAGAAGAAAATTACTTGTTATGCACAAAAGTATTTCTAGCAGTTCTTTTTGTGGTGGTAAGGAGCTGAAAACTAAGAAGGTACTCATCAAATGGGGAATGGCTGAACATATTACAGTCTATGAATGTGAGGGAATGCCATGATAAAAGGAGCAATTCGTATGAACTGACACAGAGTGAAGTGAGTAGAAACAGGGCAACGACAACTCTGAAGGGCAAGAATACTGGTCATGGTAACAGCCAATTCCAGAGGCCTGGGGACGACTGCCTGATGACATGGAGATGACTTACTCTCTTTGGCATCGGTATTCCAGGCAATCCAACGTCCACCACATTTCTACATCATCTGTGTGCATTCCTCCAGTCCTACTTCCTGATTTGGAACTTTCTGTTTAAGTCATGCTTTGTGGGCCTTGAATAGTGCTCCTCTTTATTATCCAGGGTTCTTTCTTAGCTAGAGTTCCTTTCTCTGGGTACCACTGACTGCTAAATTTTTCAAGGAATTCCGTGGATAACTCAGCCAGAGAACTGCACATTGTCCAGTGATTAGAGCTTCAATATCTTTAACTAATTAGCATCAATTTGCTTTAGCAGGGGAAACATGCTGAGATTTAATAAGAACAAGTCTAAATATTTCCCCTAACAGCTGGGGGCTCTCCCAAGTACTACCTTTACATCCCCTTTGTTCCACCAAGTTCACTTCAGAGAGCAGCATTAACCAAGGATAAATTGCTGTAGCTCCCTCTTGCCTGATTTCCATCCACTCACATCTTGTGTCAAATCAATCAGTCCCTTTGAACATTGCTCCTCATGGAACACTCAGCTGCCCGCATGATCCAGATCCTGAAACTCTGTCAGGTAGCTCTAGCTCTCCTGACCTGAACCTCACAAGGCCGTGGCCTCCTCACCTAAAACCAGGAAAGAATGAAACAGAGGACCAGAACAGAGCACACATTCACAGAGAACAAATGCTCACCTGGGCGGGCAGCAGGAACCACTGCAGCCACTACTGCTACCTCCCTCAGCAATCATGGTGGCTTTGGGTGACAGAGAGTTCAAGGGCTCTTCCCCCTGGAGGATACCCATAGCAGCCCATCCTCCCAACTCATGGCAAGAGAAGGAAAAGAAATGACACTGGAAACATGCCCAGTTCCAGTATAACAGCCAGTCAAAAGTCCATCTCTTCATCACATGGTCAGCAGACTGAAAAAGAGTTACTGCTGCACAGACTCTACATCCCACATGGGCATCGTACTGGCCAAGCACAAACAATGCTCATGAGTGCCAGGCTTGGCCAGTCCCTGGTCGCTGTACTTGATTATTAGTATAAAGTATTCTACGATCCCCTCAACCCTTTCCTTATCTGGAAATATGTAAGAGATGTTGTGCTCAACAGGCAAAGAACCCTGAGATTCAGAGTCAGAAGCCCTGACTATAGTTAAGGAGAATCTCTTTAAGGAGATAGTAAGAAAACACTTGCTGTCCTTGAGAAACTGAAGTCACCTGGCCCAGTGCAACCCACCATCTGTGCCTCAGTTTATAAAATAAGAAGGTTGAATAAAATTTCTAAGTTTCCTTCCAGCTCTAAATTCAAGAAACATTTTGATAAAGAAAAGAAAACCTCCTGTGTAGCCACCAAAAGCCTGCTTGACTTTACATTTCAGAAAGGATGATAATGAAGATTCTAATTAACTATTAAGTTGGAGCAGAGGATGGTGCTATATGCAACTGATTCACTTAATTGATCATGGATGAAAGAAATCTTGAGCAAACCTCCTCTTGCTGTGAATGGAAACTGTCTTTATTCTATTATTGTGTGTTTAACATGTCTATGATATAAAGCTCTAAGAGTGAAGATAGAAGAAAAGCATCTGAAAAATAAGTCATCACAACGTGTTGTTGTTGTTGTGTTTTTCTTTCGTTTTCGAAGAAGACCATGCCATCAGAGAAGTGATGGCATGACTTGCATTTGACTTTGTTTTGAATGGGGGGGCTGTGCAAGGTCACTAGCCTCACTTTCTCCTCCTGAGGCATCTGGATCCAGTGACCAGATATTCATCAGGATGACTGGAGACAACCTAGGATGCATGGGGGACCCTGGCCTTTTTAGGTGAAGGGTTTTTCAGGTACTTACTTAGAGGGAAGTAACGCCCACTCAGTGAAGAGGCCTCTTTAAGAAATAGTCAGGGAATGGTCCCTTTAATGAGCAAAAGAAAAAATAACTAAATCAAGCTGGGAGGAAAAGAGAAACTGTTAATATTGATAATCACTGTAAGCCAGCCATTAAGTGGAGGTTGGGCAGGGACCTATTGTTGTCCAATCTATGGGTTTCAGAATGCACTGAAAGTTTTGAGGGAAGGAGGGAGGGAGGGAGGGAGGGAAGGAGGAAGGAAGGAAGGAAGGAAGGAAGGAAGGAAGGAAGGAAGGAAGAAAAAGGAAGAGAATGAGAAAGAGACAGAGAAGAAAGAGAAAGAAAGAAGGAAAGAAAGGAAGAAAAAAGAGGGAAAGAAAGGAAGAAAAAGAGAGAAAAGAAAGAGAAAGAAAGAAGGAAAGAAAGGAAGAAAAAAGAGGGAAAGAAAGGAAGAAAAAGAGAGAAAAGAAAGAGAAAGAAAAAAGAGAGAGAGAAAGAAAAAAGAGAGAGAGAAAGAAAGACATCTAGCCAGTAAACCCAAAGTTAACTGGGCAGCTTCTGGCCATCCAAATTTACATTCCTTTGCAGAGAAGGAAGAGGAGAGGCAGCCAGAAGGAAGAGGATGAGATGAGAGGCCTCTTCACTGAATGGGTATCACAGTGGACATCTAGATAACAGGTAACAGGTAACTCTGCCAGCTTAGGGATTTTTCCTCTATCTCTACCTCTGAATTCCCAATGCCCCATATAAAGTACTCAGTATTTCTGAATTATTTTAATAGCCTCTCAACATGTCTTCTCTGCCCTGGGCTGATCAAATCCTTCCTACACAGTGCTGGCTGTCAGGCTAATCTTTCAGATTTGATCACTGGAATAGACTATAGACCACCTAGACAGAAAGAAGAAAGAGATGAAGATTTGTGGAAACATATCACAGTCTTAGCACAAAGACATGATAAAATAGTGATAGAGGTTTCAGTTATCCAGAGAGCTGCTCACATTCTCTCTCTGCCAAATATAGATGACTTAGTGATAATTTCATCCCTCAAAAGGTGAAGGAACCAATGAGGGGAAAGTCAATCCTGGGTCTGATTCTTCCTAACAGGAAGGAATTAGTTGCTAATCTGGAAATGATTGGAATCTTGGGAGAAAGTGACCATGAAATCCTAGAGTTCATTAAAAGGAGAAGAGATCTGGGCAATCTGGCATGCACCCTAGATTTTGGGAAAGCAGATTTCAAAGGGTTCAGAGGACAGATAAAATTCTTTGGAGTAATGCAAGTATGGAAGAAACTTAAGAAAGCAATTCTTTAGACACAAAAGGAAACAACTGCAACGAGGAGGAAAAGTGGGATGCGCCTGCAGAATACAATATGAATGCATAGGGTACTCATAAAGAATTTAGATTTCTAAAATAAACATAGAGGAAAGGAAAGCAAGGCCTGGAAAATGATGAATATCATAACAGAGTCCTGCGAAAAGTGTCTAGAAAATTAAACTTCAGAGTAAGCTGAGGCTGGTGAGGAAAGCCCAAGGCAACCAAAAGGATGCTTTGTTTTGTTACATTGCTTTTAAATCCTCCTTTTTCTCTCAATGTAACTAATAATATTGGCAGAAAACGGAGGATCCCAAGAGAAACCTTCCCTAGAAGAGATGGGTCAGTAACTGACAGAAGATGGGAGGCAGGGCTATTCAGTTCTTACTTGGCTCCTGTTTCATGTGCCAAGGAGAATGACCATGGAACCTTCAGTTAAACAATAAACATTATTAAGCTCCTGCTACTTGCCAGACACCGTATTACGCACTGGGGATACAAAGAGAAGCAAAAGTTTCTGCCCTCAAGGAGTTTATAATCCAGTGGGAAAAGACAACACAGAAAAGGAAACTGTGTAGAGGAGAGCTGCCAAACCCAAATGGGAAATGAAGAGAGGGATGGCCTGGACGTCCTCTTTAAATGGAGACACCCAATATTAGTAAGTAGATAGTAGTGCCCTGGCCCACTTGAGCTACATCCTTGGGTACTAAAAGAACTGGCAGATGTGGCTCTGGAGCCACCATCTATGACATTTGAGACACTGGGGAATAGCAGAGGTGTCATAAGACTGGAAAAGAGCAATTCCCATCCCAATTTTTTTTAAAAAGTAAGATTAAAAGAATCTGAAAATTAGATCCTGGGCTCGAATTCAATTCCTAAGAAAATTCTAGAAGGAAAACTAAAGACCACAAGATCACAGATTTAGAGATGGTGGAGATGTTAGAGAGTAACTTAACTAGTTCAAACTCATTTTACAGATAAAACCACTAAGGCACAAAAAGATCACATAGCTAAGAAAGGAAGCAATGGGAGTCCACCCTCATGCTCTGACTCCATGACAATGTACTTATTCTTCACAGAATAAAGGGAAAGAGTGATTACAACGGGGCAGCATGGCTTTAGGAAGAAAACTTCACGCCAAATTGTGGGGAAGAAAGGCCTAGAAAGGATTTTTCTAAGGAAACTTGGAAGAAGCAACTACTAGATAGGAAGATTAGAGAGAGATGGGGAACGGTAGGGAGGGAGGTCTGTCAGAAAAGACTAGAAGGGATGAAACAATAGTTCATGTGGATAGCTGGGCCCTGGTGAAAGATGTCCTCTTCATTAGACAGACTTTATAGCAGCCTCATTAGAGATTCTTTTATAGGAGGAGGCAGGGATGATGTCAAGGGCTTGTAGGATGAGAAACAGTGAACTTACAGCAAATTACCTTCTCATTAAAATGTGAGACATGCTCGATGAAAGTGGAGGAAGTGGTGGGGAAAAATGGCATGGAAAGTTTGAGGAAAAGAAAAGAAATTGGAACAACTACTAGGGTGAGAGGGAAAGGGCAGCTAGACTATGACAATTCTCCCTGCTCAGAGATGGGTCCCAAATGCCCTCAGGAATCTATCCCAGGAAGCAATCTCAGGAATCTATCCCAGGAAGCAATCTCAGGAATCTATCCCAGGAAGCAATCTCAGGAATCTATCCTCGAGAAATTTCTTCCAAACTTCTAGACATCCAGCAATTGGGAAATGTCTGAACAAGTTGTGGAATGTGACTGTGATGGGGGACTATGGTGCCAGAAGAAAGGACAAGCGGAACAGTTTAAACAAAAACCTGAGAAGGCTTCATGAACTGATACAAAGTAAAGTGAGCAGAACCGGGAGGACACTGTAACAGCAAGACTGTAGCAATGATCAACTGTGAAAGACTTGGCTACTCTGATCAATACAATGACAACTTCAGAGGACCCACAATGAAAACAACCATCTACCTCCAAAAGAGAGAAATGATGAGCAGTGAGTACAGACTGAAGCATTTTCACTTCTTTTATTTCTGTTTGGGGTGGGGGGGGTTGCAACATGGCTATTAGGAAAATATGTTTTGCATGAATTCCACATGTATAATGGGTATCATATTGCTTGCCCACCCATTGAGGTGGGGGAGGGGTTAGAGGAAAGAAGAAATGAAGAACTTAAATTTTTTTAAGATGAATGTTTAAAATAAATAACTAAATTTTAAAAGAGGAGTGATACTGGAAGACATTCTGGTAATATAAGAAAACAAAAGGCAATAATAAAATTTGACTTTACAAGTGAAGTAGAAAAGCTTCTGCGTATTGTAATATTGCAATAGGAGAATTATATTAGGGATCAGGAAAGCTGGGCTTAAATACTCAGCCTGTCACTATGTGACTTGGGCAAGTCCTTTAGACTCTCCATACTTCAGCTTTTTCCAAACATCTTCTTCTGTAAAATAAAGAAACTGGACAAAATCATATCTAAGGTCTCCTTACTTTTAACCCAAATCCAGATTATCAGAGAATAAACTAAAACAACGACGAAAGGTCTTCCATTCAGATTTTTAAAAATAATGAGTTCCCTATTACATTTAAAGTAAGATTAAGTTTCTAAACATCAATTTACATGCAATTTTTATGACTCTCTCAAAATTTAACATACAGTGAGGAACACCTATAGATAAGTTACCAGCATCTCAGTTCATGCACAGTATTAGACAAGTAGATGACTTGTTTGGTGGTTGCTCTGGTGTTTTGTTTTGTTTTGTTTTCAAGGGCGAAACATAGAAATTCAGAGTGCTATGAGAAATGGGGGACTGAATAATTTGTTGAAATCATCTCTAACATTATAGAACAAATCAGGATGAAAGCAAGTTTCTCTTAATCATTAGCAGATTGTACAGCTGGGTCAGATCTAAGAAAATAAGGTTCCTGATGCACTACTGCCTCCTAAAGGACCAAATGAATTATAACCCTTTAAAGAAAAGACACCCCCAGAAAAACAAATAAACATTATTTGCTACTGGTAAAAACAACGTGAAAGATTAATGACAAATGATGCAAAAGCCTTTCCAAATAAGCTTTCAAATGTGTCTGAGCAGTCAGTCATCAATACATAAGAAAATTAACTATTGAAAAGAGCTGTTAATACGATTAAGAACTCTTGTGTAGCATTTGGCCAATTTAATAATCTTTCAAGTGTGTCTGAGCAGTCAGTAACCAATACATAAGAAAATTAACTATTGAAAAGAGCTGTTAATACGATTAAGAACTCTTGTGTAGCATTTGGCCAATCTAAAAGCATTTTGCCATTGGGACTCATCTTTACAACAGATTTGAAGTCAATATTACTATCCCATTGCACAGATGAGGAAATTTTCACATGAAGCAATGTTCAAAGAAGAGCCTCAAAAGAAAGTCATGGAACAACAGGATGCAGAAGTGCCCATTTTACAGACACAGACTAAGATGGGCACACGATAGGCTTCACTAACCAATAACACCATCAATAAAACAGAAAGGTGGAAGGCAAGGAGGAGGAAAGGAAGAATTCCTCTGGTTGTTTGCAGAATTAGTTGTCATGAGAACTGTTCAACTGAACACTCCCAGGTCTGGGAATCTGCAGATGAGTCTCCTCTGGACCCCATCCCCCGCCAAGAGATACAGGAATCTTAGGAGTAGCCCTTGGTTCTCTGAGCATTTCTTGTGGGTTATTCTTGTATCCTTGTTTTGAAGTTTTTTGACTTATGTTCTTGTGAGAGGCCTAAGCTCCTCCAGTTGTTTCTATGCCTCCTGTCCTCAAGATCGATCTATATGCTCCTTCACCACTGGCATTATTTTCTTCTTTTCTTTTGTACATCTGTCTTCCCAGTCAATCAGTCTTCCTTTTGCTTCTCCTTGCCACTGTGGATTCACCTTGTTCTATTCTGCTGACTATTTCTGCTATTTAGGCCATTTTGTTCCTTTTTTAGATTCTCTCCAGATTCTGATTTTTCTCATGAGCCATTTGGGAACATCCAGCTGTGGTTCCAGGCTCTCTGAGGAAATCAGAGGGCCCTCTAGGGT
The DNA here is from genome assembly GCA_028658325.1 of Potorous gilbertii. Taxonomy (NCBI): domain Eukaryota; kingdom Metazoa; phylum Chordata; class Mammalia; order Diprotodontia; family Potoroidae; genus Potorous; species Potorous gilbertii. The sequence goes on from JAQQSK010001041.1 coordinate 77,285, forward strand.
ATCAGGTGGTGGTTCAATTTCCTTTGTCTTAGTATATTTATTTAGAGATCCTTGCTGTCATCTAGATATCTTGGTACCCATCTTTTCGTCTCTTTAATATCTTCCCTGCTAATCTACATGCTTATAGCCGGGTTTTTAATTGAGTTTTTTCTCAGCCGAGATCTCAGTGGCTGTAGTCCTTTTTCCTTATATTCCATTATTGATTACAAAAGTACTCTGTTAGGCTTCTTAGTGCACTGGCCTGTGAAGACAGCTGGAACTGTTTTCCTCTGTAGCCTAATTCCTCTTTGGGAGGAGTTTTTGAGAATTAGTGAAGCCTAGAGAAAATGACTAATAGTGCATCTTGTTGATCACATGACCCAGAAGCAACAAGAAATAATTCAACAGGTTAAGTTCCTCAAGGGGAAACGTGACTGTCTAGGTCACAGTTGATGTGAAAAAGATTTAGGGATTTCAACAGAAGTAAAGCTCATCATGAACAAGAGAGAGAAGGCACCTAGGAAAACACAGAGCATCTCAGACTGCACTGAGGCTGGCCGTGGGTTCAGGCCCTGGGAGGTAACAGTCACACTGCGGCCTGTCTGGGCCAGATCTCATCTAGGGACAGTTTTACTTCTCGTGGCTACATCTTAGGGAAGGCATAAAGAAGCTGAAGAACATTCAGAGAAAAGAAGAGAAATGGAGGACCTACATTGAAACTGAAAAAACTGGGGCTATTTCACCTAGATATAACAACAGTAATAGCCAAAATTTATATAGTGCTTGCTACGGGTCAGGCACCACTCCAAGCACTTTACAGTTAGTACCCCTTTCCATCTTCACAACAACCTGGAAGGTAGGCGTTGAGATTATCCGCATTTTACAGATGAGGAACCCGCGGCAGACAGAGGAAAGTGACATATCTTCAGCTTCCAGTACAGTGTTTTGCACACAGTAGGTACTTAATACTGTTTGCTAGCCAGGATTGAAGACTTGAAGGAGAAATGACAACATTCTTCAAGTATTCCAAGAGCTGTCCCATGGAAGGGTGAAACTTGGTACCACAAAGCAGAACTGGAAGCAATAGGGATACAAGGACCATTAGGCCAGCCTTGAGAAACACTCAAACCCTTAGAGGTATCCCAAAGTAAAAAGGGAGGCAGCAGGTTGTCTGCTGTCAAAGGAGATTCACATTCAGGAAGGAGTTGGATTAGATGGCCTGAAAGTCCCTCCGAACTTGGATTATGAGAGAGAAAAAAGGAGAAAAACACACAAGAAGAAAGAAGAAGAAAGAAAAATAAAATACCCCTTACTCTCAAGGAACAATCAGGAAAGAGGAACCAGGAAGACACAGAAGCAGGAGTTAAATTTTCAAGATAAATTCCTGTTTAATAATTATTTCTTAGTTTAAAGTTATTTTACAATTAATCTTCTGACTGTAGGATGAAATATCATATCATGCTAAACATTTTAAATAGAAATGAAACTAATGTGATTTTGACAAGTGCTACTGGCAGAATATGAAAAGCTCTTTGTTAATACAGAAACCACTGTACATTATAGATGGTTATGCTAGACTCCTATGCTAAACACTTATTAATTTTGCAAAGCCTAAGAAATATCACAACCTGCTCCTGGTGAATGCCAGACAGATATTTGGCAATGAGTTTTCCGAGTCAAAACTAAAAGCTTTCATTAAACCTGATGAGTCACCAACTCCTGATGGTGAAAACAGAAAAGGCTAAACTACAGATCAACAAAAGATACTACCCACCCCACCACCACCCCCACCAACCCCCAGTGAAGGAAACACGAACATGGCAAGGGTCTAACAACAAAGACCAGGTGTAGTTTGCCTTGTAGGATTAAAAGAAGCCACAGACCAGATACAGTCATAGAACTATTCCATTCCATCGCACAAGTATGTACCGAACACCTACGAAGTATGCATACAGTGTGGAAGGGGATCCCAAAGAGGTCGAGGTCTTCCCTTCATGTATTTGAAAAGCACATCATCTTAGTAAGAAATCAAGATCTACAAGAGGTTTAGATGATAAAACTAGACAATTCACAATAGACAGACTAGTATCAGTGGAGCATCTGGTAAGGAAAATGGGAATGCAAGGGAAGGTGATATCTTTGTGGGACAGAGGAGATGGAAGGTGGTATCTATGTGGGACAGAGGAGATGGAAAGTTTCCTTGAGGAGGTGCAACCTGAGCTGATGGCCCTGGTTTAGATAGGATTTGAACAAGAAGGAGAAGAGGGGAGGGTGCTGAAGCTGGAAAACCAGGAGGATCAAAAGCAGAGGAGCAGGAAGGGGAGCTGGGCTCCTAGGGCACAGGGAGGAGGGACACTGGCTGGAGAAGATGAGGCCGGATGACACCCTGAGGGATCAGCAAGTCTGAATGTTTCCAGTAGGAAATAGGGGGTGAGGTACCAGTCCTGATCTCCCAAGAGTCAAGGAAGCTGGGTTCCAACCCCACCAAGGGCAAGCCTGCTGCGGCTATTACTACTACTAATACAGCTCTGATAGAGTGGTTTACGGTTTGCAAAGAGCTTTGTCATTACAACCTCATTTGACCCCCATGACAACCCTGGGAGGCAGAGGCTGTCAGGATCCCCCTTTTACAGATGAAGCAAATGTGGCTAAGAAAGATTAGGACTTGCTCAAGGAAGGCATGTCTGAGGCAGGCATGAAACTTGGGTTTTCCTACTTTCAGATTCAGGGGCCACTGGCTATGGGAACCTTCTCCTCTGGGCCTCAGTTTCCTCATCTGTAGTTTCTAAAGCACTTATACCCTAAATCAATGGTCTTTATGATCCCAAGATCAATTGGCCACTAAAGCAACAAAGACACAAGGTATTAAGAGTTTGAACCAAACTGGTGACAGTAGGAAAGGAAAAGGCATATGTTGTATGTATATATGTGTGTGTATCTATTCTTTCGTATATATGAATATGTATGTGTATAGGTACATGTCACTTCATATATTATTGTATATGGATATTCTTTGATTTATATATGAATATTTCCCTATAGATGTGTATATATTATTTCTATAGGTGTATATATGTATATGATGGCAGCTAGATGGCACAGTGGATAGAGTTTTGGGTTTGGAATCAGGAAGACTCATCTTCCTAAGTTCAAATCCAGCTTCAAACGCTTACTAGCTAGATGATCCTGGGCAAGTCACTTAACACCTCTCTGCCTCAGTTCCTCATCTGTAAAACGGGGGCACATTGAAGAAAGAAATGGCAAACCACACCAAGATCTTTGCCAAGAAAACCCCAAATGGGGTCACAAAGACTTAGACACAACTGAAAAACTGATGAAGAACAGTGACACGGCCACCAAGCATTACTAAACCCCTGTATGTGTCAGGCCCTGTGCTAAATGCCAGGGATACAAAGACAAACAAAACTCTGCTCTCACGGAGAAGACAAATGCAAACTGTGTCCAAACAACCATATCCTTTATACGGGATGAGCTGGGGACGGCATCAGGAGGAAGGCAAAACTGAGGCACCTGACTGCCACATCCTTGACCTCTCTGCTCCTTAGTTTCTAATTTATGACATTAAAGCCAAAACTAATAGTACACCGTGAAACATCCAGGCACTAAAAACAACAAACCAGACATACACATTTTAAAAGAAGCAAACATCTTACTGCTGCTTTTATTTCCTCCCTGAACTAAAGCTGAAGAAAGTAGAAACTGGTTCTGACAAGTATCTGAGAACATGGAAGGAAGACAGCATTGTACAATGGGAAGACTACCACACATGGAGCCAAAAAGCAAGCCCCACCACGTACTGATAGGGTGCCCTGGGGCAAATCACTCCCTCATTCTGAGCCTCAGTTTCCCACCTGTAAAATGAGCATCATGTCATTTGTCCTTCTCCTATCATGTGTTGTGCTAAGGTTCAAATGACATATTACATATGAAAGTGTTTTGTTAACTAGAAAACACTACACAAATTTAATTCTGTCACTAAGCAGAGGGCATGAAAGAGAAATTAAAAACGTGAAGCAAACAGCAATTATTCTACTCCTTTTTTGATCATCCCATCAAAAAGACAACAGGGAAATGAGTACATCGGGATGCAGGGTGCCCACTGCCCAACCCTGTGAAAGCCAGGTTAAACGATGTTGTTCATTCATCAGAATGGACTCATTACTTCTAATGAAATGGCAGCTGATAAAGTGTTATGCAAAGAATATTTAATAAATGTTAGTTAATTAGATGGATTATCACTTATGGGCCATGGGGCTGAAGAGGCAGCAACATTTCTTCATCTATCTGGGACTGAACCAGCTGACCCTCTCCAGTCCCTTCCTGGTGTAGAAGGAAAACAGCTGAAGGCACCTCAGAACTATGCAGAGAACAAGGGTAGTTTTATTAGCACTACACTAAAGACACAAGGCATCTCCAAACAAGCAACCTCTTTCCAAAGTGAGTATTCTGATTGGCTCTCCATTCTGGCAGCCCTTAGGGCACAGTCAGAGAGGTCCACCATGCAGTAAAGAACACAAGGGCACAAGCCAGGCCAAAGAGCGTAGAGACATTAAGAAGTTAACAAGTCACTGGGACTTATAAAAAGCCCCTGTCAGAGAGAAAGTGTAGGCAGCTTGCAATTTCAGGAGATACTCTAGAATGAAGAAAACCATCCAAATAGTCACCAAGTTAGAGTGTCACCATGCCAGAGGAACTCTGTCAGATGGTGACTCTCATTCACACTCACTGAGGCTTCTCTCGGGAATCTTTGGTCTCCACCTCTAACTACCTGACTTTTCCTGCACCTGGCTCTCCCAATTTTAGAACCTTTGGAAGTAATCCTCATCTGCCATGTCTTTCTTCTCTGTTTTTTCTAGGAGTCCTTCCTTAACCTTGAGTTTCCATTCTGCTAAAACTAATTACTTTTACCCAATGGGTAATGAATTGTTTGGGCTCTGCCTGAATCCACTAAATTAGTTCAAGATCAGTCTGCCTCAAGACTTACCCAGTATAGACCATAGGGAGATCCCCAATCCTACTGACTGGTATGGGTAAGGGTTCAAGCTAGAAGGGCTCTGCTTTTAAGGATCCTAGAGAGATCAGTTAGATGGGGCAGGCAGATGGCTCAGTGTCTGATAGAGTGCTGGGTTTGGAGTCAGAAGACCTGAATTCAAACTCAGGCTCAGATACTTACTAGCTGTGTGGCCCTGAGCAAATAACATACCCTCTACTTGCCTTCCTCCACTGGAGTGCAAAATGGCAAACCACTCCAGGATCTTTACCAAGGGAATCACATAATGGTGGTCACAAAGAGTAGGATATGACTGAACAACTGGCAACTAGAGACCAAATCACTTTAGCAGTTATCAGCATTGTGTAATAGGCTGGGACTGCCAAGATCACAGGGAACTGTGCTGGACCTCTAGTCTCATCAAACCTTGACCCAAACAACTCAACTGAATTCAACTGGATAAACCTTTATTAAGCCCCTACGTGCAGAGAACTGGACAGGGTCATAATGACAACAACAACCACCCCTGCCTTCTAGGGGCTTCCATCCTTCTCCTAGGACACCACGAGTCCACAGGTGAGTAAATACACAGCACGTATGGGTAAACAGAACATTTCTGCTTAGAGGGCAGAGCTCCAGCACCAACACCTCCCTTTAAGGGAAGGCCCAGCAGAGGCTTCTTACCATTTCCCACCATTTTCACTGCTTCTAAACTTTCTTGGACTTCACCATCATGCCCCTATGAGGGGAATGGGGAGGTTCATCCCCACCCCCATACTTTTCAACTTCCTTTTGTGTCCAGTCCTCCCCCATTGGATTGTAAGCTCCATGAGGGCAGTCTACTCGTTCATTTGTACCTGTATCCCAAGTGCTTTGCACCATGCCTGGCACAGAGTAAGTGCTTAATCAATGCTGGCTGACTCAAGAGGAAAAGAACACTAAGAATGGGGAAGAGGGAAGACCAGGCAAGTGAAACTAAGCTGAATTTTAAATCTAGGAATTCTTCTAAAGGAAAAAGGGAAGGGGGAGGAATCATCTCTAAAAAGTCCCAGGAGATGAAATGTCATTTACAGGAAATAGGCAGTAGAGTCATTTGACTGGACTACAAAATACATAAAAAGGAATAACACAAAGGAAGAACACAGCCAGGTGGAGGATTTTGTATTTTATTGGAGAGGCAATAGAGAGCCATTGAAGATTTCTGAATGAAGAATTTTGGACAGATCTACATTTAGAAATATCAACTTAGCAACTGTATGGAGGGAAGAAAGACTGGAAATGGAATTAGGAGGTTCTTACATTGGTCGAGGTAATAAAGGCCTTAGGATAGAGGCTGCGAATGGGGAGAGGAGGTAGGATACTGGAAATTTTGTGAAACTACAACTAGAAAGTTCTCACCCGCCTGGCTCTGCATCTACTTTCATGATTTCAACATGATGTCTCATTCTGGAACCCCTCTCAGTGCCAGGAGCTCCTCACTCTGGGACATCCCTCCACCCACACTGGTCATTTCCTTCTAGGGACTCCATTTGGGGAGGGTTCCAGGCCAGCCAACTTTCACAACCCTGATGATTCGCTCTACTTCTGGATTTCTAGACAATCCAACGTGAATACTTTCTTCTTTTTCCTACTCCTGACTTTTCAGCTCCCTTTTATGTTCTGTTTCCTCCCATTATAATGTAAACTCCTCCAGGGCTGGGCATATCTTTCTCTTTATTTATATTTATACCCTGAGCAGTTAGCATAGCCTGGCACATAGTAAACGTTTACTAAAGGCCAGTCGCCTTGCCTTGCCTAATGGAATGAATGTGGGGAATGAAGGAAAGGCAAAAATCAAGGGTGATTTCAGGGTTGCAAACCTGGATCACTGGAAAGATGGTGATATTGTTTGTCTACAAAAAGTGAAAAGTCGAGAGGAGGGATAAATCTGTTTAGTTCAGTTTTGAACATGCTGAGTCTGAAATGCCTTTGGAATAGACACATCCAGGTAGAAATGCCCAACAGGCAGTTTGTGATGAAGGACTGGCAAGGGCAGTGATTAGAGCTGAACATATAAACTGGCAAGTCTACTGCATAGAATTGATAATTGAGCTCATGGGAGCTGATGAGATCACCAAGAGTGAATGCAAAATGAGAAGAGGATTCAGTGCAGACCCAGGAGGCAGGAAGGGAGGCTAAGCAGGAACAGTCAGGTAAGAGAAGACAGCAAGAAAGATAGAAAGTGCAAGAGAAGATGCTTGGTGTATCAGAAGCTGTAGAAAGATGAGGTGAGAAGAGCAGTGAAAAGGTCACTGCTTGGAGAAGGACATACTATTGGACAAAAAAACCGCTGGGAAAACTGAATAACGATCTGGGATAGACCCTATACACCAGACACTAAGATAAGCTTCAAATGGAAAAATTACTCCAATCAATAAGGTCACATCATAAAAAATTAGAGGAACAAGGAAGTAATTACATTTTGGATTTACATACGGGCCAGTGAGGTGGCACAGTGGATAGAGTGTCGGGTCTTGAATCAGGAAGATAAGTTCAAATTTAGTCTGGGGTCCTTACACGTCATGTGACCTTGGGCAAGTCACTTAACCTCTATCTACCCCAGTTTCCTCAGCTGGGGATTCTAATAGCACCTATGTCCTAGAGTTATTGTGGGGATAAAATAAGACAATGTTTGTAAAACACTTGGCACAGTATCAGGTCATTGTGGTTGTGGCTTGTCCTTCGTTCTCAAAGAGGACCATGACATGACTTACAACTGACTTTGATTTGAGGTCCAGGACCCACATCCCAGCAGGACTATGCCCCCAAAGTCACCCCACTGCATATACCCATTGACTCAGCTATAGTACTAGGCCTAAACCCCCAAAGAAATCAAAGACAAAGGGGAAGAGATTTATCTATACAAAAATACTTATAGCAGCTCTTTTCATGGTAGCAAAATACCAAAAAGAGGCAACTTCTACTGAAAAATGGTTAAACAAACAGTATATCAATATGTAGTGTTTGTTGTTTGGTTGTTTCAGTCCTGTCCAAGTCTCTGTGATCCCATTCAGGGTTTTCTTGACAAAGATACTAGAGTGGCTTCCCATTTTCATCTCCAACTCATTTTACAGATAAGCAACTGAGGCAAACAGGGGTAAGTGACTTGCTCAGGGTCACAGAGATAGTAAATGTCTGAGGCCAAATTTGAACTCAAGATGAGACTTCCTGACTCCCCGCCCAGCACTTGGCACTGCGATGCCCCCTAACTGTCTTCCAGTACGTGGAATATGAAGTATTTATTGTGCGATAAGAAATGATTAACCTTGAAAGGTCATCAGTACAATGATAGACCAGGAGCTTAAAAGAATGAAGACAAAACATACCTATCACCTAACAGAAAGCTGACTGACTTAGGATGCAGAAAGAGACATACCTTCTCAGACACAGTTCAAGTAAGAATTTGTTTAGCCAGACTACTATACAAATAGGTTTAGAGAAATTGTTGCAGGGTGTGGATGGGTTTAATTTAAAACTTTCCATCTGCCAGTAACATGATCTCTTCCCAGAATAAGCTGATCACCTGAAATCAATATGTCTTTAATTCAGCTTTGGATAGTGGGCCCTCCTCCTCCTCTCCCTTCTGATAGGAGGGCTAGAGGGTGGGGCACTAAACTCCTCCTAACTAACTCTCTCCACTTTGCATCAGAAACTTAGCTTGGTTTGCCAAGTCCCCCCTTTGAGCCCCACATCCCCACCTCCACGTTCCATCCCCCTCCCACCACTTTCTAGTTCCTTTTGTACCGTCTCCTCCCATAACACTATAATTCCTTGAGGGTAGGGATTGTCTTTAAACCTAATTTGTTAACCCAGCGCCTGGCACAAAGTCTATGTTTAATCGATATTTATTGAATTGAATTTGATCAGTGTGGAGGGATGGGTATTGGGAGGGACAGATTAACTTTTAAATTCTTACTATTTGAAAAGTAAAAATAATAATCTTTTTTAAAGTGTCACTGATAATTCTGGAGATAGCAGTTTCAGTCCAGGTAGACAGCTGCAAAGCTAGACACATAATGCTGAGAAATGAGTAGGAGGTAGAGTGAGGATAATTGTGTAACGGCTCTTTGGAGGAATTAGTCTTCACATCACAAGATATGAACTAGAGAGGATGGCAGGGCCAACAGAAAGTTTTCTAGTACTAGGGATCAAATCAGCTTGGTGATTCAGGAAAATTAGGGTTCCCCAAAGGGGTCTTCAAATGTATCAAGCCTAACAATTCTAGTTAGTTTCCAGGCCATAACAATCACATGCCACAAATTAGTCTTATCACCAATAATCACTTAAAACAGTGCGCAGGCGTTAAAGTCCTTTCCAATATGAACATGTGAACAACATCTAGAATTTAGATTAAGTGGTGCTATGAAGCATTTCTGAATATATATATTTTAGAGTAGCGTATATTTCTAAAAGTCACTGAAATGGATGAACTCCAGATTCTTTCTATAAAGGGAATGTTCCAGCATGTCAAAACTACTTCAAAGAATAAAATGAACCTATTGCAATAATAGCACTTCCTTCTCAGGACAATTGTGAGGAGAAAGTGAGATAATATTGTAAAGGGTTTGCAAACCTCAAATCACTATAGAAATGCTAGCATTGCTACTATCAACCGGTAATGTACAAAGGGAATAGTGATAAAATGATGGGTCACCAGGCTAAGATCACAAGCTGTGCACAAGGGGGCGCAGGAAGCAAACATTCTTCATAGAGCAAAAGGCAAGGTCCATTTTAAGCATGTAAATTTAAATTACTGCTCTAAAGCATAGTCATACAGACTCCTAAAATGTTTTCATACATATGAGGCCAATTAAACTGAAAAGTTTCCTTCTCATTATATTTCCCAGATAAATTCAAATTTTCCACAATTCAAAATAATATATCTACAAAGACTAAATTCCTTGTTCAAATTAAGACTTTAAATTATGCATAATTACATTTAATTAAGAAAACAATGTTAGTTTCATGAAGACAATAAGTTTCTGCTATTCTGAAACCAGTCAATTCTCAAGACCTTGTTTATTTCCAAAAGCCATTAAAACTAAATGACTACAGCCGTAATATATTTATGCTTGAGCACAGAACTTTCAACTTCTAGGAATTCTGCATAAAGTCATACTATCTAAATGCTCCTGTGACTTAACCAGTAAGTACTACATAGGCCTGGGCCAAGCTCTGGCCACTAGACCCACCCCAGCCCCACCAGCACCCAGAGTAAGCATCTCTCAAGGGGGCAAATGGATCAGATGAAGGGGAAAGTGCAGCTTAGCAGGCTTCACACACACACACACATGTGCGTGCACACTTGCACACACTTGCACCAGTACACACCTCTGCCCAGATATGCCTTCACAGGCTTCACACACACAACCCTCTGCCCAGATATACCTTCATCACACACACACACATACACACACACACACACACACACACACACACACACACACACGTCTGCCCAGATATGCCTTCACAGGCTTCACACACACACCCCTCTGCCCAGATATGCCTTCATGACACTTTCTCTTCACAGTTATGCATAAGGCTAACCTTGTCTATGCAATTTAAAATGAGAGACGGAAACAAAAGGTAAATAAATTCAAGAGAAATAATGAAAAATAAGTGGGAGGGAAAGGAAGCCAGCAGAACCAAATCACAAACTATCCTACAAAGCATCATTTATAGATAAAAAAACAAATTGGTCAAGAAATAGAGAGTGGAATAGATCAGGTAAACGATATACCAAAGCAGACAAGCATGGGAGCCTAGTGTCTGAATAAAATCAAAGACTCCAGGTAGTGAGGGAAGGACTCACTGGTGAACAAAATCTGCTGCGAAAACTGGAAAGCAGCCTGGCAGAAACTAGGGGGAGGCCAGTCTCACAGAATACATACACTGAGACGAGCTCCAAATGGGTACATGCCTTATACATAAAAGGTAACATGACAGCCAAATGAGGGGAGCAAAGAAGAAATCACCTGTCAGTTCTATGGACAAGAGAAATGCTCATAACCCAACAAAAGATAGGGTTACAGAAGAGAAAATGACAATTTTGATTACATAAAATTTTTAAGGTTTTGCACAAACATAGCACACATGGCTAAAATTAGAACAAAGTGACCATATATGAATCTTTTAAATTATGAAGGTGGGAAGTGAAATGATTCAAGTGGGAAAATGGTCACATGCTGGGATCCCAGATTCACCCCAAACCCTCCTTTGGCGCTTAGACACGCACCACATGTACCAGGGAATCACCTTTAGATTCCCCCATTTGACGGGGAATCCACAGGGGGATCCCCTTGAGTACTGCTGAGATCTTGGAAGAGCCAAGTTGCAACAAGATCTATTATGTCACTCTCCTGCTTGAGGCTTTTATGACAAAGTGCCCAGCAGAGGTCCCCATGCCAACACAAAGCTAAGACTTTAGAGAACAAGGGATACTGTGATATATGGAGCTTCCATAGGGAACAGGATTTGGTCATCTATGGCACATGACAATTTTCACAGAATGATGCAAAAATGTTTTTCCCCCACTTACTTGCTTCCCTTCTATTTTGCCACAAGATTCCCTGCTAATAGTCTTCTTTCCAAGATACATAAGGAACTGATTCAAATGTATAAGAATAAAAGCCATTCCCCAATTGATAAACGATCAGTGCCTGTGAAAGGGCAGTTTTCAAAGGAAAAAAAAAAAATCAAAGCTACCAATGGTCATATTTAAAAAAGGCTCCAAATAATCATTAATAATTAGAAAAATGCAAATTCAATTAATTCCAAGGTTCCACTTCAAATCCATCAGATTGAAAACACTGATATAAAAAAAATGAAAAATGCTGGAGGAAATGTTGGAAAATGAGTATGTTAGTCATTGGTAGAGCTGGAAATTGATCAAGTCACTGGAAAAGAATCTGGAATGTGCCCCCTGTAAGGGAATGGCCAATCCCCAGCCTCTTGGACAGCATTCACTGCTCAGGTAAACTGAGGGGAGACTGGTAAGGCATGAACAAGATGGCGCTGGGAGGAAGGGTTCTGCCCCTGTTTTGCTCAAGGCTATTTTCCTGGGCTTTTCTGAGAACAAAGAAGCCAAAAATGCTTTTCTTTCTTGGGGCTACGTGTCCACCCCCAGGCAGTCAGGGCTTAAGGTAAATTACTTCCTTATAAGGGCAAACTACTAGCTGATAGGTTCAATTAGGGCACGGGTGTCAGAAATGAGATAAAAGCACCAAAGCACTGCTCACTGCTTGAATAAACTATCTTGTCCCCTGCCTCAATCATTGCTTACAGCTAAACTCCACCAGGGCCTACAGGCCTCTGCTGGTCAGATAAGCCTGTGGGCCTGAGAGATCAGGCCCAAACTCCCCGGGGCCCTAACACCCCCCAAATTCCTAAACTATGCATAGCCTTTGACCCAATCATATTAGCACTAGGTCTACGACCCCAAAGAATTCAAAGAAAGAGGACATTCATTTCTCCTTCCTTCATTTACCATTAGCTGCTCTGCTTGGTTTCAGCTCCAGGAAAATTCTGCTTCCCTCAGGATAAGCTCATCACCTAAAATCTCCTCATCATGGATAGCTCTGATCAGCTCTGACACTCAGTTCCTCTTCAGTACCCTCTGATTGGAGGGCAAGAGGACAAAACAATCATCTTCTCCCAAGGTCTCCCTTAGTCTTGTCCAAAAATATGTCTCAATATAATATATACCCCCTGAGCTTATCACCTCCCTGTTAGGAGATAGGTTATAACAACAAGAATCTATACAGTGCTTTAAGGTTTGCAAAGCATTTTATAAAGATTACTTCATTTTAGAGACAACTAGATGCAGTGGATAGAAGGCTGGGCCTGCAGTCAAAAAGACCTGAGTTCAAATTCAGCTTCAGACACTTATTAGCTATTGTTGTTGTGTTTGTCCTTTGCTCTTAAAGAGGACCATGACATCAGAGAAATGATGACATGACTTGCACTTGACTGATTTGAGTGCGGGAGGGCTGTGCAGGTCACCAGGCTCACTTTCTCCTCCTGAGCCATCTGGGTCCAGTGGCCTGATATTCATCAGGATGACTGGAGATGGCCCAGGATGCAATGCAGGACCTTGACCATTTTAGGCTAAGGTCTTATCACATTCTCCCTTTGAGTGAGATATACCCATTCAATGAATCAGCCTCTTTAAGTAATTACTCAAGGGATGGCCCATATTAATAAAAGAAAAAAATAACCAAAAAATGAAACTGGGAGGGGAAGACCCTCAGGGTTCCTGGGTAAAGTTCTTTAAAACAGCCCTTGGAAGCAAGAGCAGTATTATGCAAAAATGTAAGCAGCAGAATCCAAGCAGCTTGAAGGCAAGATTTTTTTCTTGCTCCTTTTTGCCCAGCACAGAGTGAGCAGGTGGTAAATACTTGTTCAACTAACAAAGCAAGTTAGCATTACTCTGAAGAAAAGAAAACTGTTGAAATGATGGCTTTCTTAAGACATCCACCTCAATTCTAAGGGAGAATGCAGAGTGTGACATAGTTTAGAGGAAAGGTATAGGGCAGAGGGATGGGAAGGGAAGTGCCTGGAGGGGTCAAAGACAAGCTTCTCTCTCCCCAAATTCCTCCCCACAAGCTGCCAGTCTCTGGAGCTGTCCCTTTGGCATAGGGACCACAATGCCACGTTGATGATGCCTGACATAGGGGATGTGGGAGACAATGATGAGCCTTTGAGAGCTTTTTTTTTTTTTAAACAAAATTGCCAGTGATTATGAAATGAGACTGATCCTTATGAAAGGCTTCATGTATGTGTGTGTATGTGGTAGGAGAAGACCAAAAAAAGAGCACTGATCCATCAGCTGGCAGCAGGTGGATGCCAAGGGGTGGTTAGCTCTTATCACAAGAGGTTCCAAACCATGGCAATTCTGCTTGTTACTCATGCGAGTCTGTCTTTGCCACCTTTCTAGTGGAGAGGCACTCCTCTAGTGGAGAGGACCTCAAGAGAGTTTTACAGACAGTCAATAGACATTTATTAAGCACCTACTATTTACCAGGTATTAGCTGTACAACCTTGGAAAAGTCACAACCTCTGTCTGCATCAGTTTTCTTAACTGTAAAATAAGATAACAATAACATCTATTTCCCAAGATTGCTGTAAGAATTAAATGTAAAGAGCTTGGTACAACACCAAGTACAGACAGTTAAATGCTTGTCTAGTAATAATCAGTCATAAATGTTTGATTTTTTCCTTATCCTCACAACAATTTGGGAGACAAATGCTATTATGAAGACACTAAGGCAGACAGCATTTAAATTACTTGCCCAGGGTCACACAGTTAGGTAGGATTGGAACTCCAGTCTTCCTGACTCCAATTCCAGTGCTCTCAATCCACTGTGCCACCTTACACCATTTATCAAGAAGAATTAATTAAACTAGGACTGCACAGACTGAGAAGTCTGTCTTTTATTCCATAGGGTATACTGGATTCGGAGCTGGAAGACCTAGGGAAGAACAATTTAAGCTTATAAATAGCAGGAAAAAAGTCAGGAGAAAGAAAAAGTAAGTGAGAAGTGGTGAGAACCATCATAGGGCAAGCTCCTGGAAGAGCCTAGACAGGGAGGCTCAATGGTTTGACCAGCAGGAACAAAGATTCTGTAGGCAACTCAGGGATTTGGAGATGTGGCCTAGGGAAAGAGGACGGGGCTCACTGCCACTGACTTCAGAGCTGTTGGCAGTCTTTTCTTCACCACACCTTCCCCTTCCCTCCAGCTGCTGCCTGACCTGCAGAATTTGGCTCAGCCAAATTCCTTAAAAAAGTTGTCTACACTCGCAACCTCTCACCTGAGGTCTCTCATTCACTCTCTTCAGCTCTTTGCAGTCTAGCCTTCAATCACATCACTCAGTGGAAACTGAGTGACCAGCGATCTCTCAACTGCCCATCTGATAGCCTTTCTTCAGGTCTAATCTCTTCCAATCTCCCCTCTCCTCCTGGTGATGCTCTCACTGGGTTCTCATGGCACTGCCTTCTCTAGGTTCTCCTCTCCAACCACTCTCTCAGTTTCCTTTTCTGACTCATTGTCCATACTAAGTGTTCTAACTATGGGAGTTCCTCAAGGTTCTATCTACCACAGGCCACCTTCCCTTCTCCCTCTACAGCCCCTCATCAGCTCCCATTAATTCAACTATGGCAATGACTCGTAGATATTATTTGGTCCTCTTTGAAAATGAAAGATAACAACCAACTAACCAATGAGATAGATATATACATGTGGGCGCATATGTATACATGTGTGTGCTGTGCACATGTATGCACACATGTGTGTGCTTGCATGTCATGTATTTGTGCATTTATGTATACACACATAGATTTTTTTTTACCTTCAGCCTCTCATCACTATATGGCCTTGTAGACATTTCAAACTGGATATCCCAGAGATGTCTTAATTTCAACATGTCCAAAACTGGCCTCACTTTCTTTCCCCATAAACCTACTCTTCTGAATTTCCTTATTCCTCTCAATAACACTACCATTCTTCCAGTCTCTCATATTCATAACCTCAGCATGAGGGGCTATCAACCCTCATTCTCCCCTAACACACATTTCCAATCAGTCGCCAAGTCGTACCATTTCTGCCTTCAAACATCTCTTCTGTCTGACTGCTTCTCTCTACACAGCTGTCATCCTAGACCAGGCCCCCATCACCTCTCACCTCAATGATTGCATCCACCTCCTAAATGGGACTGTACCCCCCTCACCCCCCCCCACCCCCGCCTCAATTCTCTCCCCGCTACAATCCATCCTGTACAAGAATGCTGCTAAAGTAATTGTCCTTAAGTGAGATCTGACAATGTGACTCTCTTAAATCAACTCCAGGGGCTTCTTCTTGTCTCTAGGAGAAAACAGACACTCCTCTGTTTGACTATTAAAGCCTTCACAACCTGGATTGGGCCAATTGGCCTTTCTGCCCTTCTCATATGGTCCTTGATCTCCTGACGCTCAACTCTGCAGAAGCCATGCCAAGACAACTTCCTCCTGATCAGTCCCTCAAAGACAGACCCCACCTTCCTTCTACACGAAGCCTTTCTGGACTACTTGGAATTAACCATTTCGTATATGTTGGTATTTATTCATTTTATATTTATTTTCTATCTTTTACATATACTTGTCTTCTCCCTTATTGGAATGCCTTGGGGTTAGAGATTCTTTCATTCTTTGTACTGAAAGCATCAAAGATCACTTATTTAGGGCATTTAGTAAGTACTTAATAAATAATTGCTGACTGACTAGTGAAGAGGGAGGGAGAATCTCTGCTGAGAGAGAAGGCGGGGTGTAGGGATCAGAGGCTCTTAGAGAAAAAAGTTTGGGATAACTGCTTTACTCTGGAAAATATGACCTCAGGTAAGGGAAGAATAAGGTTATGCAGTGAAGCTGGGAGGATTCAGCTGTGACTGGATAATAGAAACCCTTTAGGGATCTGGTGGGCCCAGCTCTATCCCTCCAGCAATCCTCAGCAGCACAAGAGTAGAAATAGAGGTGGATGGCAAGGGTGACCCAGGGATCATACAGTGAAAGGACATGAGGATGAGATTTAAGGCTGAAAGACAATGAAAGTTAAATTACAAAGGACAGATAGCAGAGCCAAAGCAGCTTTTTGTAAGGTTCATTTTTAGTGAAATCTTTTGTTTTTATACTGCCTAAATTTCCCCAGTATTATCCCAGGAAGCCATCTCTTATGTAATGGAGGAAAGGGCTAGAGGCAATTTCCCACACGGAAATGGGGAGGGGGCCTGCTTCCAGAAAGGCCTGATGGAAGCGGATGGAAGCGCTTTGGTTTTTGAGTTAGAGCACTGCAGACACTCTGTAACTGGTTCTAGTCTGGGAACCATGTGATGAGGAGACAGACTGCTGACTGGCTATGTGAGGCAGTCAGTCAATGAGCATCAATTAAGCACCTACTATGTACCAGCACTGAGGATACAAAAAGAGTCAGTAGATGGTCCTTGCTCTCAGGGAGTTTATAACCCAATAGGGGAGACAACAAGAGAATGAATGTGAACAAACAAGCTATAAACTGGAAATACCTGACGGAAGGCACTTGAATTAAGAGGCATTGGGAAAGGTTTCCTGTAGAATGCAAGACTTTAGCTGGAACTTGAGGAAAGCTTGGGACTCCAGGAAGCAGAGATGAGGGGGGAAGTGCATTCCAGGCACAGAGGCCAGCCAGGGAGAATGCACAGAGCTGAGAGATAGAGGGAAGCTGGAGGGTGTAAGAAGACTGGAAAGATTGGAGGAGAGGCTTTGAATGCTAAACAAAACATTCCGTATTTGACTCTGAAGGTAGTAAGAAGCCACTGGAATTGGGGGATTGCGGGGCTGACATAGTTTGACCTGTGCTTTAGCCTAATAGAGGACGGATTAGAGTGGGGAGGAACTTGAGGCAGGAAGACTCAACAGCTGGCTATTGCCATAGCCCAGCTGATGAGACAATGATGGCTTGTATTAAGATGGTGGCAGTATCAGAGGAAAGAAGGGGACATAATTGAGAGACACTGCAGTAGTAAAATCAAGAGGCCTTGGAAAAAGATTAACTATGTAGGGTGAAAGAATGTAAGGAACAGAGGATGACCCCTAGGCAGCAATCCTGGGATGATGGGAGGTATACCCTCAATGGTAATAGGAAAGTTTGGAATGGGGGAAGGGTATATAGGGAGAACGATAATGAGTTCAGTTTGGGATATGTTGGATTTAATATGTCTATTGAACATTCTGCTCAAGATATCTGAAAAATAGTTGGAGATGCAAGATTGGAGGTCAGCATAGAGGTTAGGGTAGGACAGGCAGATGTGAGAATCATCAACATAGGGATGGTAATTAAACCCAAGGAAGTGATGAGATCACCATGTGAAAGGGTATGGAAAGAGAAGAGAGGCTTCTTCTGTTCTTTGCCTCTAAGTGTTAATCTTTCTGATTTTAGGTGAAGGAAATCAGAGACGGCTATATAAGCAAGCCACTCTAATTCAAGAACTGGAGTCCATGATGGGATCTGTCAAGATGAGGCTACAGAGGTATGCTTGAACTAAAAACATTAGAGAAATATCCTCCACAGCTCCTCAGGAACACACCTAGGGAAGACCAGCAAATCGCTACATTTATAACAAAGAGCTGTTGTGAGAAAAAATAAAATGTTGAAAAAGAGGAAATAATGCATCAAAAAAATCTGACAATATGTCCAATATTCTACAACCATGGACTACCTCCCCTTCTACCAAGGAGAAAGAGGTTGATATTTTCAATAAATTCTACATAATTGCAAACTCTCTTAAAAGAAAACTTTAAGATAAGAAACAGATTTATCTTCCCAAAGAAAACAGAAATATCACCTTTATCCCAATACTGAGAAGAGAATTTGTGTGTTGCATTGCAGAATCTGGATTGCAGGGGATGTACATTCCAAATGCTGGTCCCGTGGAGGAACTAGGAAGACACGTATATAAAAGATCATAGAGTCCTATCAGGATAGATGTGCAGGACGGCTTCCATTTATGTCTTTTTCCCATTAACAAGCTTATAAACTCTCAAAAGGAAATTATTTCATAACTTATTCCTAAAGACATAAAAATGTGCAAATATCATATGATTAAGCATGAATCAAACGGAAATACTTAAAGGAAGAAAAGGGCCCTCAATCTTCAAGAGTCAATGCCCTAAAGAAATACATTTATAAAATCTGATACCCCCTTTGACAGCGAGGGATCTAGGCACCCCACAACCTTAGCAACAAAAAGCTTCCGTCATAGACTGATGCACATGTAGGTAATCTGGAAAGGTTTGGAAGTTTCCAGACAAATTTCTCTTTTCCTCAGAGTAGCTTGGTTGGAGTCCCTTAAAAGCATTCTCATCAGAGGTGAACACATTCCTCTTGTCATCCTCCTCCTCTGACATTAATGAGGTTTCACAGAAGAAAGAGATGAGTGGAGCAATGCTAAAAGCAGCAGGCCCTTCCATTTAGCTTGTTTAAGGGAAAGTCATATAACTTAGGAGGAGACAAGCAGGGAGCATGAGACAGTGATATCAAGGGAAGGGCACATCCAAATGAGGCAGCCCATCAAACCCCGCACGCTAGGGCCTAGATCCTAGACCAACAGCCCCAAATCCCTTACAAAGCAGGACTAGAAACAAGCAGGTAAGAAATTCAACAAGGAAGATGTTCTCAGGCTGCTGTGGACATAATGATCTCCAGGCCGCAGTAGAAAGACATTTAATGGCATCTAGGTCCATGCTTCAGAGCAACTTAGACATGCCAGGGTCAGGGTAGGAAGGTGGCTTGTAGATCGCCCAGACATCGCTCAGCTGGGAACCAGAGGTCTGGGGCCTAGAATAAGAGATTCCAGATACGGGAAGTTTCAGAGAAGGGACAAGGCAAAACCAAGGCAGTACCAGCATGGAGGAGTCTGGTTAGGCCCTGAACAGCCTGCTGGATACTGACAGATTGTTCGAAAAAACAAAGGCATTACCCCACAACACTTCTGGCCTAATAAAGACTGAAGTATTTGAGTATGTTTGGTTCAATATTATATTAGCTGGATTTTAGGGTTCTTGTGGAACAAAATAAAGTATGA
This sequence comes from Potorous gilbertii, assembly GCA_028658325.1. Lineage (NCBI taxonomy): Eukaryota > Metazoa > Chordata > Mammalia > Diprotodontia > Potoroidae > Potorous > Potorous gilbertii. Next base: position 96,903 of record JAQQSK010001041.1, read on the forward strand.
ATCTGATTTATTAGTGAATAAAGGAAATTTAAAGAAATGGATGTCTTTTGTGAACTCCAGTGCTAACAGTATCAATCCTATTTACTTGCATTTCTGAAGTGAGGGGAAGACTTTCTTATCGTTCCTCATATGCCTCCGTCCCCAGGGTTACTGGGAAGAAGGAAGTTTTCTGGAACACAGCTAGATCATCAAAATCCCACCATTCAACTGATCATCAGGTCTTCCGACCACTCAAATGGGAGCCAAAATTTTGGAGCAAGCAAAGGAGCTGAATCCACTTGAATACATGGGGATGAAAATCACCATCCTTGTCAAGGACCAGAAGGCAGCCAGACCTAAAGAAGAGTACACAACACTCTGGGCCTAGGAAATAAGTTAAGGATTAGGCTAGAAAGTTTGGGTGCCACTTAATCTGGGACTGAGCAGATTCCTTTTAAACAAATTCCTAATTCCCTTACCCTGCTGCATTTCTTAATTTCTGCATATTCATTTTATATTTCTGATTGGTCTAAGGCCAACAGGTACAGATAATTAGATAAATACCAGGACAGGAGAAAGGCAATTCCTGACTAAGCAAAGAGGTGAAATTTGGATTTAAGGGCTTCAAAGAAACTCTGTTACTAAATAAACTTTGGGTTATATTTGCTTAGCCTTGGCGGGGGCAGGGGAGGGAGGGGACACAGGATACAGAAAGACCTTTTAGAGATGGTAGTACTTGAGATGTGTCTTGAAGAAAATGGAAAAATTGGTCAGTGGAAGAGATTACTTACATATGATCCAGAAATAATAAAAACATAGTAGTGATATCAAAAAACTCAAAGACTTCCAAGTATTCACTATCAACAAAAACTTCTAGGAAAACTAGAAAAGTCCAGCAGAAACTAGGTATAGATGAGCACCTCATGCTGTACACCAAAGTCAGCTACAAATGAATATATGACTTACATAGGAGGCCATATCATAAACAAAGGAGAGGAGCAAGAAGGAAAGTGCCCAAAAAAATTCTGGAGAGTGAAAGAGAGAATGATCATGAGAGATAAAAGGACAGGTCTGATGATATGAAACTGACACATTTTTACACAAACAAAATGAATCCATTAGAGCTAGGAAGAAAGTAATTAATGGGGGAGGGCTTCTCTAAGAGGGTCTATTACCAAAGACAGGAAAGAAATTCACACAAATGTGTAAGAACAAAAACCATTCCCCAGTGGATATATGGCCACATGATATAAACAGGTAGTCCTCGAAGGAAGAAATCCAAGCTACCCACACACATATGAAAAGATGTGCCAAATCACTAGTAATTAGAAGGAATGAATTAAAACTAAGGTTCCACCTTCTTACCTTTCAGGCCGGCGAAGGCGACAAACAGGAGTGACCGCTCTGGATGACAGGCACACCAGGGCACTGTGCTGGTAGATTCGGAGACTGATCGAACCATTCTGAAAACCAGCTTGGAACTATACCCCTAAAGGCACTGACCTGTGCAGACTCTGACCCATGGACACCATCAATGGGTCCGTAATACAAAGAAAGCAAATAAAAATCATTTCTACAAAAGTGTTTGTAGCAGGTTTGTTGTCATTGTTGTTTGTAGTGGCAAAGAACAGTAAACTAAAGATCACCTGAAAGTTGGAGAGCAGCTGAACAGTTTATGATATAGGAATGCAATGCAATGTTATTGGGCTGTAAGAAATGATAACGACAGCTCAGGGAAACGTGGGGAAACTGGTATGAACTGAGGCAGAATCAGGAGCAAACTTTATATAATTATTATGCAACTCAAAAAGAAAAACAACTTTTGAAAGATGTAAGAATTGTGATCAACACAGTGACCAACTGCAGTTCTTAAGGCCTGGTAACCACCTCCTGACAATGATGGAGGAAAGCAAGATTCAGAACAAGTCATAGAATCTTGGACACAGCCAATGTGAGGATATGTTTTGCTTGGCCATGCATATTTATGACAAGGGTTTTGTTTTGTTTTGTTTTGTTTTTACAAAAAAAAAATTGAAACTAGAGGAAGGAAGGAAAAGGGAGCTTGACAACAGGGTTACCAAGATGTCTTAAAGAAGAAAGTAATAAAGACAGTAGTAAGAATACTAGCGTTTACATAAAGCTGCAAAGTTTGGAAAGCACTTCATACATGCTAAGTTATGTGAGCAAGTAAAGGCTTAGTTAAACTGTTTGAAGGCATGAAAGATAGAAGAGGAAGGTCAGCAGTAAACACAGGTAAGCAGGAAAGTTCCAGAAATGAGGCATTCGAGTTTTTCAGGATTCCAGGCCATATGATAAACAAGATGGAGGATCAGACAGATTTTTCTGATGTTCTAGCCCCCTCACACCTCTCCAGAACAGAGAATGTGCACCAAAGGTAAAAAAAACATCAGTTATCTCCATAATGTAGTACTCCTAGAATCCAAAAGAAGGTATAAGAAAAACTAATGAGCCCATGCACTCCACCATACCCTACCTACAGCTAAACTGCCCCAGCCCACATGGCTCTCAACAAAACCGAATCGATTCCTCATCTCCCCTTCCTCTTCCCAATGCCATGGAGAACACAAGCAGCGGAAATCTGCTCAGGCCAGGCACACCCCAGGCTGCATTCTATACTGCAAAAGTGAGTCAGGAACAGTACACATGTTTGAGCCTAAAATACAGCTCCAGACCACATCCCCACCCCACCCCCCGCCACCCTCCCACAGCCTCAGAGATCCAGACTACAAAATCAATCCTATAGCATCAGTGTGTTGGGGCAAACAGCTGAGGGACAGAAGAAATGTGGAAAGGAACTAAAGCATCTAAGGATCCCAGGTTTCCAGAAGAGCAGAATATCGCTGAAAATCTTTAACCACAATCAAGAAAACAACAGAAGAGAACTATCCAAAACTTCTGAACAAAAACAAAAACAAAAATGAAATACCAACTGAAATAACTGATAGATTACTTTTGAGGAAAAAAAAAACAAACCAAAAAACCAAACCAAGACTGCCAACTCCAATACACATACTGCTTAAATTTAAAGACTTCTTTCAGAAACAAGTGATGAGGAGAAAGTCCTTCCAATACAAAGGAAGGAAAGTCAGATAACACAAGCCTATGCTGTACTCACCAGAAAACATAGGAGGCAATGGAATAATGTGTTCCCAAGAGCAACGGAGCTCAGTATGCAGCCCAGAATGACCTAATCTTCCAATCTGGGCTGAATTATAAATAAAAATATAATAAAGAGGCATTTGAAAAGTATTTTAAAAGACCCTCAGACTTGAAATTATTTGCTTCTCAGACACCCCAAACAACAGAAGTGCAGGGAGAGTGAATAAAAGCAACAGCCAAGGACATCGACTTCTAAATGTGCCCAAGCAGAAGAGGTAAAGGAGAAGTCCAATGGAGGTAACAGTGAAGAGTCAGGTCTGGGGCATTAGATACCCTGACAAGGGGTGAATGGATGTTTGGGGGCTTAAGAGTGTACATAAAGGGGGAGAAAGGAGCCAGGTAATAGAGAATGTAAAATGTGTCATAGCCAGGGCGGGGTCAAATCAAAAGCTAGCAACGAAAGGGAAATGACCTTTTAGTCTCAGTAAGAGAAGAACTGAGAGTGGGTGAATGGAGAGAGGATTGAAAAAAGGGGGAAAGGAAGGAGGTCTTGCTCCTATTGATGAAGAGACATGGTTTGTGAAGGGGGATGGAAACCTCACATGAAGTGTGATCTGAGGGTCCCAGTGCTTGAAAAGTCCCTTCATCTTACCTCAAGAAGGGGGAGTTGGAGCTGCTGGGGACAACTTGGGCAGGAAAGCATAGAGAAAGGGGGAGATTTTGAGGCAAATAGGGAAAAAAGATAACTGGGGGAGGGTACAGATCATGGATGTCATGGGGATGTCATTCCATCCCATTGTAGTGTCCTAACACCTGAAATAATTGGCATCATTTTGGGAGTGAGGCACAGTGGAAAAGGGGAATCCAGAAGTAAACTCTCCAAGGCAATGTCTAGGAGAATAGATAAAGAGGATCAACATAAGAGATTTTATGAATGCTGAAGAGACAAGATGACCAAATACTTTGGGAGGTGAGTAAGAAGTTGAGGCTGACATCAAGGTTGCAGACCTTGGTGTCTAGAAGGATAATAGTAACTTCAACAGTAATAAGGAAGTTCAAGAGAGGGTAAGGTTAAGGGAAAAATAATGAATCCTGTCTTGGACATGTCGAGTTTGAGATGCCAAAGGGACATCCAATTTGAGAGATGTTTCTAAGAGGTAACTAGTGACATGTGACTACAGTTCAGAAGAGAGATTAGGGCTGAATATACAGATAAGGGAATTATCTGCCTGAAAAATCAGTGAACCTGTGGTAGCTGATAAGATCACTAAAGGAATGGACTAAACAATCCAATAAAATGGAAAAGAATGAAACTGGATAAGATAACAAAATCCTACAATCCGTTGCTTACAAGAAGCATTTAAAACACAAATACAAACCAAAAAAAAAAAAAAAAACCCAAACAGAGTGGGGGGAAAAAAGCATCAAGTGAATCCAAAAAAGTAGAAGTTATAATTATGATACCTGACAACACAAAAAAAAAATTTAAGAAATAAAAAGGGACAAACAAGGAAACTAAGTTATACTGAAATTAACCAAAAACAAATCAGTATATGTACTCCAAATGTCTTGTCATCCAAATTCAAAAATGAAACATTGAGCTAAAGAAGACTAGGACAGTAGCAGAATAGTGATAGGAGACTTCAATATCCCTTTCTCAGTTTTGGATAAGTGTAACAGAAGGATAAAGGGGAAAATATGGAACTGAACAAATTGCTGGAGAAACTATAATTAAAAGACATATGGCATCTTCTAAATGGAACTGCCAAAGAATATACATTTTTTTCAGAAGCACATGAATTTTTACAAAATCTGACAATGTACAGAGATACTGCAAACAAATGTTAAAAGACTAAAATAGTTGATATATACTTTACAGACTATGATGCAATAAAAACAGAAATTGGTTCAGGCACCACCAACAAAAGATGCAGACCCAAATGGGGACATCACAATGAAATCCTAACTAATGACTGGATCAAAGAACAAATCATGGAAACAATGAATAACTATGCAAAATAAAATTGTAATTATGAATATACAGTATCTGACCCCACTGCAGATTGGTAAATCCAGAGGAAAAAAAAGGGACTTACTTTACAGCTTGAAGTCTATGAGTCTATGACAACCCTATTTAGTATCAGGTCCCATTTTTATCTTCCAGCTTATCCACTCCTCCTTCTGGCCTTAGGCCTACCGCCTTCAGGGTCTTAGTGGGAGGAGGACAGGGTTCAGTTATACTGATTTTTACAATGATACCACATAAGGACATTTATTGGCTCTTACTTTGACCCAGCACATGCTAACAGGTTTGGCACATGCCAGAGCACCTAAGATATAGGCTCCCATGTGGAAGACATCAGGAATATGCTTATAGGAGAAAAGAGGACTGGTACTTGCAATGACATTCTCATTGGCCTATCATGTGGTGGAGAGCAGTGTCTTTCCATTGACTGCAGAGCCAGAACTGGCTGTGTTTCTCAACTACTTGACAGAGACAATCCTCTTTTCCTCTGATGTCCAGGGGTAAAGGACTCAGTCACTCACAATAAGCAACACCATTTGGTAAGGGAGACAGTGCCTGAGGTCTACTCCTCCCAGAAATTGGGGCTTTATCCTTTTCAGTTCTAGGTGTAGAAAGGGAAGTCTCAAACCCAGGGGTTTACACCATAAGGATCTCGTAAGCCAGGAATCCAAATCAGATGTTGTAGCCAGAACAGCAGGGAAACCCTGAGAAGTCTTGAACCCAAGAAGTGTGCACAGGGAGCTCTAGACTTGAATTTGGTGGAACTAATATGCTATGTAGGAAGTGAATTAACATGTGAACCTAATTCCCTTCCCTGGAAACACAGAGGGGGTAAGGAAGGGTTTTACTCCATAATGTGTTGGGGAGAAATGTTTTTATATTTGCTCTGGTTATAGTTTCTAAGTAAATATCTCTCTCTAAAAGCTAATCTAATATTAAGTGGTTAGATGGAATTGTGGTGCTTAGATCCCTAAAACTGAAGAAAGCACAAAAAACTGAAGAAATACCAACAGTAGTCACCAATGGTAAAGAGACTAGACACTACGACCCCCTAACACATACAAACACCTTAGCAGCACAGGAGAGCCTAGGGGAGAGGTGAGACATACCTAGATGGGGAGGGAGGAAGGTGGGAACTCAAGGTTATCCAGAGAAACAATGTCATATATTTATGCAGAAAATTCATACTATGTAACAAAGACTCTACCTGTCCTTGGCTGGATCTGAGGAGGCTCCCCTTGGAGACAGAAAATACAGAGGCCTCCATTCCATTGGCCATAAACCTCAGCCTCCAAAATCACAATGTGATCAGTTGAGTTGGTTACACGTAGAAGACACCATCTGCTGAAGCAGAAGTCTAATTGGAACCCTGAGGCCTGCCTATTTAGTCTACAAGCTTCTACTTACTGGCACAGTCCTAAATCCTGTGGCTAGCAAATTCTTACCTTCTGTTTCATTCATCCCTGGGATTCAGACCCACCATCTGGCCTGGAGAAAATGTCACTTCACCTGTTACTTCTGTCCACCTTTTATCTCCATGAAGTTCTACCTTCCTAAACTTCAAATCCTCTTCATCTTCTCCAGTGCTGGCAATGCCCTGCTCCCACAACTCCCCAAACAAAAAACCTGGAAGATCTGCTTCTTACAGCCCACTGCCAGCATCTTCCACTCTGAGATCAGCCTGCTGCTGGCACACCCATTCTTTGTCAATGAGTTCAGCATTTGGCTTACCACACTCTCTTCTACTTTAACCCCAGCTGGAATCCTTGAAGTGGTCTCCCAGTTCATCTCTCTTTTCAGCTGTGATAATTTCTGTCTCCAACTACCTCAGCCACCCACAGGCAGTTCACACCTTAGACTGGGCCACAGGAAGGGCCCTTTGTCAGCATATGTACACCCTCATATGGAAGACTTTCCTGATTCAACTAGCTGTCCCTCAGATGACCACTTACATAGTTAGCTTAATTTTACATTTTGAGTCTCCCCAATAGACTGGCAAATGCCCTGAGGACAAAGATTATTTTATTCTGTCTTTATAATCCCGGGTTTAGCACAGGGTGTGTGGCTGGGGGCCTTAAAAAATGCTCAAGGAATGATACTGAATTGAATTTCTTCAAGACTCACCCTCCTCTCTTGGTATGTGGGAATACCCCAAGCCATTCAGTAAAAGGAATGGAGGTGACACAACACAGTTCCTATATCATGTTCAATTCACTCATTCAATTACAATGAAATGAGGAAACATAAACTTGGGCCTGGGGGGGACTTCTCTTAGCCCAGGGTAGGGAACTCCAGGCTGGACATGATCTAGAGCTCTCCCTCCAGGCAGGAGTCATCCTAAGGCTAATTCCTTGACAGGAAGAAAAGGACACTAAGAGAATGTACTGTGCATTCTCTAATTTGCACAATATTCAGGAAATAGACACATTCAGGAAAGATGGAAAGATGGCAATCCCACAAAAATAGAGCCCTGCATTCTGCACTAGCTCTGTCCTAAGCTAATGGCATGACTTCAGGCAAGCTTCTAGGCCTCAACCTAGTCCCACATCTAGCAAATCACTTGAGACTAATAACAAAAGGGGATGGAGAGGAAGCGTGACCCAAATGAGAACAGTTGGCAATGCTTTAGATGACAACTTTTGAAAACACTAAGAGACACATTTTCAAAGCAGTTTTAGCTACTTTTTTCACTTATACAAAACGAAAAACCTGCTGTGCCATCCTACAAAACAAAGAGAAATTCATATTTTGAATTATGTTAATGGTTGATATTAATAGGAATACATTTTGAAATATTTGTGAATTCCTCCTGCCATTTCTGGAAGTTCTACAACGTGCAAAGGTCAGGGAATAGCAAATGGAGCACCATCCTTTTCGCCCAGTCCACAGCACCTCTCTTTGGCTAACACAGGACATAAGCTCCTTACCAGGAAGACCTTCAGCTTACATTCTATACCGTACTTTGCACGCAAGGGCACTGAAGAAGTAGGAAATTATTTCCTTCAACTAAAACTTTGGTAAATGAGCTTCTCCATGGTCTTCAATGTGATTTGTGAGTCTGTAAATCCGGCATTAAACTCAAGTCCCACAGCACAAAAAACTGTGTATATTCCAGGTCAAGAAACATATCACAAAGAAAAGAAATTAATGCAAACCCACTCTCATAGCTCCCTCTGCTGTCAAATCAGAAAATATGTTTTAATATTAGAAAACGTAGGATACTTTCAAACAATGTTTCAACTAGTAAATAAAAACGGTAATTACAAATTCAGTTGATTAAAACCTCTGCTAATACTTCAGTTTCTCTTAATACTTGCATTCATTCTTAGAATCTTCTTTGAAGTGAGTTAAAATTATGGCAATCACAACTCTCCTAGAAGGTTATTTAGAAGTTAATGTAAGTACAGGAGTCACAGGCCTTTGGCGATTATCTAGTAAAGTCCCACCGTGGTGCAAAAGAGGAAACTGAGGCCTGGAAAGAGGAATGCCCACAATGCAAATAATTTCTGTTAATTGTTCTAAAAGGGTATAAAACCTCTGTCCATGCCCATGCCCAAATGTCTTTGAAATGTCTTTGAATGTACTTCGTCTCTTCCACGTCCTAAAATCTTTACTATTTTTCAAAACCAAACTCAAGTGCATTTTTACATGAAGCCTCCCTGCCCTCCCAAATTGCCTTGTGACTATTTTCCATACATGCAAGACTCAGTGACATAACAGGGAGAGCCAGCCTCAAAGGCAGAAAGCTGTGGGTTCCAAGTACCCTCTGACTACGCTGGCTGTGGGACCCTGAGTAAACTGCTCCTCTTCGCAATGCCCTGCAAAGCTCCCAAAATCTGGGGAACCACACTTTCTCTCCCTGCATACTGCTAGGTTCATATTTCCTGAATATCATACAGCATATCTGTGCTGTATTCTCTGTTTTGTGTGAAGCTTCCTCACTATCAGTTCCTTCTTTCAATAAATTCATATACTCAGTACCGATCCCTAGCTATATCTGTATAAACACATACATATTATATATGTATATATGCATATTGTGTGTGAGAGAGAAAGCCAATAAACATTTAAAGCACCTACTATGTGTTGGGCACTGTACTAAGCACTGGGGATACAAAAGAAGGCAAAAGACAGTCCTTTCTCTCAGGGCACTCAAAGTCTAATGTGGGAGAAGAGAAGCAAACAAATACATACCAATGAGTTATAGGCAGGATAAAAAGGAAATGACTAAAAGAGGGAAGGTGACAAATCAAGAGGGACTGGGAAAAGTTTCCTGTAGAGGGTGGAACTAGCTACAAGTTGAAGCCAGAGAAGTGAAGAGGCAGAGAAGAGGAGAGAGAATGTTCCAGGGCGGGGCACAGTCACAGGCAGGAGACCTGGTACCCGGTTCAGGGAACAAGCCAGTGTCACTGGATTGAAGGGCACTCATGGAGGGGGGGGGGGGTGCAGTGTAAGAAGACTGGAAGGGCAGAAGGGGGCCAGGTTATTAAGGACTTTGAATGACTTTGTATCTGATACTGGAGGTAAAAGGAAGCTATTGGAATTAATTGAGTCTGATGCAGGAGGAGAGGGTGGCATGGTCAGACCTGCCCTTTGGAAAATCACTTTAGTGGCTGGATGGAGGATGAACTGGAGTGGGGAAAGACTAGAGGCAGGCTGACACAGCCATGCCCCAGGCAACTGCAATAATCCATGTGTAAAATGATATGGGACTGTACCAGGGTAGGATAGTGTCGGAGGACACAAGGGGGCACATTAGGGAGATGCTGTAGGGATGAAATGGACAGGCCTTAGCACCATATTGAATCTGGCGGGTAAGAGATCATGAGAAGTCCAGGGTGACTCCTGGGCTGTGATCCTGGGGGACTGGGAGGAGGGTGATTCCTTCTACCATAATAGGGAAGGGAGGAGTGGAGATGCTTTAGAAGAAAAGAAAATAAGTTCTGTTTCAGACATGTTTATGTTTAGCTTACAATGTCCACTGGGCAACCAGTCTGAGATATCTGAAAGGTAGTTGGAGATGTGAGAGTGGAGGGCAGTAGAGAGGCTGGTGTAGAAAAGGTAAATCTGAGAATCTTCAGCATAGAGATGATAATTAAATCCATGGGAACTGATGAGATCAACAAGTGAAGTGATATAGAGGGAGGAGAAAAGAGGACCCAAGATAGCACCCTGAGGGTCATGCAGGAACATACACATACACACACATACACACACACACACACACACACACACACACACACACACACACACCTACCTGCCACAAGTTGGGACATCAAGGACTTCTTTCTAGTACCTAATAACCTACTTGAACTCATTCACTCATTCCTCAAAGATTAACAACCCCCGCATCATACCTTCTCCATTTTAGAATTCTGATTTGACATTTCTCAGACCCCATTCTCTGCCTCCCACTGACCATATGCCATATTCCCAATCCTACTCAACCTAAAGCCCAGTGACATTCTACTCTAAAGCTAATCACCCCTTCCACTATAATCTCTGGAATAAATGTGACATAGGCACCACACCAGCTTTCTTAACTCCCCATCCCTCAACTGGTAACCTTCCCTGACACTTCACTAAAAAGGGTAAGGTCATTGGCCATGAGCTGCCTCCTTTCCCCTCTTTCTCCTCATCTACCTCCCCAGATGCATTCCCTCACTCTCTCCTCTTTCACTCCATCTCATGTGAACAGGCAGCCCTTCCCTTTACCAAGGCTGACCTCTCTGTATCAACCCTGATCTCAGTCCATCCCATCTTCTCTAGTAAACTGCCCTCCTCTTGTCCCCATTCACTCTCAAATCTTCAAACTCTCCCTGACTAGAGGGGAATTTCCTGCTGCCTACAAACACACCCCTGTTTCCTCATCTTTCAAAGAGTCCTCACTTGACCCATCTACCCTCTGTGCTACCTACATCCTACATATTTTTTCCCTTTTGGGGCTAATCTCCTTGAGAATACTATCCTCAACTGATGCCTCCACCTTCTCTCTTTTCACTCTCTTCCAACTTCATCACTCACCAGCCTTTAGCTACAATAGTCTACGTTGGAATGTAGTAGTTTTTAAAAGCTGTTAGCAATCATCTTTAATGGTTTTCATAAATACAGTCAGACTCTGAACTTGTTTTTCCAATTCACATGTAATATAGATGGGAATGCATTTAACATAAAATGGCTGGCCCCCATGTGGCATGGCTCGATGGATATCTGATGTGGAATCTGGTTCCTGTCCCATTCTAGATCTCCAAAGACAAACTGCAATATCCACCTAGTGGAGATTAGGAGCAAGGGCTTGGCTACACCTGTTGTTTGTTCTTCATTCTCTGATAGGACCATGACATCAGAAAGATAATCCAGGTGCATTGGGGAGGACTGTGCAGTTACCAGCCTCACTTTCTCCTCCGGAGTCATCTGGGTTCAGTGGACAGATACAGATCAGGAGGACTGGAGATGGCTCTGAATGCAATGGGAGATGTTGGCCTTTTCAAGCTGGGGCAGCAGGATCTGGCCCAACAGCTGCTGAGTGATCACTGCTTCACTCTCCTACCTCTAAGAGGGGGACTGAGGTAATATTATACCTAAATACTACAATTCAAAAATGCTCTTTCAGGAGTTAAAAATAAAAGCCACTTTTCCTGATCACTCTGAAGGAGATGTTAACACTTAAGCTGCTCTGGCTAGCTTAGCTGTCTTCTACCAAATGTTATATACACAACAATCATGAAAAGGGGGGCGGAAAGAGCTAATAAACCTCTTTATCAAAGAAATCAGTAAACAGGAATTGGGGAGGTTACATAAATTAGGGGAAACAGATTACACCAGAGGAAATCCACTCTTTGACTTGGGAACATGATAAAATCTCAGCTCAACCAAAGAGAGAATGATCTCACCAGGAATAATAATTATAGCTAACGATTAATGCAGCATTTTAAGGTTGGCAAAGTGCTTTACAGATGTCTCGTTTTATCATCACAGAAATCCTGTGAGGTGAACGCTATCCCCATTTTACAGATGTGGAACCTGAGGCAAAGGTGGCTTGCTCATGGTTATACAGATAGGAAGTGAATGAGGCCAGGTTTGAACTCAAGGTTTCCTATCTCTATCCATTGTATCACCTAGCTGAAGTCCACTCTGGTGATGAATACAAGAGACCGATACATAGTGTCTTGTATCACAGATAGTGGAACTCAAGGTACATGATGAGGGACAACTTTTTCACATGCCTGTGGCTCTAGGAAAGGCTTCCTATCTGCCATTCCAAAGTCTGCCTTCTCTCTTCCGAGTTAGTCTTAAATTCTCTCCTGATTCTCCCTCTCAATCTAAAGAAGACTCTTCCCCACTAGAGCAAGTTTGGAGCACTTAAAGATCAAAGTGTTCTCAGCCAACGAGGAGTCAGATCTCCCTTTACACAGGGCTGTCCTTGCAGAAATCAGCCTAGGCTCGGGATGGATTGGGATTATGGCATTTTTATTTCACATATTGTCTGAGGGGTAAACTTGAATGTCCTGAGAGGGATTTTTGTTTAGTACAAAAAACAGTCAACGATATCAAAAGTACTGTCATTTCCAAATATAAACAATCAAAAATGTTTTGCCATTTCACTTAAAGTCATGAAAGTCTTCTCCCTGGTGAAAATCACATATCATATGAGAATTATAAGTTAAAGGCCTGACCTCACCTGACATTTCTTCAATATGCTTTCAGATGCTTATATCTTGACAATCTGATAAAAACACATATAGCAGTTTACTTCAAACAGGGCATTGGAAAAGCAAATTGTCTAGGAAAGTCAGTGAGCTACAGAAGGCTCCTGTCCATGACTGAGTTCTTGTTTCCTCAGATTCCTCCACTGCAGGATTTCCCTTTGGAGCTTGGCTTCCTGAATTATTTCCTAAGGACACAGAGCCCAAATTTAAGAAGCCAGTTAGACCCCACAGGCCCTTAGTTTCCATGGAAATATAAGACTTTGACATTACCTTAGTTTGACATTTATGGGAAAAATTCCTCTCCAAAAAAATAAAATGGCTATTTTCCTGTTAGATCAACAGCAGTCAAAGAACAAAAGGAAAAGAACCAAAGCCTTCAGGTCCTGCAGGGGAGCCAGGAAAGAGCTGCCAGTCACCCTGGGGTGTCTGCACTGGGGCTTAAACAGTGATGGAACAAAGACTCCTTTGTGCACATTCACCTTGGACAAGGCTACAGCAACTCTCAGCTACTAAAATAAAGACAAACTCGAGACTTCAGCAACTAAAAAAAAGCCCAAAATATGCCATCTGCCAAGCAGAGATGATGACAAAAAGTCAGAACTTAGCCTCAGACACACTGGAATCTCCTGTGACATGACTGTATGTGCCAGGCCGCCTGGAGCCGTTTGGAGGCTCTGAGCCCCAGCCAGGAATCCCTGGGCTGAAGTGATGCCTCTCCCACACTGGCTAGGTGACTCTAGACAAGTCCCTTCACATTGCAGTGAACTGAGGAATTCTCTAAGATGAGGCCAACCTGCATTGGTAAGGGAAGTTTTCTCATCCCACAGTTCCCCTCAGACATGAAATCTCCCGAGTCTCTCCTAAAACCATGAATAATTAACAAACATTCAAAAGAGTGAACTTGGTTAACACATATATATTGATTACTCCCAAAGGTCAATGGAAAATAGGATTTTCTTCAGTGCTACAGTCTAGAACATTAGAAATGAGAGACAGTTAGGTTTTGTTTACTATAGAAATGGATATGTACCCAATGATACAGTAGATAGAAAGCTGACCTGGAAGCCAGGAAGTCTGGGGTTTGAGACCTTCCTCTGACACATCCTAGGCAAGTGGCTTAACCACCCAGTGTACTAGGCAACTCTAAGAATATGTTACCAAGAAGGTGCTAACCGGCATTAATCGAGGACGTTCCAGTCCTTATTCACATACTCATATTCACTCCTGTCTTTGCAGAACCACTTTTCCTGCTTTTTACTAATTCCTTAGAAGGTTCTGGATAACTCAACTGCCATTAAGATGAAATAATATGAAATCCCACCACGAACCTGGAGCACTCAGGGCAGAAAGCTCCTGGGCACCTCTGATTCCAGGCCTTCTTCTAGAATGTGACTGTGGGAACTCTTTAGCTTCCCTGCATCTCACAGTGCTCCACTTTAAACACTCGGCCGACTATCATGTATTGAGGGCCAACTATGTGCCAGGATAAAGGACAGAACAGGAAATAATTCCAGCTCCCAAGGAATTTACATTCTAATGGAGGAAACAGGCACATACAGAAACATGGACAGCGGAAATACAAAGGCAGTAAATAAAAATGGGCTCTAAGAAGTTAAATCCGAGGTAGTTTTGGGGAGAGGGAACTAGCAGGTGGACAAACTCAAGATGAGAAAACACTCTGCAAAAAGCCCCTCACTGAGACAAGTCTAGTCTTAATGACTAAAGCAGGAAAGGTGCTGAAGCCACCCTCGAGTACTCGGCCAAGGGGACCAAAGAGTACTGAACCACTCAGTGTAGCTAGCTTCCTGGGGCTCAAGTTCCAAAGCCAGCCTGAAGGAGGCTGTAAGTAGCTCCTTGCCTGCCACCACAAGCAAATGCAGAGAAGCAAGGAAGATACGCCCAAATGAATCGCGGCTTTATCGTTCTCCGTATTTTGGCTAAAGGAACTTCCTTTTCCTGACCATTAGATGGCCTGAGTGTCTCCTTTCACTCCGACCCTGATGCTGAACCACTAATCTAGTTGGCATCGGGCCCGGCGTGCCACAAAGGTAATAACAGTAGTTGGCTGTTATAGATCTAGCACCTCCAAGTTTGCAAAGCAATTTACCTACATTGTTTATATGTAGAACAAGTACGTTCTACAGGTGTTATTGTCCTCATTTTACTGCGGAAAATACCAAATCCAAAGAGGCTAAATGACTCAGTGCCCGGGGTCACCAAGCTAGCGACTCTGGGTGGCAGGATTCCTGTCTCTTTGCAGATCCTGGTAATGCAATAAAGGAATATCTGCCAGACAACCCAAAGGGCAAAGGAAAAACACAATATAATACCGAAGAGAAGAGGCCTCTAGAGAGGTGGACAGATTCCGTACAGCACTGCCATAAAAGGGCAGTGACAGCAATCTTGTGGGATTCCTGGAGGCACAGACAGACTGCCTACTTCTCAAGTGGAAGAAGTGGGCAAACCGAGACAAGATCAAGGGATTGAGACTATGACAACCAAAAAAACTAGGGGAAACTACATTGAACAACAAGCAATAATGTGATGTTGGTGATAAACCACCCAATATAAAAGTGGATTTTTTTCAGTAAAAACTTGGGAGATCCAATCATGCAGGCAGAAGAAAGGTAATAATTGATAGAAGAGCCATATCTATAACTAAAAATATTTTTTTCAAAGTTTTTACAGGAATAATGGACACCTGCAAGTACCTTGGTGCCACGAGCCAGCTCATTCCAGACCCTTCCACTTCTGCAAACCCCTTCCTCTCCTTTCCTCTCAGTACTTCTGATTTTAGGAAAGCCCCCCAACCAACTTTGCTCCTTCATTCCTGTTGGACCCCACTCCTGATCCTCTCGACAGCCTTCATCACACCTGGAATGAGTAGGCACCTCTGCCTCCCACCTCCCAAAATCTTCAGTTCCCTCTTGTGTGTTATCTCCATCCGTTAGAATATAAACCAGTTGGAGTCAGGGACTTTCTTTCTGCTTCTACTTGTATTCTCAATTCTTAGCCCAGGGCCTGGCAAAGAATAATTGCTTAATAAAAACTTGGGGACTTGACACGAACCAGAAAAGAAACAGGTAATATCAGTTTCACTATGTTCTCTATAATGCTCAATTCAATGAAACCAATCAATCAGTAAGTATGTATCAAGCTTCTGCTCTACGCTAGGCACAATGCTCAGTGCTAGGTAAACAAGTACAAACAATGATAATAAACCCAATTCAAAAAGCATTATATTCTAAGAGGGCAGCAAATATGTACAAAGTAATGAAATGTAAGATAGGGTGGGAAGGATTGTTGTCTTGTCATGGCAGAAGGGCTTGTGTAGTTTAAAGAAACTACAAGCTATGCCATGTAGGGTTACTCA
>JAQQSK010001043.1:0-127065 GCA_028658325.1 Potorous gilbertii
CAAATGGGGAGAAAATTTTGGAACCCCAAATCTTGTGAAAATGAATGTAAAAAGTTAAATAAATAAATTTATATTAAAAAAATGAATTCGCAAACAAAGAAGAAGAAATTAAATAAATTATTAGGAGCTATTTCACCCAGTTACATACCAATAAAATTGGTAATCTAAACAAGATGTATGAACGTTGCAGAAACCTAAGTTGCTTAAGTTAACAGGATAAGTAACTAAGTGTTTAAATAACCCTATCCTAGAAAAAGAAATTGAAGAAAGCCTAAATGAACTCTCAAATTTTTAAAAAAAACTTCTAAAGACCAAATGGATTTATGAGGAAATTGTACCAAACATTCAAAGAACCATTAATTCTAATATTATGTAATTTGTTTGACAAAATATGAAGAGAAGGATTCCTACCAAAATTTTTCTACAACACAAATATGACCTTGATGCCTAAACCAGGGAAAGTCGAAACAGAAGAAGAAAACTATAGACTAATATCCCTAATGAATATTGATGCCAAAAATGTAAATGAAAGAAGATTATAACAACACAGCATAAAGATTATACATTATGACCGATTTGGACTTAAACTAGACATACAGGCAGTGTTGGTTCAGTGTCAGGAAAACGATAAACGTAACTGACCATGTTAATAATGGCAAGGAAAAAAACACTATATGATCCTATCAATAGATGAAAAAGTTCTTTTGACAAGATATGATGTCCATTCCTGCTTTAAAAAAATAGAAAGTATAAATGGAGCTTTCCTTAAAATGATGATTCTCTAATACCAACAGCCAGCATTATCTGTAATAGGGATAAGCTAGAAACATTTCTGATAAGATCAAGGATGAAGCAAGGATGTCCATTATCACCATTAGTGTTCAATGTAGCACTAGAAACACTAGCGACAGCAATAATGCTAGACCAAGTAACTGGAGAAATAAGCATAGACAAAAAGGAAATTTGATTATCATGCCCTCTGACTGGAGGTGTCCCACAGGGCTCAGTCCTGGGCCCTCTTCTCTTCTCCCTCTATATTACTTCTCTTGGTGATCGCATCAGCTGCCACCGATTTAATTTCCATTTCTATGCAGATGTTTCTCAGATCTACATATCCTACCCCAGCTCCTCTGCTGACCTCCAATTGTCATCTCTAAATGCCTTTCAGACTTCTCACATTGGATATCCAATAGACATCTTAAACTCAAAATAAAATTCATTATTTTTCCTCCTAAACCCTCCCCCCACCACCTTCCCTGTTACTGTTGAGGGTACCACCATCCTCCTATCCTTCAGACTTACAACCTGTGAGCCATCCTCACTATCTCTTTCCCCCCAAATTCAATTGGTGCCAAGGCCTGTCCTTTTCACCATTGTACATCTCTCTTTGCATGTCTGGGAGCAAGAGGGCCAGGTAAGACCTTCAGGAGGTGGGATTTGAGCTGGGTCTTGAAGGAAGCCAGGAAAATAAAGACACAGAAGTGATGGGGGAGGGAGTAGGGGAGGGAAGATTTCCAAGCATAGAAGACATACAGTGCAAAGGCTAGGAGATAAGAAATAGAATGCAAGTAGCCTAGTATGACTTTAATATAGAAGGGACTGATACATAAGAAGCTTGGAAAGGAAACTAGTTACAGACCAACATCTCACAATATATTCCAAGATAAGCTCCAAATGGGTGCATGATTTAGACATAATGAGTGACATCACTCATTACTCATTTCATTTGCACAAATGAAACCCATAGAGCTAAAAATTAGAAGAAAAGCAGGAAACTAGGGAAATAATCTTTGCAGCAAGTTTTTCTGATAAACGTCTCATTTCGAAGACATATAGAGAATAAGTCAAATTTATAAGAGAAAGAGTTATTCCCTAGTTGATAAATGGATACAAGATATGAACAGGCAGATTTCAGAGGAAGAAATCTGAGCAATAAATAGCAATATGAAAAATTGCTCTAAAACACTAATAATTCAGAAAACACAAATTAAAATAACTTTGAGGTTCCACCTGACACCCAACAGATTGACCAAAATGACAAAAAAGGGAAAATGAGAAATGCTGAAGGGGATGTAGGAAAACAGATACACTAACGCACTGCTGGTGGAGGTATGAACTGGGCTAGCCTTTCTGGAGAACAATTTGGAAGTATGTCCAAAAAGCTATTAAATTGTGAATGCCCTTTGACCTAATATTGCCACTATTAAATCTATACTCCAAGGAGGTCAAAGAAAGAAAAGAGGGACCCATATTTACAAAAATATTTATAACAACTCTTTTTGTGGTGGTAAAGACTTGGAAACTGAGGGTGAGGTGCCCATCATTCAGGAAATGGCTGAACAAATTGTGATATATGAATGTAATTTAATATGGTGAAGGGGATGGTTTCAGAGAAACCTGGGATGACTTGTAAAAACTGATGCAAAATGAAATGAGAAGGACCAGGAAAATAATTAATATAGCAACAGCAATATTGTAAAGACAAATAACTTTGAAAGTCTTAGGAGTTCCCTAATGACTACCCATAATCCCAGAGGACTCACGATGTAACACGCTGCCCACCTCCAGATAGAGAGGAAATGGATTCAGAGTGCAGAACGACATGGCTAATGTAAGTATTTGTTTCATTTACCTATACAGGTTTGTAATGGGTTTTGTTTTCCTTGCTTTTTCAACATAGAAGGTGGGCATGAGGAAGAGGGAAATAGGAGGAAGAAAATTCAGAGATGAAAACAAAATAAAAACTAAATTCTATTATTAAAAATTATATTACTGTCACTTAATTCGGTTTTGTCAGTTTCCTCCTCTGTAAAATGAGCTGGAGAAGGAAATGGCAAACCAGTCCAAAATTTTTGCCAAGAAAACCCCAAATGAGGTCATGAAGAATCTGACATGGCTGAATAACAACGATTAACTCAGCATTTTGTCATCATTTTCATTGTAGTTCTACCCTCAGTAATAAAGCATCTGATAGTTCTGAAAAAGAAAAACTCAGTAGATCTTAGAGTCATCTGCATAGCGATGATTATTGGAACCATCGGAGCTGATGAGATCAGATGAAATAGTATAGAGGGAGAAGAAGAGGGAGTCCAAGATAGAGCACTAAGGGACTCCCACTGTTAGAAGGCTTGACATGGATTCACCAAAGGAAACAAAGAAAAGCAGCTAAACAAGTAGGAGGACCAGGAAAGAAGCGTGTCATGAAAACCTACAGAAAAGAAAGTATCAGCAAGGAGATGATAAACAATGTTAAAGGCTGCAGACAGAAAAGTATGAGAACGGAGAAAAGGCCATTGGATCTAACAGTTGAGAGATCATCTGTAACCTTGGAAAGCACCATTTCAGCTGAATGATGAGATCAGAAGTTAGATTGTAAAGGAATTGGAGATACCTATTTTCTCAAGGAGTTTAACCATAAAATGGTAGAGAAATATTGGATGACAGCTATCAGGGATGGACAGATGGAACAAATGAGGGTTTCTGTGCATGGAGGAGAAATGGACATGTTTGTAGCTAGGAGGAAAGCATCCCAGAGACAGGGAGAGACTGAAAATAAATGAGAGCATGAGAATGGGAGAGAAATCAAGGTACTGGAGAAGATGAGATAAAATGGGATTCCTGTGCAGGTAGAAGGGTTAGCCTTGGAATGGGATTCCTTACGTAGGCAGAGGGATTCGTCTTGGCAAGGAGAATAGCCACCTCATGATAAGCATCAGAGGAGAAGGAGAAACTAGCATGTGGATGATGTGAGATGAGAAGGAAGGGAGAAGGGAATACGTATTTATATGGAGCCTACTATGCGCCAGGCATGTTGCTATGCATTTTTGTGAATATTATGTATCTCATTCGATCCTCACAACCACTCTCCGAGACAAGTGCTACTATTTACAGATAAGGAAACTGAGACAAACCGAGGGGAAGTGATTTGCCCAAGATCTCATAGCTATTAAGTGTTTGAGGTCAGATTTGAACTTTGACTTTCGGTCTGGTGTTCTATCCACTGGGCTCCCAGCTGCCTCGAAGGAGAAGGAGTTCTCAGTGAATGGCCTCAGTCTTTTTCAGTTGAGAGAGTTGAGAAAGAGTCATAGGATGTCGCAGGAAGGATAAAAGAGTTTGCAAAAAAACCAGTGTTGAATGGGATAATAAAAAAACCCAGCATTTATACAGAGTTAAACCATTTCCAAAGTACTTTAAATATGATGCTATATGTTCTTCCCAACAACGCTGGTAAATGGGGGCTATAGCCGAAGCTTCTGGAACCAAGAAGAGACATCGTCAGACCTGTGCTTTAAGAGCATGACTATAGTGACAGAGATGTTTTAAAAGAGGAATAGAGAAAGAGAAAGAAGGAAAGAAGGAAGGAAGGAAGGAAAGGAGGAAAGGAGGGAGGAAGAAAAGAAGTAGGGAAGGAAGAAGGAAGAAATTTCAGAAGGAAAGAGAAAGAAAAACAAATAGAGAAAGAAGAAAGGAAAGAGTGAATACATACTTTAAAAAAAGAAATATTCTGAGTATAATAGAAATTCACAGTTTCATACCTCTTTTTATGTTCTCTGTATGTTTGAAATGCTCATGTTTGCTACTGTTTGTCAAATTCATAATTTAAGAGGAGAAAATGGGGACAAAAAAGAGAATAATACTAGCTGGGTTGCTTTAGGCAAGTCATTTATCTTCTCTGGCCTCAGTTTCCTTATGTGTAAAATGACAGAGTTGGACTATGTGACTTCTAAGATACTTTCTGGCTCTAAAGCGCTGGTCCTGTATTGAAAGATCAATTTTCTGGTTGTATGAGGATGGTGGATTGGAAAGGGGGAGAAAATGGAGGCAGGGAGACACATTAAGAGGTTATTGCAGTAGTATAGATGAAAAGGGATAGGGGTCTGAACTAGGGTGGTAGTGGAGTGAGTGGAAAGAAAAGGACAGATATCAGATATACTACAGAGATGGAATTGATAAGACTTGGTGACCAGTTAGATGGGGCGAGTGACAGTGAAGAGGAGGAAAGAACTGAGACTGACTCTAAGATTAAGAAATTGGGTTACTGGAAGGATGACAATGCTTTTAATGGAAAAAGAGAATTTCAGGAGAGGGAAAAAGATGCTGAGTCCTGTTTCAGCCATATTGAGTTTGAGATACCTATGGGACATCTAACTGAGATTTCTAACAAGCAGAGAGTAATGACCCAAGCCACTGGTGATGGGGAACTGAAACTCTGGAGAGATGTAACCCCTGGATATTTAAGTCTAGGAATCTACTGCTAAGAGATGAACGCTGGAGGACTGTCTCATTTTTTACTTTGCACACCCAACAGCAAGTACAATACCTGGGGTACAGTAGGTACCCTTTAAAAAATGCTCATTGATTGACCAATTGAGCTGATAAGCCCTGAGAGAAAGAGAGAGAGACAGAGACAGAGACAGAGAGAGACAGAGAGAGGGAGAGAGAGAAGAGGAGACGAAACAGCAGAAGACTCAGGACAGAGTGAGTATGGGTTATCTATTACCTTTTTCTGTATCTTCCCCAATGCCTGATATAGTCCTTTGTATAAAGGAAGACCCTTGGTGAATGTTTGTTGAATGAATGAATGAATGCACTCATCTTTAATCTCACTGTCATAAGAATAAAACTAGCACTTATAAAGCACTTTGCCAACCTTGAAGCATTATATAAATGCTAGTTATTATTTTCAATTGTCATTACAATTTTCTAAACTCCTTTGGGTTTATCCTTTAAGTAAAGGCTTATGCCTGTCATCATATGCATGCTGCCTGGAAGACAAGGTTAGGTCAAGTTCATGATCATCCCTAGAGATGGCTTGGGCAGAAGCTGCCCAATGTTGTCAAGAGTTTGAGATGGAACGAGTATTTAAGGTAGGGAGATGTTGGAGACTGTTATTATGAACTGAGTTCTGGGGTGTTGAGCTGGGAGAAGGAATGCAATTGGGGGAGAAGAGAGACTGAAACCCTCCTTTGCAAGCTCTAATTAGCAGCTGATAGGATTAGCACCAGTTGCCTCTTATTACCTCCTTATTTTTAGATCTCTTGCTCTGTGGAGCTTATAAGGACAAAAGGAGGGTCAAATCAAGAAGGGATCTGAAAACAGTGAGATGGGGGAGGGACTGGCAGGGCAGTGCTCACTTTTCCCAGACTTCTTCTATGTTCTTGGGCTATATATTCCTCTTTGGACTTTGGTTTCCTCAGCTGTAAAATAGAGACTTGATTCCAGCCTTTCACTGTTATTGTGAATACCAATAAGTTCTTCATGATGACTGATCATGACATTGATGACATGTGGATAGTGTTAAAGTTTACCTGTTAAAGGTGCTTTACATATACCAGCACTGAAGTCACTAATAAGTAAATATAAATGAAAACTACTCTGAATTTCTACCTTACACTCATCCAGTTAGCTAAGATGACAAAAAAGACAAAAGAAAAATGCTAGAGGGGGTGTAGGAAGACAGGTTGAGCTATGAACAGGTCCCATCATTCTGGGAAGCAATTTGGAACCATGCTCCCAAAGCTATGAAACCGTGCATACCCTTTAATCCAGCAGTACTGCTACTATATATATATACCTCAAAGAGATCAAAACTTCCTTTGAGTTTCCTCAAAGAAAGAAAAAAATCCACGTGGAAAAAATATTTCTAGGAGTTCTCATTCCTTCTCAGAATGTCCCCCTTGGCTCCGCCCCCGACTCGCTGCCTTCTCTCCCAAAGAGAGAGGAGGCAAAGATTTGGCAATTAAGTGGATACCCATCAATTGGGAAATGGCTGAACAAGTTGTGGTATAATGTGCTATAAGAAATGATGAGCAGGACAGTTTCAGAAAAACCTGGGAAGACTTACACGAACTGATGTAAAGTGAAGTGAGCAGAACCAGATAACATTGTATATGGTAACAGCAACATTGTAAACTGTGAATGACTTTGTTTTTCTCGGCATTGCAACGATCCAAGACAATTCCAAAGGACTCATCTCCAGATAGGGAGCTAGTGGACTCAGAGGGTAAATTGAGGTATATTTTCTCTTCCTTTCATCTTTCTGGTTGCTTTTTTGGGAGGGCGAGGGGGACAAGTTAATGTCGGAATTTGTTTCGCATAACTATATATGTACATAAATATCTTTGTATAGACTTTATTTTTCTTGTACTCTCAGTGGATGAGAGGGAAGGTGGAGAGAGACTTTGGAATGGAAAATAAAACTGGGGCAGAGGGGGGAGGGCGGGTTTCCGCTATCCAGTCCAGGGAAAATATATGCAGCATTTCATTTTAGGTGGGAAGGGCGGGGTGAGATGGGGAGTAAGGCGCCAGCCTGGGACATCTTTGGGGTAGGGAACTCCCGGAGAGAAAGCGCCTTCCTCCTGTAACTGTACTATTAACCACTTGCCTGGGGCACTGGGAGGTTGAACTCCAGTCCCCCGGCCCCCCGAGCTGGTCCTCTGATTCACATCCCCCATTTTACAGATGGGGAGACTGAGGTTCAGAGAGCCACGTTCGCCTAGCCAGAATCGGAGGCAGGATTTGAACTGTCTTCCCAGAGCACGTCCCCAGCCCCACCTTCCCTAGGAGAATCTGTCCCGCATCTCCTCCGTGCCCAGATCTCGGAACCCCTGGGGTGCGAAGTACAAGACAACCCGTAGAGTACAAGCTCCGGGAGGGCAAGAAGAGATGCGGTTTTTTGTCCGGGGTGGGAGGAGGCACCAGAAGGGTTAACATCGGAGCGCACGCCCCTCTCGCCGCTGACTCCTCCCCCTTGGCTCCGCCCCCGCCTCGCTGCCTTCTCTCCCAGAGGCTGCGCCCTCTCCGCGCGCCCCGCCCCTTACGCCTCCACCACCTCCTCTCCACTTTCCCCGCCCCCTCTGCGATAGCCCCGCCCTTCACGCCTCCGTCATCTCCTCTCTTGGCTCCGCCTCCTGTGCGCGAAGCTCCTCCTGCCTCCCCCCCGCCGCTTCCCTTTTGGCTCCGCCCTCTCCTCACGCTCCGCCCCGCGCCGAGCGTCCAGCGGAAGTGCCCTCGCGCAGGCTCACTTCCGCCCGGCAGGTGACAGCCGCGGTTCTGGGAGAGCGGCCGGCGTCGGAGCGGGCGGACGGACGGACTGACTGAGCGGCCGGCGGGGCCGAGACCGCGGACGTCGTGCATCCTAGCCGAGGCGAGCCGAAGGGGGAACCCCCGGAACCCCGAGGGTCAGGGGGCCGGGGCCAGGGCCGGGGGGGCGGGGATCAACGGCCGCCTTTGCCCGGGAGGGGCTGCGGGCCGAGGCCCGAGGGGTCAGAGGTCGCGGCGGGCTGGAGGCCGCCGGGGGCAGGGCGAGGGGAGCGGGGCGGGGGGAGGCCGGGGGGCTGCGCTCCGCTCCCCTCGCCCCCCGTGCGGGACGGGCCAAAAAGAGGAGAAGGGGGAGGCAGAGACGGCCCGCACCCTCCCCCACATTCATTCATTCATTCATTCATTCCCCCAGGCCGCCTGTCCCAGACTCAGAATGTCCGAGCCGCGAAGGACCGCAGGGGGCGCCCGGCCCTTTAATTTTTTACAGATGAGGAAACTGAGGCCCAGGGGGAGAAAATGAATCCCCAGAGTTACACAGCTAAGGGTCAGGGCTGGCATCAGAACCCTCCTTTTACAGATGGGGAAACTGAGGCCCGGAGAGGGGGAATATAGCCCACAGTCAGGCAGGCGGCCACATCAGTATCCTCGGCCGGGGGGCTAGGTGTCCACAACACCCCCTCTTCTACTGCTTCTGGGTGTCCTGGATTTGGAGCCGGCCCTGACCTCTGACCTTTTCTCCTTGTGTGACCTTGAGCAAATTACTGGTCTCAGAGTTTCCTCATCTGTAAAATGAGGGGGAGGACAAAGTGACCCCTACTGCCTCTTCCAGCTCTGATCCCATGGGACGGGGAGATGGGCTTTCGCTGAACTTCACGCCAGGCTTGAAGCTCCAAGGGGGCGGAAACTCCTTCCATTTTGGTCTTTGTGCCCCCAGTGCTCAGCACAAGCCTGGCCCAAAGTCACTCCATCAGTGTTTATTGAATTGAGTTGTGAGGAGGGACTGAACTTGGACAGGAAGCCCAGAGGCCCCTGCTGCCTGTGACCTTGGGCGAGTAACTTCCTTTCCATGGGACTCTCTTTCCTCATTTGTAAGATTAGGATAATTAGACACCAGAAAGTGCTTTGTCAACCTGAAAATGCCGGAGAAATAGGACTTCGCTGTCCAAAGCCTGGCAGAGGATCAGAACACTTGGAGCTGGAAGGAGCCTTAAGGGCCGGTCCAAACCCTGCTTGGTTTGCTGCCTGTACCCCCTGGGGTTTCTGCTCCTGACCATGGCTCTCTGTGGGTGCTTGGCTCCCTCTGGAGATGGGAGTTTGCTCTTTGGAGATTGTGGCTTACTTAAAATGAAGAGACCAGGGACTGGGTTAGGAATTTGGGGGGAGGTGTAAGTGATCACTATTTGTGCATGTCCCTGGACCTGTACTATCATAATTCAGGTTTCTGTATTGCTTTAGTATGTGCAGAGAACTTTCCTCTTCTCCAGTCTGAGAGGAATTTTGTTGTTGTTTGGTTACTCAGCCAGATCTGACTCTTTGTGACCTGGTGGACCAGATTGTCCATGAGGTTTTCTGGGCAAAGATACTGGAGAGGTTTGTCATTTCCTTCTCCAGTGGTTTAAGGCAAACAGAGGTTAAGTGACTTGGTCAGGATCACACGGCTAGTGAGTGTCCAAAGTTAGATTTGACGTCAGGCCCAGCGCTCTAGCCACTGAATCACCTCGCTGCCTCCTTGTACCAGCATTATCCTCATTTTACAGACTCAGGAATTGGGAACTCCTGAGACTTAAGTGGTTTGTTTATGTCACTGATCTGGGAAGATTTGACTGTCAGTATCTTCTTTTATCTGCTTTGCCCTGGAGCACTCCTGAGGCCGAGGGAAGTTTCTTGTCATCTGCCCCATGAGGTGAATATAAGTCAGAGGATTATACTTTAGCTCTCAGTTCCACTCTTTTCTGAATGAGTTATTTGGCCTCCTTGACAAGAGGGGAAAGTAAGGAAACATGTCATGAAGCTTGGAAGAGAGTGTCAGGGAAGATATTTTTAAGAATAGAAAGCGAGGGTGATGTCAGGGAAAGGGATGCCTGATGGGGAGTCAGCAGGTCTGAGTTATTAATCCGATTTTGCCACAAACCAGCTTTGTGAGCCTGGGTCAGTTATTTTACCCTCCGGCCTCAGTTTCCTCATCTGTAAAAAGGCAGATCATAGAATGGCAGATTTAATGGTGATGCAACATTTCTGTGGGTTTGCAAAATGTTCTGAATATACCATGTTCTTTGAGCTTCGTAACAACCCCATGGTACCACACGGGTATTATTTATGCCCGTTTGCAGATGAAGACATTGAAGTAGACAGGTTGTTATTTGCCTGCCCATGGTTCTACAACTAGTGTCAAAGGCAAGCTTGGAGCCTAGCTCTTCTGGCTCCTAACTGAGCATTTCTTCCTCTGTGTGTCTGGCTGCCTATTCATTTTACAGACCAGGCACTACAGGCAGATGGCCTCCAATACTGATTCCAGGGCTGAAATTCAGATATCCTGGAAGAGGCCAAGGTATCACTCACGCTCATCCACCTGGGCTAATGACCTCTGGAATGTCTTCCATGTCTGCATCCTTTGATGGCTCCCCCGCAGAAGAGTCAGTGTGACCTTTTGAAGATGTGAGAGGGTCTTACTTTTTTGTCTGAGGAATCGTGCTCCCAGTCCCACCTTCATTTTAGCCTTGATGCTGTTGTTGACATTCTCCCTTTCTCCAAGCCTGACTCAGTTTCTCAGTTGGTAACATGGGGAAAAAAGATCTGCTGCCAGTTCCCCGCTTCTGGATGTTGTAAGCATCAGTGAACGTATGAGTGTTTCCATAAGCTTGTTAAGAAAGCTGTGATAAAAATATTACCATAGTGCCTTTTTTTCCTAGGGATCTTTATTCCTAGTTACATCCAATTAACAGAAACTTGCTAATCATTCCTGTATCCCCACTTACCAAGAGAGTGTTTAAGGTAGAGTGACTTGGCCATGGGTGGGAGAAACCAGCCAAAACTTGGAGCTTCTGTCTTTTGGGCTGGTGAGTCATCCACTGGGCGCCTCTGGCCTGATCTTAGACCCATTGACTGGTACCCCCAGTGGCCCCAGAGGTATTGCTTACAGGGGTACACATGTGCTGACTGGAAAAGCTTCCTGTGAAGAGGAACGTAGCTTTTTGCTTCATTCCTTGGCCCAGTTAACACTTGAGGGAAGTTCACTCAGGCATTGCTGTGTTCAGTCTTCCTTCCCTTTTCAGAAAACTTTGTTCTGGGGCTTTCCAGGCCCTATTTAATTTGCTTCTTAAGGGTGTTCAAAAGATAGGAAACCCACCCTGCTCTTTCTTACTAGCCAGGCTCAGGCTCTAAAGGCCTCAAGGCTTCCCAGCCCTGGTCTAGAAGATTTTATTTCTGCAGGCGTTCTGCCTGAAACAGTTTGGCTGTTGGCTTCCTAGGAAAGCACCAGATTCATTATGAAATGCTAGAGGTGTGACCGGTGGTTAGGCCCAATTCCTCTTCTTTACTCTTCTTGTAAAAGCTGAGTGAGCATCTGGTTTCCTTGAAAGCCAACTATCCATGGGATATTTCATTGCCCGAACAATACTCTGGGTCACTGATAGATAATTGGGAGTGAGGATGTTGACGCGATCTTTTTAATTATCGGTTCCCACCTTCCTTCCTGTCACCTCCTTCTTAACAAAAGAGCAAATTGTCCATGGAGAACTGACCGTGCAAGTAAATAAAGGAATGCCACCTAAACAGAGGCATTTAATAAATGTTTGCTGAGTGATGGAATTGATTGTAGGTCCCATCTCTCAGGGAGTTTAAAACAGTTTATGAATATTCTATCATCTCTGTCATCCATCCTGGTGCCATTCCAGGTGTTAATGGGATGTTCTGTCTTTAAAGCCTTCATTTGCTTTGCTTCTTGTGTCACAATGTGCCCAGGCCCCAGAAGATCAGGAGGAGGTGAGGAGAGGTGAGACTGTGGTGGCAAATGGTACCTTCTGATGCCAAGGGCTGGCACAGGACAGGGTCTGAGGTGCCCAAACCCCATGACTTGTCCACTGACCAGGCTCCTCTCATCTAAGTCCTGGGCCTGGACTCCTATGCCATCATGGAACAAAAAGAAACTATATGAGTTAGAGGCTTCCCACCTTGGCCAGGGAAGGGCCCCAAGTCGCTGTAGCTGCTGGTCTCCTGATTTTTCTTTGCATCTGCTCCCTGCTGGCTTCCACTGGGCTCCAGGCCTGCACTCTGCACCAGCACCTTTCCTGAAATCAGAGAGTTAGGGGGTGGGGGGAGGAGGGGTTCTCTCAGCTGACTGATGGCTGTGTGGTCCCGGTCAGAGTCCATCTCCTGGCCTTTCTGTAATTACAGATCCCAGACTCATATTTGTGGCTCTTAGGTCAGAGATAATGCTGCCTTGGAGAGCTTACTGCCCTCTCCACTCTTCAGTGTCTTCTGCAAGATGAGGCAACTTCTCTAAAGAATCTCTCTGGGAGGTACAGTGGCTAGAACATTGTGCCTAGAGTCAGGAAGACTCATCTTCCTGAGTTCAAATCTGTGACACCCTGAACAAGTCACTTAATCCTGTCTGCCTCAGTTTCCTCACCTCTAAAATGAGTTGGAGGAGGAGATGGCAAACCACTTCAGTATCTTTGCCAAGAAAACCCCAAATAGGGTCACAGAGAGTTGGACCTGACTGAAACAACAATTTTCTGACCTCAGACCTAGAAGTCTATCCACTATGCCACCTGGCTGCCTGAGCACCTACCTCTCAGGGCTATATGGGGTAAGGTGAGTTAACATTTCATAGAAATGCTGGCATCATTCATCTGCAGGTACTTAACAAAGCCACTGCCATGTGCTAGGCACTGGGGGGGCCAGTACAAGCAAGAGGGAGACATGCCTGTCCAGATAGATGCCAGGTAAGTGTAAAGCGAGTAGATACGCATACACAGTGGGTGAGGACAGAGCTGTGACAAGATGAGATACTGGCAGGCAGATAATGGCGTTTATATGGTGCTTTAAAGTTTGGAAATCTCATTTTATTCTCACAGCAGCCCTGGAAAATAGTTGCTCTTATTATCCCCCTTTTCAGATGAGGAAACTGAGGCACATGGTTGGAGTGACTGCCCAGGATTCGAACAGCTAGGAAGGATTGGGGACTGGATTTGAACTGAAGTTTTCTTTACTGTAGGCCTGGCTCTCTATCCACTGCGCCACCCAACTGAGGGAGGGACACTGAGGCAGAGGGGGAGCCCATGCCAGGCTCAGGAGATGGCAAAGGCAGATGTGATGTTGACTTGTAAATCAGATTTCAGTCATTTCCGAAATCTCACATGAATTTCTAAATACTTAAGCAGCTCAGCCCAATTGGCTTTGGCAAGTGAGATTAAGTACTTTTACTTGGAAGACTTAAATATACCTGGGGCAGTCTAAGCAGGATTTAGCTGTAGTAGGTTGTTGACCTCTTAGATTTGGCTCATTTGGGTGTCTTGACACTTTAAAAGAGGAGAAACTATGAATGTTGAGAAGGAGAGGCATCAAGGCTAGGTCCCCAGCCTGTGAGCTCCCGGGCCTGTTCAAGGAAGTCGTGGCTGCTCCACTTCTGTTTTCTTTGGGGCAGCAAGGGAGGGGCAGGCTGCCCTGGGGTGGGAAGGGGAGTATGCAGCCTGACTTTCAGGCCTGTCCACCCTTTTGTCTTTCCTTTTCCCTTTTATTATTTATTTACTTAACTGATTTTATCTGTTGAAAAACTTGCTTGGGGACTGATATACTCAGTTTCAGTGACATAAAAACGAGTTGCCAGTCAAAGCAAAAGTATCTTTGAAACAGCAAAGTCATTTCTGTTCCTTTTCTTAAGTCTAGGAATGCAAAGTCTGGGTAATTGCTGTCCCTCTGAAGTTAGCTCTCCAAATACCGACGTTTCCTTCAGAGGCCAGGCTTTATCTCTGGAATCCAGCAGAAGTGCCCTTCCCCAGAAAATTGCCTCCAAGATAAAATCGAGATTTCTCAGCTTGGCATTCCAGGTCATCACTTATCAGGGCTCTTCTTCTCTCCCGAAGCTTTCTTTGCAGTGCTGGGTTACCTCAGTTTTCCATGAAGGCACGCATGCACGTTTCCATGCCACGTTTTTGCTTTTGCTGTCCCCCCTGCCTGGGATGCCCTCCATATGACCAGAGTCTACCCAGCCTTTGAGGTCTGGCCTAATTCCATCTCAGTTTCTGGCATCACCATCATCACTGTCAGCCCTGCATCACCTTTATGGACTCTTGGCCCCATCCCATCCTTCACATTCCTCCCTCCTCTGTCTCGAACCCTCCAACAGGAAGTATCCACCTGAGGCCAGTGGCCTTCCAGCCTAGCTTTCCAGGTTTATTTTACGCTATTCTCCATTTTATTCTGACTCTGCCTTGGCTCACATCCTCACCAGCCCAGTCCTGGGCTCTCTGGCTCCTCCTGTGAAAAGAGCCCTTTTGCCTCCAGGTCCTGCAGCCTCCATGAAACTTATCCTTGTCTCCTAGAGCAGAAAGTGATCCCTCACTCCTCCAGTTTCTCTTGGCACTCTGACCTCCTTCTCTGAACTCATTCTGGTAGTAATTATCTGTGTATAGCACAGTTGTATCTTACTTCATCTTTGTTTCAGTAGCCCCAAAGCCAGGGCCTAGCATGCGGCAGAAGTGTTAGAAATGTTGGTTTAGTTAAATGTTCTCTTCATGAGGGTGCCTTGATGTGTATCATGTCTGAACTCTCTTAGTACTTATGACCTCCGTTACTCATCTAGGCAGTTGTATATTCCATGTGGAAGTAGTTTGATGTTGTGTGCATGCGTGCGTGCGTGTGTGAGAGACAGAGACTTGAGTCGTCCCAAGCAGGGTGTCAGATCTTAGAGGATGGGGCGGCTAGGTGGTGCAGTAAATAGAGTACCAGCCCTGGATTCAAGAGAACCTGAGTTCAAATCTGGCCTCAGACACTTCACACTTAATAGCTGTGTGACCTTGGACAAGTCATTTAACCCCAGTTACCTTGTCTTCGCCCTCCAAAAAAGAAAAAAAAAGATTGGAGGATGAGGACTGTCTTCTCTTTCTTTTGTGTCCCCCCTCAGTGCCAAGCAGATGGCAGTGTATAGAGTAGATTCTCAGTACTTGTGGATCACAGAGCTTAGCCCCACAGAAATATCCCCAACTGATGGTTGAAAAGTCTGGGAGCTGCCTGGGATGGCAGTGTTTCTTGGGGCTTCCTTTGGGTACTCAGAGCCTTCTGGAATGTTCTGAGAAAGGGCAAAAGAAAATGGGAAATAGGACAGGAAATCCTAGGATCATAGATCTAGAGCTGGACAAGGCTTGAGAGGTCTTCAAGTCTGGCTTCCTCGTTTTCCAGATGAGGTAACTGAGGTGGAGTTGTCAGGTGATTTACCCCAGGTTGTGTAACTAATAAGTATCAGAGCTCACATTGCAGCTTGGGGCTGGTATTCTGACTCTCTCCATTGCAAGGACCCAGGGTTTGGCACACGGGCCCTGTAGGAATTGCAGTTGGCTGCTTGCTTTGTTTATAGGACCCTGAGAAGTTGCTCACTGACCAGGCCGTGGGGCCACTTCAGCTCCCAGCCTTGCTGCCCTTTCTCCTTACTCTCATGGCTTGAGCAGTGGGGAGCTCCAACGTGCTGTGGAAATGTGAGGGATTGCTGTCATCCTATAATGTTTCTCCTTCTCTTTTTTACTTTTAACAGATGATAGACTGGAAGGGACCTTAGAGGTATCATAGCCTGCAGGCTGGTGTTGACCTCCCCCACCCCCTCCAATCCTGAATTGGAACAATTCTGCTCTAGAACCGCAGGGCAGAAACAAAACCAAGTCTCTATGATGTCAGGATTATTCTGCCTTTGATTTTTTTCCTCTTAATTTCGAAGCCTTTAGCCGTTTGTGTGCCTCAAGAGATTGCTTTTGGGAGTAATCAGTTTTTATCCACTCCCAGGTGGGACCAATAGCTTGATAAACTGGCCCAAACCTAGCATTTGCCAGGTGTGTTACTAAATTTGGATTTCACTTTGTTCAGTCTGGATGGTCTGGCACTGAAATATCCTGTAATTCAATCCCAGAAGGGCTCTTGAGGATATTAGGAGCTTTTAACAAGGAGAAGAGAGTTAGAGGCTCTGTTCTGGGCCACATTCTGTGCACAGGGCCTTCCTAGCTTGATAAAGAGGCTGCAGCATCAGCATCAACAGCCTTGTCACCAGACTGCCGTGTCAGCCCCAGCTGGACAAGGTTCATGGCCAAGGCTGTTGCCACCCCCTTCTACTGAGTTTCCTTGAAAGAGCTGCCATTTTTTCTTTTCCCTTTCTCCCATTTTTTTTGTTACAGAGGATGGCTCTGGGGCTCGGGAATGAGGAGGATATATTTGGGGATGAGGCTGCTGAAAACATAATCAGTAACAAGGTTAAAGGAAAGATCCTTGTTTGGGGCACAGCACATAAGCCAGGGCCCTGATATAGACTTTCACCTCTTGGCTGACCAGCAGCTCGCTAGTGAAGGAGACCCCTCCTGCTTTGGGTGGAGGGGAGCATGTCCAAGGGTCCATGTAGGCCAGCTGTTGGACATCACTGGCATGTGAGGAGGGATGGTATGCGAGCCATGGATCCAGCTGACCAGAAACAGGAAAAGTCGAGAAGGAGGATTTGGGCTTTTTGTTCCAGGGAAGACTTTAGCTTTAGTTACTTCTTCAGAGATGAGGGTTAACCTTGGCACAAATTTCCCCAAATTAAAAATTTAAGCCTAGGGTTCCAGAGCATTCATGTACATGATCTCATTTGCTCGGATGTGCTTGGTAGTGCAAGAATAATTATACCCCTATTTTACAGATGAGAAAATTGAGTCCCAGGTTATAACTTGCCCAAGAGTTACATGCAAGGTGGGGGAGGTAGAACTTTGCCCAGGGCTTTGATTGCACCCCCGCAGTCTTGTTCTCCGTGTCAGGACACCTCTTGAACAAGGCCACATCAGAGAGACTGAAGTTTTTGTGGTTAACTTCCTTAGCCCATCCTTAATTGTTTGCCAGGTTCCCTATATGCCTCCCATACCTATCCCAGGGCAGGATGGCAGCCCCCAAGAGGCCCAGGATGTTAGAGCCAACCCTCAGGCTGAAGTGCCTAGAATCCCACCTGCTCAACCCCGCTCACACTTGTCATCTTGGCAGAGTCTCTTGTCACTGGTTCAGTGGGTTTCCTGGGTGCCCGCTGTCTGCTTCTGCCTTAGTAGCTGCCAGATTGGCATTTGTCATTTGACTGAATTTTCCTGGATGTTGTGACATAAATGACTTCCCTGAGATGATACACCCTCTCCACTGCTGTTTGGGGAACTGCCTTCTGCACTGTTCACCCCTCAGACACTGCCCTGTTCCTGATGTTTTCTCCCCAGCAGAGAGCTGCTGTAGTGCCCGCTGTCATTGGCTACATCAGGAGTAGCCTTTCTGTCATTCCCCTAAAGGCTTACAGGTCTCCCTGGCTCTATTTCCTGTTTTTTGAAACCCCTGGGTAAAGTCCCTTCTCACTGTGCATATGGGATTTCAATTCTTAGCCTCAGTTTCCTCAAGTCTAAGAAAGGGAAAATCCTGCAGCCCTGACACCAAACACCTGGCCTTGTGAGGAAGGGGTGTATGAAATGTAACAATCACATTCATGTGCCGCAGTGCATATACAAACAAGCTGCAGCCACCATCCAATCACTGGCCGCTAGGGGGCGCCGTGGGTGGTGGGTTCTTACTGCCTAGGCCCCATCCTTGGCACACAGTGAATGTTTGCTAGATGCTTTTCCATGAGCAGCTGGGTAGCAGAACCATGCAGGCCTTCTGACCCTCCGTGGGGCATCCTCCCCTGAAGAGCTCGAAGCCAGGTCATCTCAGCCCTGCTCGTTTGTCCAGAGGCTTGAGGTCAGAACATGCTCTGTATGGAGGACAGGTAGAATGTCCTCTTCCTGAAGCTGAGGCGGGAGCCCACGGGGTGGGACAGTGCCCCTTGGGGCTCTTTGCTAAAACTTTCTGGAAACTGGGCTCCATGTGTGCCAGGCTTTCTTTTCTGTTTTGAGCGCTGAGCCCTTTGGATGATCCATTTAGAATTTAGGTTTAGGTTTAGCTGAGAAACCTGAGTTTTAAGCAATTTGCCCAAAGTTGTGTATATAGTAGATAATAAAGTTGGGATTCAGATTCGGGCCTTCTGTGCCCAAACCTGGCTGGGCTCTCTAGAGCTAATGTTACTTTTAGGGAACATTAAAAAATCACACTGTTGACTTGCTCATCAAACTTGCCATTTCTGGGGCTTTGGATCAGGAAGGAAAGTGGAAAAAAGTGAAAGAGAAAAAATTTTCTGTCCCAGTTTCCCACAAGCCTCTCCCTTCCCTTCCTTCAGTTCTGGAGTTGAGGGAAGATGTTTTCCCACTGCTTGGCCCCCTTTCTGGCCCTTTGGGTGTTACTGTTTCCACCATACTTGCTCCTTGGTCTCCCATAGACTGTTCACTGACCCTCCTGAAGGCTTCCTTCAGGTAAGCCTGAGAAACAACTAGTGGAAATGATACCATGCCTGGCTTTCCTTCCCAACTGGGGAAGGGGCTGCCTTTTCAGTCAGACAATGCCTAGTCCAGGGATTTGGCCCCAGAGACCAGGAGACTACCAGGCCTTCTGCATGAGCTGGAGGAATGAAAGACCTGAGGTGGCTCCTGCCTTGGGGGCAGCAGCAGGGGCTTTCTCCTTTTGGGACAGGTTACATGCACCTTTCCCTTGGGGCTGTCCCAGCACCCATTTACCAAGACTCAGGTAGAACTTAGCTTTAGCAGAAGTAATTGGGAGTGGGAGCAGAAGGGGTTCTGAGAACAGCTGTGGCCTTCCTGTGCCTGATGAGACCTGTGCACACAGGCACACACACAGAAATACACGGGCATACACATATACCCACATGGGTACTCACCTATACATATGGGCACACAGTTCTAATAGGCAGGACTCCAGCCTCTGGGCATCCTTCATCTTGAGGTCTCTGACCTTTGTGCCCTTCCTATGGCAGGTGATATGGCCCCTATACAAAAACGGGCAATGTTGGAGCAAGGCCATGATTCCTCTGAGCTCTGCAGGGTAGAGGTGAAATCTGTCAGACTCTAGTCATGCCAGCAAAGTGGCTGAGTTTCCTTTGGCATCACCAGCTCTCCTCCAGACATTAACTTTCTAGGTTTCCTTTTCCCTGGGGAGGAGAAGGGAAAGTTTCCTTCTTTGATTCAGGAGGCTGGGCCAGCTCTCCTGTATACTAGCTTATGCTTTCCCTAAATTCTCTCCTTTGGTCTTAGCTGTGCCACGTTGAGGAAACTGAGACCCAGGGTAAAGGTTTGCTAGAGGTTACAGAGCAGCAAAGCACCCCAGGTCCTTCTGCCCCAAGTCTGGGCTCTTTCTGTGATGGGATCTCTCACAGAAAGCACACAAAAGGTTAATAATTCTCTGGTTTTGTGGTTAAGTCTCAAGGTTGGCTGTGTCCCTGCAGCGTGACAGGTTTCTCTCTTTAAAAATGACTTCAAAGGGATAAGACTTCAGCAGCTTCTCCCTTTGGGATCTCTGCAGCAGTGATGGGCGGAAAGTGGCTGCAGAATGGGAAGCAGGCAGCCTCAGGTTGATTCTGGAACAGGCTGCTCAGCAGCTGTAAGAAAGAGGCTGTGCTCCAGAGCTTAATACCATAGAAATGTCAGAGACTTCAGTGGCTGAGTAACATGCCCCTTTTCCATCATTCCTCATGTTCCCCAAAGTGAAGCCTCTCTTTCCTTCCTCATGGTTGGGTGGGTACAACACCCTTGGAGGCCTGGGATGGATAGTCTAGCAGTCCACTTGAGGATCCCAAGCAGCCGATCTCAGCTTGGTATAAAGGAGGACCCAGATTGGAAAGGAAGGGGGACTTCGATTGGGAGATATCAAGGGAGCCTCCTGTCACCGGGCTCCAGGAAATCCACCTTTCCATCGATGCGTCTCCCAGTTCCCCCACACAAGGTCAGACTCATCGACCCGCTTCCCCCAGACTCCTGAGCCCCTTTAGTAGGCATGTCTGTGTCTCTGCAGTGGCTGGCCCTCTCTATATGGCGCCTGGATGGCCCTGTCAGATGTTATGGAGGTGATTTATGCTTGTGTGGTCAGTCTGGAGATGCAAAGATAGAGGTGAGATAGGACCTGGCCCAAAGAGTTCATGGTCTTTTCATTGGAGGAGACAACCAGGAGATACCAATGAGGCAACCAGGTGATGCCGTAGTGCTAAGAGCCCTGGGCCCTCAGTTCAAATCAGGCTTTCATGTTCCCTAGCCATGTGACCCTGGGTACATCGCTTAACTTCCCTCAGCCTCAGTTTCTTCATCTGTAAAATGGGAATGATAGCACCCACTTCCTAGGGTTAAGGGGAGGATAAGTGAAATAATCTTTGTAAAGTTCTCAGCAAAGCTGAAAGTGTTGTCTAATTCCATTATTTTATTTAGGAAACAAATACAAGTTAATGGAGCGGGGGAGCACTGGTAGTTGAAGAATCAGGAAAGGCCTCCAGTGGGGAAGGTAGTGTTCCTTTGTACCTATAAGGTTCTGCAGTTCTCCCAGCTATGTGAAGAGGAAACTGAAGCAAATGGTGGTGGCACATGCCCAGGGTCACACAACTAGGAAGTGCCCGAGACCAAATTGGAATCTTCCTGAATCCAGGCCCTGTGCTCTGGCACCTAACTGCCCCAAACTGAAGCGCTGCTTGATTTTTATTCAAAATAGTTCCTAGCAAAAGTAAACAGCCAGGCAGTAAGGGATGGAGAGGGAGACCCGTGAGGGCTGGGTGACAGCTGCCTTCAGGTGTTTGAATCCTGTCAGACACGAGCGGGGCACAACACAGAGGAGCAGATTTGTACTCAGTAAAAGAAAAGGAAATCCTTCCTAATGGCAAAACTGGCAGCAATGGGGAGAGCTGCCATCTTCTCACCAGAAGTCTCCAAGCCGACTGCATGAGAGGCAATTTGTCCACTTAAAGCACAGGTTTGCCTGCATAACCACCCAGAGTCCTCCAGACCCCAGGTTAGTGCTAAGGCACGTTGGGCTGGAGCCTTGCTTGCCTTCATAGGCCTCATGGCGATCATCATGGAGATCCTGCAGGGAACCCAAAGTTGTGCCTACTGACATTTGGTCTCCAAAGCTGTGGCCTCTTCTGGTGACTTCTCTCACATACGGCATTTCTTTACACTTCCACTAGGGAAATGCCATGTCCCTTTTTAGTTTTGCAAAATAAAAGAGAAGTTGTTTTTTTCTTGTCTATATCATGAACCAGGCAGCTGCTTTTCCCCCTTTCCAGCAGTATTGACTAATAGCTCTTGAGCTGTAAACAGTGTGGCTATTGTTGACCAGGAGAAGGCCTCAGAGCCATTCTGCTTCCCATCAATCTGGAGGAAAACTGCTTCCCACCAGAAGGTAGGAGAATACTCCCCTTCTTAAGGTTCGTGGCGTGATGTCTCCTATCTGTCATTCTCAAACCCTGACCTCTCTCTCCGTAAGGAAGTAACCATTGAAGGAAGATGGGGATGGGTCCATGGCAGAGCATGAAGACTTATGGAGAGTGAACGCAGAGCCTTGGGTGGCTGAGTCCATGCCACTTTGGAGCGCTT
The DNA here is from genome assembly GCA_028658325.1 of Potorous gilbertii. Classification (NCBI taxonomy): domain Eukaryota; kingdom Metazoa; phylum Chordata; class Mammalia; order Diprotodontia; family Potoroidae; genus Potorous; species Potorous gilbertii. The sequence goes on from JAQQSK010001043.1 coordinate 21,708, forward strand.
CCTCCCAGTTAGCTGTATTTTGCTGCTAACTTTGCTTTTGTCTAATTAGGATCATAGGCTCATAGACTTAGAGCTGAGCTGGAGGGATCCTTAGAGGTCAATGAATCCAGCTCCCCCGCCCATTTTACAGAAGAGATTGAAACTCAGAAAGGTTAAGGGATTCGTCCAGGATCACTTAGCGAGGAAGTGTCTGAACAAAGCCAGTGCCCTTTCCACTGTCTCACCTCCAGACAGGCAGTAAGACTGTGGTGTCATTCTTCAATGGAACTCCTCATGTCAGGCCTGCTTGTGAGAGGCCACTGAGGAAAAGACAGAGGAGTTACTACAGGAGGGCATGTGCGCCTTGAGGGGCAGCAGTGGAGGATCATTGGGCACACCTGCCAGACTGTGGCCTCTCTATGGCAGACCGTCCGTCTCACTATCTCCCCGGGGCACCTCAGCATTTGAATGACTTTCTGAGAATTTTCTTATGGCTTTAGTGGAAAGTTATTGGGGTTAAAGCCTCTTATTCTTTCTGCTTCTTCTCTTTGCAGAGCTCTGCCACCAATCAAGGGACCAAAATGACTGACTCCAAGTATTTCACCACTACCAAGAAAGGTACTGCCCTGGAGGGGCCCCGGGGCCAAATCTCAGCCTGGCTGGCCTGGCCATTTACTCCCCAGGATGGTAGAGGGGGTAGGGAAAAGGGAGTTCCCCCATCACAGGTGAGCGTGTCAACAGCTGGAAGGGTTTGGCCAACCTTGGGCAGTCACATCTCATGAATTGTGGAGGGGACTGACTGTTCCTTTTGGAGAGTAGGCAGAAAGAGTGATCTCCTCATGGAAACCAGCCACCTGGGGAAAGTGGCAGCCTGAGGTGTCTGCTCCTTCCTTCCTCCTGCCCAGTTAGATGTGCCAAGGCCTGCGCCAAGCATGGGAATAGAAGGTTCTGGTCAAAGCAGCCAGGGATTGGGCCTCAGAGCCTCCCTTCTGGTCATGTGACCATCTGACTGATCCCCCTTTCACCCCTTCAGCTGCTCTGGGATTTAGGTGACCCAATGTGACCCTGGTGGAGCAGCCTTTGAGTCTTGCCTCAGTGCTCTCGAGGGCTGACAGGGCTTACAAGAAAGGAAGACAAGGCCAGGGTGAAGGGAGCAGAGGCCTCGCTATGGAAGGGATAGCCCTGGTCAGGCTGGGCTCATGTGGCCATCTGCTCATTCTTCCTGGCTGAGCCCATACTCTGTGTGTCCTTGTGTTTTTGTTAACCCCATTTGTTTGTTTCAATCTCAAGATCCCTCCCACTTCCCCAAGGTCAGCCTGGCCCTGAGGCACTCTCTGCATTTCCTTCTGTTCCTGGCTGCCCACTATCTCCTAAGCCAGTGTGAAAGGAAATTTGTGGGGGGTATGCCTGTGGCCCCTCCCCTAGACAATCTCTCACCATCATAGTACCTCCCCTTTAGGAGCTCAGCACAGAGTTCTCATGGTACCAATGGGAAACTGAGGTACAGCAGCCAGAGTGTGGTTGTACTCAGAGGAGATTCCAGGAGTCCTAGTCACCACCATGGGTCAGCATGGATAGCTCTGCTTTCCCATTCCTTTGGGGTTCAGGGCATGGAGTCCCATGTTCAGCACAGAACAGCCAGATATAGATCAGGAAGCGAAACCCTGAACAGGACATTTTAAGTAAGTTCTAGGAAAGGCCCCACTGCAGAAATTGCTCAATGTCTACTTAGCTCTTCGTTTGGCCCGGTGCTGAGGATGTCTGCTCAAGTCTTCAGTTGGCCTTCAGTCATCTCACTGAGCTAGAAGCTGCCCACTCCCAGTTTTTTGCCTTCATCCTCTCCCTGGTCCTCAGCCTCTCGAATCCTCTCTTCCCTCTGGAGATCAGCTCTCTGGTCTCCTGTGTTCCTGGCTGCGCCACACAGGCCTGGCTTCACCATCACCCCCTCTTTTCCAGGGGAAATCTTTGAGCTGAAGGCAGAGCTCAATAGCGACAAGAAGGAAAAGAAGAAGGAGGCTGTGAAGAAAGTGATTGCATCCATGACTGTGGGCAAAGACGTCAGGTGGGAGAGGCCTCAGAGCCCCAGGAGCCAGGCTCCGTCCTTCCCGAAGCCAGAACACAGCTGGGCTTGTGGCATCCCCCCGTCCCCTTCTCCTGCCTCTGCCAGGCCTGTTCTGACTTTGGGCCCATCTATTCTCATCTTCATCTCTGCCCCTCATTTACTTCTCCTCTGGTCTTGCACTGTGTGTGTACACTGTCTTTGCAGCCAGATCATAAGCTCCTTGAGGACAGCAACTTTATTTTATGCTGAGAATTCTCTTAGAGCAGGCAGGGCTTCTTCACCTTCCTGTATCCTGGACCCCTCTGGCCGAGGACGCCTAGGGACTCCTTTCCAGAATCATGTTTTTAATGGGCGAAGATTACAAAAGAAACCCATTATGTTACCATATGGCTATCAAAATCTTTTTTAAAAGCAAATTCACGAACCCTGACTAAGAATTCCTGCCTTGTGGTAGCAGTCTCATGACAGATAGTCTCTGATTCAGAGACTATACACATGCACACATACCTTTCCTTTTCCTTGGGGCACTGGGGCACTCCACAGACCTCTGATAACCTGTTAAGAGGAGCAGAGATTGTCCCCAAGCCCTCTGCCCACTTGTCAGCCAAGGGAATTGACTGGACCTGCTCTGGGGCCTGGCCTGGCTCCTCTGAAGTGGCATTGCTTTCCTCAGTGAACAGAACAGAATGCTCGAGTCACCTCTTTGTGGAGGAAATGAGTGTGATGTTCTGTTTCAGATGATCCTGTTTTGCTTAAGTCAGGCTTATCAGCATTTCCTTATCCCTTGATGGGGCAACTTCAGGGTGATCTGTCTGCTTCAGCCCCAGCCCACTACTCCTTCTCTGTATTTGCCTTAAGGTTTGAGGGAAGTGAAAGATGCCCACCCACTAAGAACACTGAGCTTCCCTGTGGGCCAGTTTAAAAGCAGGCCCGAGACCAGAGGCAGCATCCTCCACTAAGGGCTATGTGGAGAGAGCGCTTCCCTTCAGGAAATCAGCAGGTGTCCACATGACTCCCTGCTTTTTCTCAGGTTCTGTCCAGAGCAGAGGAGATTTGTTCACAGAACAAAAAGAGCCACCTTAGAAGGACCTTTGGACCCCTAGGCTGCTTAGAAGTCATGGTAGCCAAAGATGTCAAGGCCCTCCCTTTCAGTGGGAATCTGTCTCTCCTTCCCCAGCCACGCTGTCACGTGGGCTCTCACTCCTCCTACTTCTTGCCCAAGCCTAGGCAGCCCCCGACAAGGTCAGGCCTGGTGCTGATTGGTTTGCTTTGGCTCCCCAGCGCCCTCTTCCCTGATGTGGTCAACTGTATGCAGACCGACAACCTTGAGCTGAAGAAGCTGGTGTACCTGTACCTGATGAATTATGCCAAAAGCCAGCCAGACATGGCCATCATGGCTGTCAACACCTTTGTGAAGGTGGGTGGGCCCAGGCCTCAGCAGAGGGGAAGGCTGTCCCTCCCCTTACGCACACTGGTGATCTCAGCATGTTTCAGCAGTAATCTCTAGGGCTCCTTCGCGCTTTCTCTCTCTCTCTCTCTCTCTCTCTCTCTCTCTCCTCTTTCTCTCTCTCTCTCTCTCTCTCTTCCTCCCTCCCTCTCTCCCTCCCTCCCTCCCTCTCTCCCTCCCTCCCTCTCTCTCTCCCTCTCACTCTTTCTCTCTCTCTCTCCCTCCCTCTCCTCTCTCTCCTCTCTTTCTCTCTCCCCCTCCTCCCCGCTTCTCTCTCATCCTGCACATGTGTGCATGCTATTTTCCCTTCGTGGTGATATCCTGTAGATACTAGGACCTCTTAGGATCATTTTTAGAGGAGCTAAGGAAGATGTGTGTTAAGCCAGTTGATTTGCTTACTCTTGGCAGTTAAATCTGAAGCTAGTTAACTCAGTGGTGTTCTCTTGGACTCCCAACGTATGGTCTTGGGACCCTCTGTGGGGAATTTAGGAAATGAGACAAACCCCTGTATGTAACCCTATTAGGACTGTGAAGATCCCAACCCCCTGATCCGGGCCCTGGCTGTGCGCACCATGGGCTGCATTCGAGTGGATAAGATTACTGAGTACCTGTGTGAGCCTCTCCGTAAGTGCCTGAAGGACGAGGACCCCTACGTGCGCAAGACCGCTGCTGTGTGTGTGGCCAAGCTGCATGATATCAACGCCCAGCTGGTGGAGGACCAAGGCTTCCTGGACACCCTCAAGGATCTCATCTCAGACTCCAACCCCATGGTGAGCCAGCACCCTCCCGCCTGGGCACAGGATCTGCAGCCCTGCTCCCTTGGCGCGGACTCTGCAGCCCTCCTTGGCCGATCCCAGGTCCCTGTTGAGCCCAGTGCTTCCTGGGTGGGCCAGTCCTGATAAAGCATCACCTCCCTGTTAGTGGCATACAGGCTGCTCCTTTCCCAGCCACTGCTCCCACCAGCATTTTTGGGAATCTCCTCTGATACCCTCTGGTGCAGTGGCACCTATTGGTGTCCAAACCTGGATTCTGTTGGTATGCCAGGGACATCCTGGTGCAGAGCCCTTCCTTGCAGCAGTGAAGTATCTTAGCCCAAGTGAGCAGCAGCTGGCTTGGAGAGAGGGGATGCTTACCCAAAGACACACAGCCAGAGAGAGATGGGCACGGGGAGGGGCACGACTTGGTGCCCTCCAAGGCTGGACCTGGATGGAGGTGCTGCCTCACTGGAATAGGGATTAAGATGCTGAGTTTTCTTCCCAGCTCTGTGTGTGTGTGTGTGTGAGATAGCAATGAGCGTGTGTACCAGGTATCACCCACTGGTCTGCGCTCTGTGTTCTTCTGCCCATGACCTTTTGGACTCTCTCTGGCAGGTCGTGGCCAATGCTGTGGCTGCCCTCTCAGAGATAGCCGAGTCTCACCCAAGCAGTAACCTCTTGGACCTGAACCCACAGTCGATCAACAAGCTGTTGACAGCTTTGAATGAGTGCACAGAGTGGGGGCAGATCTTTATCTTGGACTGCCTGGCTAACTACATGCCCAAGGACGACCGGGAAGCCCAGAGGTGAGCCACACTGGGGATGGGGGTCATGGGACACTTGATCTGGTAGGTTCCCGTTCTAAGGACTTGAGCCTTCTAATGGTTACGTGGATCCCTGGCTTTCTTCCTTCCTCTGCACATAAGTGTTTGGAGAAACCCCAGTTCCCTCTGCCCCCTCCACTAGCAGCTACCAGGGGCCAGACTCTCAGTGAGGAGTGATGTGGGGCAGGGTGGGGCTGTGCCAGCTCCCTTGCCTGGCCCCCTGGGAATTCTGCAGTGGATCCCAGCCCTGTCCTCTGTTCCCTGTTTCAGCATCTGCGAGCGTGTGACCCCCCGCCTCTCTCATGCCAACTCAGCCGTGGTGCTGTCAGCGGTGAAGGTGCTGATGAAATTTATGGAGATGCTCTCAAAGGACTTGGACTACTATGGCACACTCCTTAAGAAGCTGGCACCTCCCCTGGTCACCCTGCTGTCAGCAGAGCCAGAGCTGCAGTACGTGGCCCTGCGCAACATCAACCTCATCGTGCAGAAAAGGTGACTGCCAAGGGGCCCTCTGATCCCCTGAGGGGAGGAGAGCTCCCATTCACTGCTGGTAGGCTCTCAGGCACCTCCGCACCTTCTGGTACCATCTCTGCCCTTCTCACTACGGGGCTGCCAGGGGAGAGACTAAGCTTGTGGTCAGTCGGCTCTGGGCTGGGCTGCCTTCTGGTACTTGCTTGGATTTGGGGACCATGAAGGCAGGGCCAGGGGTCATCTCTGAGCCTCCTGGCCATAGAAGGGGTTAGAGCAGGCAGTGACCCTTGTTGCTGTGCAGACGTCTTTTCTCTTGTCTTCTGCTCCCTTTCCTGCGCCTCAGGCCTTGTGTCCAGCTGTCCTGTGGGTGTGGGCTGTCTCACACACAACGCCTGCTGAGTTTGGTGCTTTGGGGAACTAACTCATTATTAGGTCGTCTGAATGGGGGGACCCTATGTTAGTTGTTTGTGTAGGACAAGACATGCCAACAAGCTTTTTTGATCCTTTCTTAAGATTGCCTTAGGTATGAGCAGTTTTTCTACCCTTCTAGGCCTGAGATCCTGAAACATGAGATGAAGGTCTTTTTCGTCAAGTACAATGATCCCATCTATGTAAAGCTAGAAAAATTGGACATCATGATCCGCCTGGCCTCCCAAGCCAACATTGCCCAGGTCAGCCGGCCTTGGTGCTGGGGTACCTTGGGCCTGCCTCCTGGGTAGCCTCAGGCTCTGCCCCCAAAGAACCCTGGTTCTCCAGCCCCCACCCCTCCACAGCCCCAGTGGAATCCTGATTCCTTGCTCCCAATTGACCCCATCCACCATGGCCTCCATCTTTTCAAAGCAGTCAGTCTACCCTCTGAGGAGAAGCCCAGCTCCTCCCCAGCAGAGAGCTGATCCCGTTCCACTGACTGTGTCTCACTGCATGTTCCCATGGCAGGTGCTGGCGGAACTGAAGGAGTATGCCACGGAAGTGGACGTGGATTTTGTGCGCAAGGCCGTCCGCGCCATTGGCCGCTGTGCCATCAAGGTGGAGGTGAGCATTCCCAGAGCTAGCTCCAGGAAACTGCGTCCATCATTGTCTTGGACAAGTTCTAGGTCCATCCAGATAGTCAAAACTTGGGAACCCAAGCCCCAAACTCCAACAGGAGACCAGAGTTGGGGGAACTTCCTTGCTGCAACACTCAGCTCTGTCCCTGTCCTTTGGGCACTCAGGGTCTTTGGGTTTGAGGTCACTTGGGATGCTCTGTGTTGATCACCAGCACTTAGGAGCTACATTGCAGGAGCTCAGGCCAGGAGAATCTGGACAGCTAAAAAGACTGTGTGGCTGACTCATCTGATGAGGAGGCTTCTGTGTTGCAGACTTCCTCTGTAGAAGGTTGTCAGCGGGAACACACACGCTGTACACTTACAAAGGACATCGGCACCAGGCTGGCATCTTTTCAGATGCTGTTGCCCGCTTCGGGCCCTGACTCCCCTCTTTGGCCTCCTTGTCCTAATTCAGATCAGGAAGAGACCTTAGAGGTTGGCCTTCTAGCTTAATATTCTCTTTGACAGTTGAGGAAACTGAGGCCCAGACAAAGGAGTACAAGCTGCGATATAATTGATTGCAGAGTTAGTGTGCTGCCCTTCTGCCAAATCCCCTCCTCGACTCATAACCTGCAGAGAGGACCCCTATGTCAACAAACCCCAGTATCCTGGGAGGTCAAGGGACCCTTCAGTAGCCCTTCCTCCCTCACTCCTAAAGTGTGATGCTCTCCCTATTCAAGGATGGCCTTTGTTTCAGTGCCCAGGGGACCAGTTTTTAGCAGGAAAGGTACAGAGGTCAGACCGTAGGCTATGATCCAGCATCTGTCTTTACCTCCCCAGGTGAATTTACATGATTTATTCCCCGCCCATTTTCTGTTACTGGGGGAGGAGCTCCCCACAGCCCTGCATTGCTTGTACTGACAGAGTGAGGGCTTGGAGAGGCAGGCAGCGGGTTCTGAAACCTTATCCCGTGCTATTCTGACCTCTGACCCCTGCTCTGTCCTCACAGCAATCTGCAGAGCGCTGTGTTAGCACACTGCTGGATCTGATCCAAACCAAGGTCAACTATGTGGTACAGGAGGCCATTGTGGTGATCAAGGACATCTTCCGCAAGTACCCCAACAAGTAGGTACCCAACAGAGACCCAGCTCCCACCACAGGGCAGGCCCCCAACGGGCTTCCCATCCCAGCTTCCCCTATCCCCTGTTCCCTTGCCCCTTGATGCCTGGTGCCAAAGTGCCCCACAGTCATGTCTAAATTTTTACGCTGTCTCCAGCTTCATGACTCAGTGAATGATGCCTGCAATTCAGTAGAGATGGCCTAGGGGTAAGGGGGGGGTGGCGCATGATTCAGATGGCAGCAGCTCTTGGTCTCCCCTCTTCTCCATTTCTGCACTTGTACATCCTGTTGTAGAGGAGCCTTGGTTGCCCTTGAGGGCCGTGACCAATGTTGATGCATCACTGAAAGCAGGCAGCCGCTCCTGGGTTCTGACAGCCTGATTCACCCTTATCACCTACTCTCCCGTGGTCCACAGGTATGAGAGTGTGATTGCCACTCTGTGTGAGAATCTGGACTCCTTGGATGAGCCAGAGGCGCGGGCAGCCATGATCTGGATTGTAGGCGAGTACGCGGAGCGCATCGACAATGCCGATGAGCTACTGGAGAGCTTCCTGGAAGGCTTTCATGATGAAAGCACCCAGGTGAGGGGAGGGCCCTAGAGGGAGGGGAGAGGGACATGGACCAGAGGGAGCAGCCTTAGCTGGGCCCGGGCCTGGCCGACGTAGGGTACGTGGCAGCTCCTCCTCCCCCTGCGCACACACGCAGAATTGCATATTCACACACACACACTTGCAGAAAGAATCAGGGGCAACAGGCCTTGAAGCAGGAGGCAGTTGAGAGACTGATGGTAGCAGCCCTGGCTGCTCCTTCTAATTCCCCTGGGCTGCCCAGACATTGCCCAAATAGAATTTATTGGTTGGTTTAGGGCAGGAGGGGGTCACAGCAGAACCCTAGTGTCCCAGCCCAAACTGGCATCACTGCGCAGCCACGGTCTCATAGAGGGACAGGAGGGTCATTGGAGGCTGGGCTCTCTAGCCCATAGAAGGCTGGGTAGCTGATAGAGGCCTTGGACAGGGGAAGTCGTTCTGAGGGGAAGTTGATCCTCTGCTCCCCCACAGTAGGTGGCACAGAGGCAGCCCTGGCCACTACCAAGGCTGCCTTTGAGATCAGTTAGCAAGCTTTATTGAGCACCTATTATGTGCAGGATATTGAGGAGGCCAGGACAAAAGATGGAAACTGTTTCTGCTCTTGGGGAGCTAAGACTCTTGTCTGGAACCAGGCTGTTGGCCCCCTTCATAGTGGTAGTCCCCTTTCACAGCCCTGTGAGGCAGGCAGACAGGACACATAGTTGTCTTGTGGAATGGTCGTAGAGGCAAGTTTGCTCCCCAGCTGTCTCTTAAGAGGCCCTTGAATCCACCATATGACCCATCTCCGTACCCCCATTAACTTGCCCTGTGGGCTGGGATCATTGAGCAGCTGTTAGCCCTAGGCATAATCAGTCCTGCAACTGCTGCCTCAGTGTCTCCAGCCTCAGTGAGGGGCTGGTTTGGGGGGGAGCCCCCCAGCAGCCTGCCTCTTCCCATGGGATTTATATAAATGCCATTTGCTGTGGGGCACAGAGGGCCTCCCCATCATACCTACTGCTATGGGAGACATGCAGGTGCCCTCTGAGTGTTTCTTGGGGAGGGCTGGCTGTCCCCAAGGAGGTGAGAGTCAGCAGGGCCTGTCACCCCCATGTTATAAAGGACCAGCAGAGGCTACAGAGGGAGGAAGTGGTAGAGCCATGGCCTGGGTCCTGGGTCTTGGCCTACGGGCTGTCCTCACCCCGCTTTGGGCCTCCATGTCCCCACCTGTCACATAGGCTCTGGGCTCCACCCACAGTCTGCAGGGTATGAGGAGAGAGCCAGGCTCTGCTCAGTCCCGGATCAGCCTCATTCTAGTGGTTCCTGCCCTGGAAGCTCCATTTCTTCAACTATAGAACTCAGGTTGCCTTTGTAGCCCTGGCGTCTCAGGGTTGTTCTAAACAGCCTTCAGGTGCCCTTGAGATATGGAATGTGGGCTGCTTGTGGGCCTTCTGGCGTGCCCTGAGCCTGTGTGAGGAGGAGCTGAGTGCCCAGTGCCAGCTGTGCCCAATGCTCCACTGCTGGGCAGATGCTTGCCTAACTTCTCACGCACTGTGGTGGGTTCTCTTCTGCCTGCTCCTCCTGCTCCGGTGCTGGGTGTGGACACCCTACCCGCCCCTCCAGCTCTCAAGCCTCTGCCCCTGCCTTGCCCCTCAGGTCCAGCTCCAGCTGCTGACAGCCATTGTGAAACTCTTCCTGAAAAAGCCAACGGAGACCCAGGAGCTGGTGCAGCAAGTCCTCAGCCTGGCTACCCAGGTGGGGCCCGAGGCCTCTGGCCAGCTCTCCGGGTGGGGGTGGGGTGGTGTTGAGGGGAGGTGGAGCCCCGGGTTAGGCCTCAGCATCTCTGCTACCAGCGTGCTGGAGAGGCTCAGTGCTGAGGGAAAGCCTGGCCCCCGCCCTCACTGAGCTTCCATTGGCTATAGACCTGCCCTTGTGGCTGGAAAGAGCATGTCCAGCAAGCCACAGAGGGCAGGCATGGATTGGTGAGGGGCCCCTGGACTCAGTGTGCAACTGGAGAGGAAAGAACCAAGGCCAAGGTGGAGGGCCTATGACCCTGGTGACCCTACTGCCTCAAGAGCCCTTTGCCCATCACCGTTCCCCCATCCCTTGCTTGGACGTGTGCGTGTGCATGTGTGTGATAGAGACAGATACAGAGAACAAGGCCACTCCCTGGAGGAAGGCAGGCAGGGCAAGGTTAGCCGAGGATGGCGCTCCATTGCCCACCCTCCTCAAGCCCTGCGTGGTGAGATCTGACTTCAAGCCATCAGCTGCTGCCCTGCTTTGACTTCTAGGCCTCTCTTTTCTCTTTCCATGCCACACCATGCCACTCCCACCTCCTCCTACGAAGGACTCTGATAACCCTGATCTACGCGACCGAGGCTACATCTACTGGCGCCTGCTTTCCACAGACCCTGTGGCGGCCAAGGAGGTGGTCCTGGCTGAGAAGCCGCTGATCTCAGAGGAGACCGACCTCATTGAACCCACGCTCCTCGATGAACTCATCTGCTATATTGGCACACTAGCCTCCGTCTACCACAAGCCCCCCAGTGCCTTTGTGGAGGGTAGTCGGGGAGTGGTACATAAGAGCCTGCCTCCACGCACAGGCTCGTGAGTACCAGGCCCTGCAGGTGGAAGCTGGTTAGGCCCTGGGGTGTCCTGCCAGGTCAGTCAGCTCAGAGGAATGGCTCGACTACCTCTGAGAGTCACCTCCCCCAGGATCCAAGGAACTGGTGTCTGTGCATGGCTTAGCAGGGCTTCCCCCCTAGCTGGAAAGTCAACGATTTCCCTGCAGTGGGCATCATTGCCGCCTACTCTGCAGGTTCTTGGCATTTGATGTTTCAGAGTGATCTGGGGTGTTCCTGTCCTCAGCTGAGTCAGCTCAGTTTAATGATTGATTGTCTGCTGTATACATGTCCCTAGTGGGAAAAGGGGATATCTTCAGCCTCTCCCAGGCCTCTGGGTAGGAGGCCAGAGATTGCCCTCTCCCCTTCAAACTGGACATGGTACATCCTTCCCTCCCCCTAGGACCAAGATGCCCTGTACTTTTCCTGACTTGGTCACACAGAAAAGGGAAGCTTACTGCCATACCTAGCTCACTATTTCTTTTTCCCATGTCTTCTGTGGAAGGAGCGAGAGTGCCGAGAGCCCTGAGGCTGCCCCAACCAGCGCACCTCCTGGGGAGCAGCCAGCCGTCATCCCTGCCCAAGGCGACCTCCTCGGGGACCTGCTCAACCTGGACCTGGGCCCCCCTGTCAGCGGGCCCCCACTGACCACAGCCCCTGTCCAGATGGGGGCTGTGGACCTGCTGGGGGGAGGCCTGGACAGCCTGGTATGTTGAGGGTTTGCCCTCATTTTAGTGGGTGGGCATTTCCAAACCAACTGACCTGACCCATAGGGAGCAGGCCTAGGCTCTGTGTTCTACTTTTGGCCTTTGCAGTTATGGGTGCACCTTCAGAAACTACGACTGGTTATAGGTCCATGGAGAGGGTGGAGCGCAGCAGCCTAGAGGGTGGCATGGACTGGTACAGAGCAGAGGGGGAAGCTCTTGGTGAGCCCCTGCAAGGGCCCTGGCATGACCCAGGATAACTGCTGCTGAGGGCCAGGCCCAGCGGGGAGCTAGCGAGGGGCCACTCTAGGACAGGGGGAGAGACTGTCTAGGTGAGTCTGTAAGGAAGGCCTGTCTAGGTGAGTCCTCCGAGGAATCAGGTACCAGCCTAAGGGCATAGCTTTAGTTTAGAGTAGAAATGTCTCATAACTGATCTTTTTTCTCTTCTTTCCTTTCTTTCTCTTCCTTGTCTATGTCTGTCCACGTCTCTCTCTCCCCCTCTCTCTCTCTGCATGCGGCTGGCTGTCCTCTTCACCCCGGTTGCATCTGCTTGGAGATGGGTGATGAGACTGAAGGGGTAGGGAGCAGGCTTCTCGACCCTTCCCAATGCCCCCAGATGCCCAGACTAGATCTTCCCTTCCCACTGTCCTGTTTGACTGGCCCACAGCAGCCCTTAGGGAAGAGGCGGGAGCTCCCTACTGAGGGCTGTGCTGGGCTCCTGCTGCTGGCCACAGCCCCCAGGCTTATGTGTCCTCACAGCATTCCTGCCACGCTGGGGGTGGTCCTCGGGCTGGCCTGCTTCTCAGCAGCCCCCTCTCTGCCTGGGGGTTCTCTCTGTAGTCCCAGCCCTGGGGGAGTCACTCTGCCTCCTTCCCTTTGACTCCTTTCTGAGCCAGTTCTAAATCCCCTTGGCGGATATATGTTGGGTGCTGGCTGGGCATTGCCTCCAGCCAGGAGGGCATCTTGTTGCCTTCCCCAGGGGCAGTGGGAAGCTTCTCTCCTGGCACTGCAGTCATGGGCTCTTTCTTGTCTCTGCAGCCTAGAGGTGATGTGAGTGGCAGCCCTGCAGTAAGTACCCTGCCTCTCTTTCCTGGCCTGTGGTTAGTGCCTCCTCTGCTGCCCCCCTCACCACCTCGCTCTCTGTCTCTTTCCAGATGGGTGGCACCAATTTTGCTGCCCCTCCCACAGGGACATTGCCAGCCAACTTGGGGGCCCCGATTGGCGGCGGCTTGGGTGACCTCTTTGACCTGACCAGCGGAGTAGGATCACTGTCAGGCTCCTACGTGGCCCCAAAAGCAGTAAGTCATGTACCCACTCTGACACTCCTTCCAAGAGGGAGCTTAGTTTCCAGAGAGAGGAGGGCTTTCTGTGCCAACACCATGCTTCAGGTCAGCCTGACTGGGGTGTGCCAGTTTGCCAATGGTAGGTTTTGTCTCTCTTCATCCCAGGAGCCACAGACATTTAGAGAGCCCTACTAAGTGCAAGGGCCATTGGCTTCCTGTTAGTTGCCAAGCACACAGAGTGGCCTTGCCTGCCACAGCCTCAGCCCATCCTGCCAAGGGGAGGGGCCTCACCAGGGATGTGGCTGCTCAGGACACTTTTGCCAGTATTGATTGAACAAACAAAATGTACTTACTGACCATGTGGTATGAAGCACATTTGTGTCCCATGAGCCAGCATCACTGGTGACTGGGGTGGGGAGCAGCTGAGACCATGGCTTGCAGTCCGTTGGAGAGAGTGTGTGTGCGTGTGCCCAGGCATTAAAGTATTGCATTGGCTAATTGTTTATAGATTTTAGTATCACAAGGGTCCATCCTGTCTCCCTCATATCCTGCTCTAGCCTGGCCAGCTTGGAGAGATGGGTAGAGGGCCTGTTTCATCAGAGCAGTAACTCTGTGAGCACCTGCTATGGGTGATTTGCTGTTCCCTCCAGAGGGTCTGTCAAGAGCTGTCCAAGGCTCTGGTGATCAGTGTTTAGCTGGTGGTCCTGCGGTGGCTAACTGGGAGAGTTCCCCTCCCTGCCCCCTCCTGCTGGAAGAAAGCCAGGAGACTGTGTCCTTAATCGGATCTGAACCCTGGCCCTTCAGCATCCACAGAAAGCCATTGACCTCTGGGCGGTTCATTCCGCTTTGGGGAAGCTCCCACCATGAGGAAGCATTGTCTGACATTTGGCTTCAGTCTGCTTCTTAGCCACTTGGAGCCACTGCCCCTCATTCTGTCCCCTGAGCCTTTTCCTCAGGACTGTGCTTCAGACACTTGTCCTCCACCCCTGGCCCCAAGACTCAGCCTCACTATCTTCTCTGAAGAGGGGCTGACCTCAGACCGAGGCACCCCTCGAGGGCTCTCCATACTGGCTGAGCACCATAGACTCATGCGTTCTGATGGCTGGAAGAGGCATAAAAAGGTCATGGAACCCAGGGCCCAATCCCCAGAGACTGAGGCATACCCCCAGGGATGGCATCCCCCCTGGGACGGCATACCCCAAGATGTCAAGGGCAGCTTGTGCCCTGGCCTTCCTTGATCTTCAAAGCAGTGATCCCCTTGTAAAATGCTCTAGAGAAAGAGAAAGAGACTCAGCAAGCCAACATGAGGAAACAGGCACTGAGAAGTGAACACTAGGTTTCCCCACCCAAAACATGTCCAGAACCCCCAAGTCCAGGGCTGGGACAGTTCGTTTACCCTGGATAGCTTTTCTGTGGCTGAAGTGGAAAGCACAGCCATCATGCATTGGCCCTGCCGGCCTCGCTGGGGGGTTGTGCTCATGATGCCAGGCCCTGGGATGGCGGCAGCTGCTCAGCCCTCCCCTTCTTGGCACTTCGTGTCACTGGGGTCACCTTTGGCTCTGGCATTCAAGTCCATTGCGTTGGCACGGGGTTCCACTGAGACCGAATTGGGTCATGTTGTGCTCTGACCCCAAGCCCAGCTGTGCCTCTGCCCCCCAGCCTTGCTCCAAGGCACAAAGTCATTGGGTGTTAGACACCGAGTAAGCGCTACTTTTCGGAGAACTTACACAGGGCGGGCACCCTAATGAAAGTCAGAAGGAGCAACACAGTCACTGCAAGCCATGGCAGACACTGGCACAGGATGCCCAGCACAGTGCCCACCTCAGAGAAGGCACCGTGCCCTACAGGACAAGCAGAACTGCAGCAGCTCAGAGTTAGAGATATCTGCCCCCGAGATGTCCTTCCAGGCCATTTGTGCCTAACCTGTGCCCCAGTCGGACACACTGGACCTTGATCCCAATGCAGTGATGTCATTCTGGTCCTCTTAGAGGATGAAAGATGACAACTAACCAACCATGTGCCAGACACTATGCCCGGTATTGGGTAATACAGAGAAAGGCAAAAGCAGTCCCTGCCTTTGAGGAGATGCCAAGGATGCCAGTCCTAACAGCCTTCTGCTAACCTAGGCTGGCAGAGCTGTTGCTTTCCAATGAGGCAGGGTAGTGTGGTGGTGGAAGGGGCCTTGGAACCAGAGACGCTGCTGATGCTGATCAACTGGCACAAGGCTTGTAGCCCCTCTGGGCCTCCTGTAAATGAGGGCTTTGGCCTCAGTGGCCCTTCCAGGCAAGATCTGGTCAGGAAGCCTGGCCACCTGAGCACCACACTCCCCCTCCCCACACACAAACACCCTGACCCGCTCCCCACTGGCCTTGGGGGCATCCTTGGAGGGGCCTGGGAAGCAGCCCCTGAAGAGGGCAGCCAGAACTTTCCCTGGAGCGTGCCCAGGTGCCTTTCGTCCCCAAAAGACCAAGAAAGGGATCTCAGGAATGCAGGTTAAGGCCAACACTCTGATGTTATAGAGGAGGAACCTGCCCTCCGGGAGGGCGTTGGCCTGGGTCACACAGCTAGTAAGTGTCCTAGGTAGGATTTGGACCCAGAGCTCTAGCCACCATGCCACACTGCTGACCCCTTCCATGTATTGACTATCTCTCTCAGGTCTGGCTCCCTGCCATGAAAGCCAAAGGCCTAGAGATCTCGGGGACCTTCACTCGCCAGGTGGGCTCCATCTCCATGGACCTCTTGCTGACCAACAAGGCCCTGCAGGTCATGTCTGACTTTGCCATCCAGTTCAACCGCAACAGGTAAAGCATTGAGCTGGTGGCTCTGGCTGGTCACTCATGAACTTTCTGAGCTGTAGGCCTAGGGAGGAAGAAATGCTCTTAATGAATGCGCCCTGGGAGCAGCCTCAGCTGGCAGGTGGGATGGGCATGATCCCAGAACAACAGAAGGATTGACGTAAGCTGGTGCCCATTGCTGGGTAGAGCCAGTAACCAGGACTGTCCACCTGACCTAAAGCAGCCTCTCCTGGTAACTGTTTTCTCCCTGAATGGCTATGGTGATGCCTGCACTGCAGTGTCTGGGAAGGTGACCGAAGGTGCTCCTGTTAGCCAGAGTCAACAGGCAGAGGCTGGCACCCACCCTGAAACAAAGGGGTCAGTGCCAGCCACAACCTGGGCTAGTCAAGGACTGGCCTGGGGAGCCCTCTGGGCTGGGGCAGGCCTTAGTAGTAGTGGGGGCACCCCAAGATAGAATCTCAAAGTGAGGGGCCTCATTGGCTATCTAGTCCAACTCATGGGATCCATCTTCCCTTGGGAAGGATCAGAGGTTGGATGGACTCCTCTGAGAAGGGCCATGAGCTAAGTAGAGCCAGGGCCAGAGCATTTGCCAGGCAAGTGGGAAAGAGGGTCTGGTGGGTGTGCAGCAGGGGGCTGTGACTCTGGCGTCTGGCTCAACTCTGCTCCCACCTCCACAGCTTTGGCCTGGCCCCTGCGGCTCCCCTCCAGGTCCACGCCCCTCTCAGTCCTAACCAGACGGTGGAGATCTCCCTCCCCCTGAACACCGTGGGCTCGGTCATGAAGATGGATCCTTTGAACAATCTCCAGGTAC
This sequence comes from Potorous gilbertii, assembly GCA_028658325.1. Taxonomy (NCBI): domain Eukaryota; kingdom Metazoa; phylum Chordata; class Mammalia; order Diprotodontia; family Potoroidae; genus Potorous; species Potorous gilbertii. Next base: position 38,167 of record JAQQSK010001043.1, read on the forward strand.
CAGGCCCTGGGGTAGCCAGTACATTGGCCTATGTCCATAGAAGGCCTGCAGTGTTCAGCTTCTTGGCCAAGGGAAGGCAGTGGGTGGTCTGCTGTTAAATCTGGAGGTTCTCAATCCATCTGCCTTCTTCTGTTCATGGGTTGAGCCCCTTCAGTGAGCCTGGGACTGTGGTGGGAGTCAGGGCTGGAGGAGTTAGTAGTAGTCAGGCACAGAGCACTCCCAAGGACAGCAGGAACCAACTTGAAATGTCACTGTTTAACAAAACAAATCAAAATACAATACAACCTAGATGATGTTAATATGCGGTTTTCTAAGTCATTCTATTTGAGTCTGATAGCCAGGGCCCAGAGAATGCCCTCCTTCCCATGATGACTTAGAGAGGGCTGGAGGCCAAGGGCAGCGGAGTTGGCCTTGGTGCTGGGTCAGAGAAGGCCTGGTGGACACCTCACCCCCTTCACACCCCTGTCACACCCCAGGTAGCCGTGAAGAACAACATTGATGTATTCTACTTCAGCACCTTGTACCCACTGCACATCCTCTTTGTGGAAGACGGGAAGATGGGTGAGCTGGGGGCCCTCCAGCCTTCTTCCCCTTCCCTAGTTGCATGTGCGCACAACTGGGCAGACTGGGACTCTTGGTCAAGCTCTGGACGAAGGTTGACATGTCCCTCACTCTGGGGGACGGCTGGATAGGGCAACGGTTCTGACTGACGGCCTGTGGGCAGGGGTGTGGTCCCCAGCCCTACTTGTGGCCTGGGATAGTCAGTAAGTGCTGAGGAAAGTGAGCTCCTATTTAAAGGGCCTTTGGGCCCCAAAAGGGATGTAGGGAATACCCTGCTGGGAGAAGATTGGGGGCCTATGGGGAGGGCTAGCAGAGGGCAGCAAGTGGGGCCCCCGCGGGCCTTGAAGGAAGCCGTAGTCCATCATCTCATCCCCCATTGCTTTTACACCAGGGGTGGGATGGGGGTGGGAGCTCACCCCACTTACAGAGCAGCAAAGGCAGGTTTGGGAGCCTAGATGGAGATGGGGGCTGGGCCCAGCCGTTGAGGCCCCAGCTGAAGCAGGTAGACAGCCCGGCTTCTCCCCTCAGAGCGGCAGATGTTCCTGGCCACGTGGAAGGACATTCCCAATGAGAATGAGGCCCAATTCCAGATCAAAGACTGCTCCCTCAATGCAGGTGAGGGAGGCATGGTGCAGGAGGCTACGGCCCCTCCTGAATCTCCATTCGAGGCTGGGAGCTGGGGAGGTTTGGTGGGAGGCTAAGGGGGCCAGGCCTGGGGTTCATCTCCCTTTGGTTGCCTTCTCCCAGAGGCCGTGAGCAGCAGACTGCAGGCCAGCAACATCTTTACCATTGCCAAGAGGAATGTGGAGGGTCAGGACATGCTGTACCAGTCCCTGAAGCTGAGCAACGGCATCTGGGTCCTGGCCGAGCTTCGCATCCAGCCTGGCAACCCCAGCTTCACGGTGAGAATCCTGGTGTCCTGCGAATCCTACACTCTCTGTCTCTATGGGATGGCCTTCCCTGCAACCTCCTCTGCTGGTCATGGCTGATTTGGGCAGTGAGATCACACATGTGCCTCTGCACTCACCCATCCTCTCCATCCCTGCCCAAAGCAACTACACTCACTAGATTTGAATTGAAATGGAGTTTGTTCTCTGCAGAGAGTAGTTGCCAAACCAGCATGAGGAACTCCTTTCTTCCAAGTCTCCCTTTCCTTCTGAAGGGCGCCACCCCCACACCTGCCACCACCTCCACATCTTCCAGCCCCCCATCCCCGTCCAACCACATTGGCACTGTGGTTGGCGCCTACGTTGGCATGTTTATTGCCACCTCCCTTCTCCCCATATGTTTGACAGCTTCATGCCTGCCTCCCTGCAGGGCCCCTGAGGGCGAGTCCCTCTGTCTTCCCTCCTGCATGCCCCTCCTGCTCACTCCCTAAAGACCCTGACTTGCTTGGCTGACTTTGGGGTGCAGAGGAGGGGGCGATGGCACCAGCTTGATTCTCCCCTAGGCAGGTCACCACCTCCTTTGGGCCTCAGTTTCCTCATCTTTGTATTGGGGAGAGGGGGAGGCCCTTTCTGGATGTGTGATGATGGTGACACCAACAATGCCTTGCCACTGTTTTCTCATTTGAATAATATCCCCATTTTACGGATGAGGAAACAGGTTGTGAGAGGATAAGGGATCTGCTCTAAGTAATGTTAGTTGGTGTAGGAAGCAAGACAGACAACAGGTTTGGCTCTCTGCCCACCAGGCCACGCTGCCCAGAGAGTAGGCCAGAGGGTGACCAGGCGGCTTCTGTTTTCCTTCCCACGTGCTCCTTTCTGACAGGGGCAATGGTGAGAGGAGGTTGATGGTTCTGTCTCCTGGGCTCAGTAATGCTGCCAGACCCAGAAGCGGGCTGCCTGCTCCTGTCCCCCCACCCGCAGCTCCTCTGGGATGGGCTTCCTGACACCCTGCTGCTGATTCATTCCTGCTTTTGCTGGTGGGGATGGGGAGCGGGCGTCTGGGAGCTCACTGGCAGCAGGTGTGTGGGCTGGAGGTATATTTGGGTCCCTGGCCCAGTGTGGCAGAGGAGGCTGTGGTGCCCGCCCCCAGCTTCGTGCATGCTCATCTGCGACATCCGGGACTTGGCCCCCCCCCCCTCAACCTGGGGTGGGGCTGGAGGGCCAGGTGACCCCTCTGGGGTCCTGTGCTAACAGCCCTTCGTTGTCCCCCTCCAGCTGTCCCTGAAGTGCCGAGCCCCGGAGGTATCGCAGCATGTCTACCAGGCCTACGAAACCATCCTCAAGAACTGATGCTGTCCTCCCCTCCCCCTGCCCCTCCCACCCCTCCTTCCCCTAGGGCGAGGTGATGGAGTCCCTTCTCATCTCCCTGTTGTCTCTCCAGCCACAGGGGACCCAGGGTTGCTGGGTCTGCTTAGACCTCAGGCTTCCCAGGGAAGGAGGACACACAGTGGGGAGCCTGTCTGTGACCTGGGATTGTGCCCTCCTGCTGCTGCAGAAGTTTAGTGGGGGAACAGAAATGGGGATGGAGCTGAGGTCAGGAAGCGTCAGGGCCAGCCTCTCACCCTCCCCTCTCAGGCCTGAGCCTGTCGTTGTTCTCCTTAGGTCAGGCCCCAAGCAGACCCTGGGAAGACTGTCTCTTGGGCTTTTTCTTGACTATATCTATCAGAGAACCAGTGTCCAGGTCCATCTTCCCTCATGGTGGTGTCAGCCCAGGCTAGATGGCTGTTCTGTTGTCAGGAAGATGCTTCTCCAGCCCCCAGGCACCTGCCTCCCTGTGGGGAGTGAGGAGGTGGACACAGTCCAAGATGGCAGCCCCACAGCGTTTCTTCCTTCCCTGTTTGCTTTAAGTGAAACCTCTCACAGTTCACTGGACTGAGCTTTGACGGTCCCATGGGGCCCTGCGAGCCCTTGGACTGCTACTTGTCCCACCCTCCTCCTTCACTGCCTTTCTCAAATCCCACCACAGGCGCTCATGGGATTGTAAATCCAACCCATCCCCCCAGGAAGCTGCAGCAACTGTCCCATGAGCCCTTCTCTCCTCTGGGGGCCTCTCTCTGTAGGAGGAGCCCCTAGCCAGGCCCCAGGAAGCTTCAGCCTCAGGAGGTGAGCTAGGCTCTTCACCTGGAACACCTGGCTCCTAGACCAGCCAGGCCTGCAGGGCTCCTGCTCCACCTGCCAAGCCTGGGGTCAGGCTTGTGTAGGTCTAAGGGGAGGTTGGCAGTGTTGTTTGCTGCCGCCATCCCCTGGGGTCGAGAGGCTTGGCCAGTGGCTCCTGCTGGAGCTGAGGTGTTTTTCCAGCTGTTTGTTAATAAAGAATTATCGCTTTGGGTAACCAGTGACACTAATTTTTTTCTCCCCTATTCCCCTTCCCCCAATAAAGACAGTTCAAATAAATTCTACCAGAAGGGTTGGTGTAAGTCTCCAGCCCTCACAGTAAATGTATCTAATATATATAAATAAGAGGTATATATATTGTATGTTTACTCATGTTTTCAGATAGAAACAATAAAAGTGACATCTTCCATCACCAGAGTGTGTCTGTAGAAGTCTGTCAGTCCCTGGGGTTGTCCTGCTCACACCCAGGGTACCCAACATGGAATTTGGTTTGGAATTCTCTGACCTTGCTGTGGATGTTAGAAGGCCCCTGGGGTTCTCCAGGGCTTGGTGGAGTAGTGGGTGGTTTGGCCTTGGGGTCCCCCTGTTCTCTAACTTGAGGACATGGCCCCAGCAACCCAGAAGCCAGCCCTTCCACCTTTCCTGGCTCCATCCCACCACCTTCATCCATGGGGCTCCTTTCTGCCATGGCCATCCCAGAGTTTGGTGCGGTCAAGAATGCCAAGCTCGTGTCTTCACCCTAGAAAGGAGTGCTGCATCGGTTTCTTACAAAGCCCCCTCTGTCCAACCCCAGCCTTAACTGGATCCAGACTTTGGAATGCCCTGGGAACCTCCAGAGAAGCAAGAGCTTTGCTACGTGTCCAAGCCCTGCTGTACCAGTTGGCACTTTTGGGGGTGCCCCTAGACTTGTGGGTATGAGCTGCCTGGGGCCTTTATGGCAACTCATCCTGCCAATCTGGCTTTGAGACAGCCTTTGGCAGTAGGATGTGGTGGGAAGAGGGGATGGGCCGTAAGGAAGACGGACAAGTCAGGGACTTCTTGTGTTTGTGAGGTCCTCTCTCCAGTGGAAGACCAAAGCTAGCCTCCTTGGGGGCTGACCTTCCAGCCTCTGCAAACACCTAACATATGTTGGCTTCTGTTGGTTCTCATTATAAGGGACTCAATTTCTTCCTGGTCGCAGCCTGCCTGTGCTTTAGAGCTGCTCTCCCTTTACTGCCTTCCCACGTGGTCTGCCATGTCCACCCTTCACACCTGGGACCAGGCAGTTGCCAGATGTGTCATCTCCATAAGGTCTCCGTTCACAGCCACCGCCCCAGGTCAGGCCCTCCAGCCTGACCAGTTACAGTAATCCTCTAATTGGCCTTGAGCCCATTCTCCCTGCCTCTGCCAAAGGGATTTTCCCAAAGCTTAGTTCTGACTACATGGCTCCCCAGCTCATCTAGTTGGTGATGGAGCCTGGGACTGGGGGTATGCATCCCAATGTCATCTGGGTGGAGATGGGCCCCGAGGGCATGGCAAGAGAACATTTAGAGGGAGAAGAGGTTGAGCTCAAAACTTGGAGGGGCATGATGTGGATTATGTGACAGAGAAGGAGCAGTCATCAAAGGTAGGAAGCAGGGGGCAGCTCAGTGGGTAGGACACCAGCCTTGGAGTCCAGAGTTCAAATATGGCCTCAGACACTTACTAGATGTATGACCTTGAGTAAGTCACTTAGCCCCAATTATTGGAAAAACAAAGGTAGGAGGTGAACCAGGAGAGAGAGGGATGAAAATCCAGGGAAAAAGGATTCGTAATACAGAGGTCAACAGTGTAAATGATGTAATTTAATTCATGTTTCCCACCCTTATTCCTACCTCATTTGACAGAAATGACCATCTCTGAAAGGACTCCAGGCATCCTCAGTCCTGGTTGAAACTGTTTTCCCAAGACAGTTATTTAGGAAGGTTTGCCAAGTGGAAAGGTGGTGGAGATGAACCCCCAGCAATGAGTTGCAAATAAAGAATCCTATAGGTGAAAAAATGCAAAGAATTTTCTTAAAGAACATTGTGACAGGTAATAGGAAAGTCCAGTGGAGTGAGAGAGTGAGGATTATGGTCCATCAATAACTTCACCATCTCCCGAACGCAAGGAGGCTCCCAGAATGTGGGGTGCACAGGATGCCGTGTGGAGAATTTGTAGGAGGATCCACACCCACGATGGATGGTGCAGGTGGATTTTGATCCAAGGAGATCCATGAAGACCTACTGATGACATCATTGGATGACAATGGGCAGAAATCTCAATCTGCAGAGGGATGGTGTCCAAATTCACCTCTCACTATTTCCCCTCTCTCTGGGTCCCTACCTCCAACTTGCCTGCAGAAAATCTCCACTTAGGTGGGCAGACAGCACTGGACAAAATGTGAGGGAAAGCCTAAGATCTTTTCCAACTCTAAAGGACCTAAGAATTTTTTAAAGCCAGTTTATCAATAAACATTTATTAAGTGCCTACTATGTGCTAGGCACTGTTCTGAGCACTAAAGATGGAAAACATACCCTGCTTTCAGGGAGCTTGGTCTAAGAGGGAACAACTAGGATGAATTGGAGATATTAAATTACTGAACACGCCAGCTTAGGCCTTCCTAAAGTCTAGAAATGGCACCATTTCCAGCAGGATTGCTCCTGGTCTGCCTCAGGGCACTAGGATGGGTGGGGTTTTCATCTGTTCTCTTTGGTGACTCCACCAGAGTGCTCTGCCTCTTCTTTCCTCTTCTCCATCATCTGTCATAAAGTCTCCATCATCTGCATCCCTTCCTTTTGATTCCTGATTGGGCTCTAGACTTCAAGAAGATCAATGATAAATAAGCTGGAGTGTCCAGGAGCTGAAAACCAAGATGGAGGAGTCTTGGGCCCATGTTATATAAGGGTCAGTTAAGGGGATCAGGAAAGTAAGATGAGAATACTCCGTGGTGATGAATGAGGGAAAGCTGGGGGACATGATAGCTGTCTCCACGTATTCCCTCTTTTTCTGCTTGGGCCCCAGATGGTAGAATCATGGGTTGAAGTTCCAATTGGAGTCAATCAGAAGGAATGTCAATGAAAGTTCTAAGTTGTACTGGTCTGCCCCTAGAGGAGGTAGGCACCCCTTTCTTGGTGGCCTTCATGCACAGACTAGATAAGCACTAGTCAGGTACGCTACTGAGCGTCAGGGAGATAGATAGTCACTGTTCCCCTTCTAACTCTATATAGGCCGGTCCCTCCCTGAACCAATCCCTCTTGTATATAGAGGCAAAAAAAATAATTTTATGAAATACCACTTTCCTCACATTCCCATCACTGCCATCCGTTTTTGAGAATCTGTTTCAGATGTTCCTGATTTTGATAAAGTATTGATTTCTAACAAGCCACTAATGTCCCTGTAAGGAGTGATGGAGGCTTTGTCTCCCCTTAGATCCTCAGGGTGTAGCAGCATGCTCTAGGTGCCTAGTAAGTCTCTGAATTAAACTGAATTCAGTGTACTCCATCCTCCCAGTCCTGGCCAACTCTACTCCAGTCAAATCAGATGCAACTCGGGTGTACAGTGCATAGAACATTGAGACCCCACCTCAAATCCTGCCTCAGACATTTCCTAACTGTGGACCAGTCATTTGACCTATACCTGCCTCAGTTTCCAAATCTGTAAAAAAGAGGATAATTGCATCTACCTCCCAGAGCTGTTGTGAGAACCAAATGAGTTGATATTTGTAAAGTATTTTTCAAACTCAAAAGCACCATTTAAATTCTAGCTTCTGTTAACGATAATTAGCACTACTGCTATTAATCACTCTGCCATCCCATATCAGGACTGGCTTATTGCTACTTCTCGTACCTTCTAGTCATCCCACTTGGTCAGTCCTCTCCCCTTGGGCCAATCCATGGGCATCCCCTGCCTACAAACAAAATTCAGGATTGAACCCTCTGGGAAGCCTGGGCTGTACCCAGACCCCTCCTGTCCACAGTCACTGGGCTTTCTTGGAAGTATAGACAGTCAGTTCTATCATTCTTAAGCAAACTCTTCTGTGTACACTTGACACCCCTAGTGAAATGAAAGTTCTTCAGAGATACAGATACAATGCCTCCCACAGTAGGTCTTTGTACACAGTGGGTTCTCAGGTGGCCTATGGCACCGAGTGCTGGACCTGGAGTCAGGAAATCCTGGATTCAAATCCAGCCTCAGACACGGGTTAGCTGTGTGCCTCTAGGCCAGCACTTAACCCCTGCTTACCTCAGTCTCAGCTTCTGTGGCATTGTGTTGTTTAGTCATTTTTCAGTTGTGTCTGATTCTCCTTAACTGCATTTTGGGGTTTTCTTGGCAAAGATACTGGAGTGATTTGCCACACCCTTTGCCAACTCATTTTACAGATGAGGAAACTGAGGCAAAGAGGGTGAAGTGACTTGCCCAAGGTCACAAACTAATAAGTGTCTGAGGCTAAATTTGAACTCAGGTCTTCTGGACTCCAGGCCCAGCCCTCTGTCCACTCTACCACCCACTTCTGTACGATTGGGATAAGAGCATCAGCTCCCTCTCAAAGTTGCCGCAATAATCAAATGAGCTGACTTTGCAAACTTCAAAATGGTGTATCAATGTAAGCTATTACTATGTTTTTAGTCTGGGAAATTCCCAGTGGGAGAACTTCCTCTACCAATACAAATTATCACCCTTTCAAGACATAGGAGATGAGTCCAAGGCCCAGGGAAGTTAACTGCTTTGTCCAGAGCCACAGTCAGGAAGTGACTAACTTAGGATTTGAACACAGGGCTTCCTTACTCCAGTCAAGCCATGCCTGATTGTCGGCGTAATTACTGTGTTCTTAATATTAATGTCAATGATATATGCAATTATTAGTGATGATGAATAAGTTTTTAAGTTCTTACAGGGGGCCAGACACTCTGCTAAGGTCCAGACAGATAGATCCAAAAGCAAATTCAACTCCTGCCCTCAAGGAGTTTCCATTCTAATAAGAGGAGACCGTGTACTCAGAGGGGCAATAGTAGCCAGAGGCGCCGTTGGCCCCAAAGTTGCACAGATGCTGAATGAGGCCGTTAGGGAGTAGACTGGCACAGCCCTGGGGGGGCCGATAACTGTGATCAGGGACATTTATGGAGCACTTTGAGGTTTGCAAAGCACTTTCTGTTACCTCCTTGGATGCTTGCAGCACTTGGGAGGGGCTGTTTCTACCATCTCCTCTATTCCTTGAGGGCAGGGACATCATTCCTCTATCTTGTATTTTCATGGCTTAGCACAGGTCTGCCACATAGTAGGAGCTTAATAAATGCTTGCTGACTGAGTGTCCCCCCTCCTCTTCCTCTTTCCTTGGCCCACCCTGGCCTTCCCGACAGCAGAGAGATGCTCTTGGCCCAGTGGAAACAGCCAAGGTTATTAGTCCAAGGCTAAATTTGCCAGACTTGGACACTGGCTTCAAATCAAGTCCAAAGTCCTGGGTCTAGCAGGCGGCCCTCCCAAGAGCGTCCTTGCCTCACCCTTTCAGCCTCCTGGCTCACTCCTGCCCAATGGAGACAAACCCTCCTATTCAGCTTCATTGGTTTTCCCACTGTCCACACAACGGCTGCCCTCTTGGTCCTTCCTCCAGGACTTTCCTTGAACTTGAATGCCCCAGCTTACCACTCATTCCTGCCTTTCCAAATCCCAGCTCAATCAGAAGGAGGAAAAGGGCAGTGGAAAAACACTAAACTCTGCTTTTTTTTTGTACCCCGCCCCCTGCTTGGCTTATTGCCTGGAACATAGTAGGGACTTCATAAATGCTTGCTGATCTAATTGCAGTTGAACTGGGCAACCCACTTTTGTCCTCTGTGAATTGAGGGTGTCCAATGCTGAGGTCCAAGGCTGTCCTATGGAGGAAAGTCTGGCCTTGTCCTGTTGGGTGTCAGAGGGTAGACCCAAGAGCCACAGCAGATGCAGATTTGATTTAGGTGAAACTTTCAAGTTGGCCAATTAGCCATGCCCCTGGACCTGCCAATAGTTCTGTGAAGTACATGATCCTTTGCAAATCCCCATTTTACAGAGGCAAAACTGAGATTCTGCCAGTTGAAGCTCCATGTTGAGAGAAACTTCCTCACTAAAGGAGGAAGAGAGGGAGAGGCTGAATGACTGTCTGTCAGGTATATCCTGGGGACTTCTTTGGAAAATGGCCCTTCCAACTATCTACTGATTCTGACTTCCCACAAGTGGTAAGTAACTGGTGAGATTTGAACTGAGGTCTTCCTGGTTTTCTGCACTCTCTTTGCATCACCCTCCCTCAGAATGTTCCAAGGGACATCATGATGCAGGCACACACATCTAAAACTCGGTCCCTGACCCCTTTGAGCTTCTAGGGAGGTACGGCATGACTTTAGGACAAAGCAATGATTAATCATCCCCCCTGTGTGCCTGGAACTGTGCCAAGGGCTGGGGAAAACAAAAAAATCAAATGGAGACTGTGCAAGCTGGAAGTCATGGGAGGGAAAGCATGCTCCTGGCTGGGAGGGTCTCTTTCAGGGGGTGCTATCTACTTGAAGCCTAGAGAGGGTGGATGAAAGCTGGAGGGGCAGGGCTGAGGGAAGGGGCCTTCTGGCGGAGGGATCGGAAGTCCTGGGCTGAGACAGAGCCCAGAGGACAGAGGACCAGCCGGTAGAACCGGTTTGACTGAAGCCCTGCCAGAGAAGGCAGGAGAGGCAAAAGTTTGGACTTGTACCCAGGGCCAAGCAAGGTTTGGTTTTTTCCCCTTTTTAAAAATAATGAACCTGACAGACTTCAACAAACCCGAGTATTTCCATATATAAAGAGGAAGTGAGAAAGAGAAGCGCATATGAAACCCTGAATTTCAATTATGTAAAACTCGAAGGTTTTTTTAAGTAGGCAATAAATTTATTCCGGCTCAGTTCTGTTTGTGCCTCTGAGCTTCTGTCGATATTTTATTTCATTAACGCCCTTTTTTTTTATTTGGGGACACCATTATTATTCTGTCTTCTCCCTCCCCCCTCAAACAAACAAAATAAACACCTTCCCTTGTAAGAAACAGCATAGTCCAAAACACTGGACCCTTCCTTTGGCCATGACAGAAAATATGCATCTCCTCCAGCCAACAAGGGCCTTGGAGGTGAGGCATTCTGGATGTTGGTCACCTCTCTCCATTCCCAGATGTTTAATAATGGGGAAGTCCCGATACAGTCCCCTAAGACTCCCAGGGTCCTTTTCACACACATTGTCTGGATCCCTATGTTGTATCTGCAACACTGAACTTTGGGACCCAAAGATAGGATTTTTGGCCTATTCATCATGTAACATTTGAGATCCTTCGGATCGGTGATGTGGAGTTGGAATGTTCCCCAGGCCTTCCTGTACTGAGACTGGGCCAAGAGCCAGGCTTGGCTTCCTTACTTCCTCACCAAAGAAAGAAGGCAGGGAAATTAGGCGTGGGGGAGGGTTTGTTACTCTTTGTTGACCCTTGTCTAGATGCTTTATTCTGGCTCAAGACCAATGGTAGAAGCAGCTCAGCAGTCTGGGGTCTATTTGAGAGATGTCCCATCACAATGGGAAGTCCTGATTCCCAAGCCCCCAACTGCAAGCAAGAATGGTGGGAGGGAAGGATCAGGGCTTTTTGCTTAGTATTGGGGCTGGTGTGAATGGGCTGACCCCTTAGGTCTCCAGATCCCCTGAGCCTTTGGTTCTATGGGAAAGCAGAGGGTGGCTCCAGTCTGTCTGTCTGTCTCCGAAGCAGGGAGGGAGTCTGGCTCCACTGCTATCCAAGACAGGCCTGGTAGGAAAACATGTAGCCTAAGCAATTCTTGTTGGTTTCCTAGCAGCCCAGGTTCAGGGAAGCAGCAGGTGGCAACTGGGCTAGGCTGGTTTGGAGGTACCTAGAAGCTAGGTGGGATGGTTGAAAGCCAGGCTTCATACCAATCTACCATTTTCTCTCTCAAAGGTCCTTTGTCTTCCCGTTATGGAAACCAGTGGTGCTGACTCCACCTGTCCCCAGAACCCAGTGCTTCTCACAAAACTTCCTCCTCCCTCCCCACCTGCCTCCCCCCATAAGGCCTTAGGTAAAACAAAAGGAAAGGGTCGACTTCCTAGGCCTGACCTTTTCTGGGGTGCACAAGTGAAAGCTTTTTGGAACATTAGGGGGAAGGGATGGGATAGTCCAGATGACATTGTGAGGGCTGCCTTTCCAGAAGAGTTTAGACCTGCAGACTCAAGTGACCATCACTTTCTCCAGTTCCCCCCAAAAGTAAATTTGTTCTTACTGCCAGAGCTCTGGGAGGATGGCAGAGACAAGAGTGCAAAGCCCTGACCCTAAAATCCCAGAGGGAGAAGAGACCTCCACCTCGAGATGGGGGTGGGGAGTTACCAGGCTTAGAAAGAAGAGCCTGCTTTGTTGAGGTGACCTGGGGAAGGCACGCCCCTTTCCTCATCAGGCCTCACTTTCCTAGTGGTAAAATGATGGAGTGGGAGCATAAGCTCTCCAAGGTCCCTTCTGGAGGGATCTCCAGATACCCGAATTGTTTCTCCCAGTTTTTCAGTCCAGTTTGGACAACGAAGACCTCTCTTTGCAGTCTGCCTTTGACTCTAACTAGCTGTGTGATCCCGGGAGTTACCTCTGGACCTCAATTTCCTTTTATGTAAAATGAGAATTGAGGTTCTTTCCAGCTTTAAGGCGTTGATCCGAGTTGGAATCTTGACTACCTCATTACCTGTGACCTTAGACAAATCATTTCCCTCTTTCTAGGTCTGTTTCCTCCTTTGTAAAATGAGGGTGGTCAGTGCAGGTGACTTCTAAGATAACTTCCAGCTATAAGTCTAGCATCCTCTGATATTCTGTGATCAGGGAGTGGGGGACCGGGGCTGCCAGTGGGGAGGAGACACGACAGCAACAGCTGGAAGGTAGAGGATGAAATGTGCCAGTGGTTGGTTCGCAGGAGCCCTGCGGGGCCAAGGGAGAGGGGAGCTTGTTGAGGAGGGCCTGCTGGGAGAGGGACCGGCACTGACATAGGAGAAGGCTTCCCTCTCACTCAGCTGCCCTGCACCCCCTGACAGCCCCCGACTTCCTCAGGCCTTCCTTAGCCGACCAGCACAAGGCCCCATAGAGTCAGATCCTTTGAGTCACTCATCCAAGGGACTGGCACAGGAGAGGAGAGACTGGGGGGGTCCTTTGGCTTACAAACTCCCCCAGGCCCGAGTTTCCCAGCGAAACCAGGAGGATTCAACAAGCTCAGCTTTCACTCGGGCAGTGGGAGGAGGCTGTGAGCTGGGGGGCTGGGTAGGGGGGCGTGGGAGGGGTCGGGGTTCTGGCAGCTGGAGGAGGGGAAGGGGAGAGCCAGCAAAGGAATGAGAAGGGCCTGAGACTGAGATGGGAGGGACACCTGGCGAGGCGGGACTGGGGTGCTCCTGCTGAATCGAGGAGGGCCAGGGCTGGGCCATCTGAGCGCGAGGAGGAGGGGTTCATGGGAAAGGCGGAGTGAGAAGGCGGTCAGGTTGGGGACCAAGAGGGACAACTGCTGGAACCCGGGTGCCTGGGTTCAAAGGCGGAGCCACCTTTGGGTGACCCCTGGGCTGTCGGGGAGGAGGGGGCGGCCTGCAGTTACCTCATCAGCTAAAGGGTCGCGAGTCTGGGAGCTCCACGGAGGGAAGGCGGGAGGGAGGAGGCGGTGGCAGCCGCCAGCGGTGGCGGCTCCACTCAGCCGGAGCTCGGCAACCAGAGCCGCCAAGGGCTGAGCCCTCCGCGCCACCCCGGGGGTCGTTCCGTCTGTCCGCCCGTCCGTCCGTGCGTCTATCTGTCTGGGCTCCGGTGGGTCTACGGGGACGGGGTAGGGGTACTCCGGCCGGCTCCGCCTGACTGTGCCCGCTGCCCGGGCTGCGGAGTGCTCAGGGTGGGGGGCTGCTTGTAATCAGAAGGGACGCTGGCATCTGGGTAGGGGTGTTGGGGCGGCTGTCTGTCTGGGATCTTAAGGGTGGTTGTGGTGGGGGAGCGTCTGTACGCACTCTGGGGATGGGGGGAGACCTGTCTGCCTGCCTGTGACTTGGAAGGGTCATCTGTCTGTGTGGAGGTATCTCCGTGTCCATCCGTTTGTCCGTGCGGGCCGGGGGGAGGGTCTGCCTATCGGGCCTTTGGAAAGGTTGTCTGCTCGCCTGTCGGGGCCGGGGAGAGAGTCTGACAGTCCACCCTTTTCGGGGGACTGCTGTCTGTCAGTCTGTCCCTGAGGGAGGGAGGGTCTGCCTATCTATCAGTGGAGGGGGCTTATCTGCCCGCCTGTCCGTGAGGGGGATCCATCCGTGGGGGTGGGGGGGAGGCCCGCCTGTCCGTGAGGGTGCAGGAGTTGGGGAGAGGGGGGTCTGTCATCTATCCGCAAGGGAGGTCATCTGTCCATCCGTCCGTGCGAGGGGAGGGGGTCTGTCCATCTATCCGTGAGAGGGGTGGTCTGTCCGCCTGCCCGTCTCGAGGGCGGGGGCCGGCGGCCGGAGCCCCGGATGCGGCGGCGGGGGGGCCATGAGCCCGGGGGCGGGCAGCCGGAGCGGGCCAGCCCGGGGGGGCCCTGAGCGGCCCATGCGGCGCCCCGGGGTCGGGGCCGCCGGGGCCCAAGGCCCGGGCGCGGGCGGGGTATGGGGGGCACCCTGCGGGTGGCGGTGCTGGGAGCCCCCGGCGTGGGCAAGACGGCCATCATCCGGCAGTTCCTGTACGGGGACTTCCCCGAGCGGCACCGGCCCACGGCCGCCCGCCGCCTCTATCGGCCGGCCGTGCTGCTCAACGGCGCGGTGTACGACCTGAGCATCAGCGACGGCGGCCCCGGCCCGGCCCCGGCCCCCGCCGCCGCTTCCGCGGCCGCCCCCGCGGCCGCAGCAGCCTCGGCCGCCAGCAGCAGCAGCGCCTCCGCCTCCTCGGCCGCGGCCTCGGCCGCCACCAGCGCAGCCTCCTCGGCTGGGGACGGGGGCCTCCAGGTGAGCGAGCCCTGTCCGCCTCGGGGGCGAGGAGCGGGGCGGAAAGAACTGGGCATGCTGGGGGCTGGGCACGCGCGTGCCGGGGCTGGGGGGCTTGGTGTGTGTGGCATGAGGGTCAGGGAGCATGCGTGTGTCCAGGCGGGGGGATGGACGGGCAGGGGATGCTTTGGACTCTGTTCCCGGGAGAGCCTAGGCTGGGGTGGGAGGGGTGCCAGGGGGCTTTGGGAAGGCCCTGTCTATCCCCTAAGAGGGCATATCTATCTAAGTCTCAGGTAGGAGCACGTGGCCTGTGTGTCAGCATCCTTTGTGCGGTCTGCGCGCTGCCTGGACCCTGCCTCTGCACATGATTCTGAGTCCAGACAATGTGTGGTCTGCTAGAGTGCGTGCCCTCTGTGCACACCTCGTATCTGGAAACTCAGAACTCTTGGTCCTGGAGAGCCTGTGGTGTCTGTACTGCCGTCCTGGGCTCTCTCCACTCCTCTCTGGAAGGACAGATCACAGCAAGGCACTCTCTGAGGACTGGGCCCAGCAGGTTGCAGGCTCCTAGAGAGAATAAGCAGATATGTACATTGCCTTCCTTGTGCCAGGAATGGGGTAAGGGCTTCTTACAGGATTATCTCATCTGACCCCACAACAATCCTGGGATGTAGGTGCTGTTATAATCCCTATCTATAGGTGAGGAAAAACTGAGGCAGACAGAAGTAAAATAACTTGACAGGGCTACACAGAGACTGAGGTCTGAAAACAGATTTGAACTAAAGTCTTCCTGACTCCAGGACAAGAATTCTGTCCCCTTCACCTACCTTCCCTCCCCACCCTTTTCACACACATTCTGGCCAATTACATAGAACACAGAATGCCTTTTCCAATTTTTGTTCTTATGGGTCATTTCAGAGGTCTGGCTTTGGGGTGAGGAGAGAGAATTAACTGAAGTTCCCATCACTCTCTGCTCCCCCGAGGAATATGCAGAGTAGGGGTAAGGGGTAGTGTTTAGAACATAGCAAGGAGAATTCTGGGAAAAGAGAATACCAGAGGTGAGAGGGACCCCAAAATGTCAGAGTTGGAAGAGCACATTTAGAACAGAGAATGTGGAGCCTGAAAGGACTGTCAGAGAATGTTAGCTCTTGGAAAAACACAAAATAGTACTTTTTAACCTGGAGTCCCCAAAATCTGTGAACTTGGAAAACAAATTACAGCTTTATTTCAATATATTTGGTTTCCTTTGCAATCTGCTGTATTGCATTTTATGCATTTGCAAATGTGAGTCTGAGAAGGGGCTCAAAGGCTTCACCAGGACTGACTGCCTAAGGGGTCCATGATTCACCAAAGGCAAGAGGTCCCTATCTTAGAACACAGATTGGAAAAATTGGAAGAAATGGTCACTATCTGTTCACAACTGCCTTTCTGCTCCTCAGGGTCCAGGGCTTTTCATGCAGCCCCAGGAAAAACTCAAAGGCATGAACCCCTAATGTTGGGATTTCAGACACTCTAACAGAAAGTCGGGATACTCCGGGACAGGAAGGACTCCTCAAAGTGCCTCAAATTCCACCTGTTCTCTTTGTAGAGCCATCCCTGTGGAGGGGGGAAAGAGGGAGGAGCCAGGACCAGGGAGGAGGGTCATTGAGTAGGCAGAGTGCATGAGAGGACAATAGGGCTAGAGATTGATTTATTAAGTATTTGCTGTATGCAGAGCCCTGTCCCAGACATTCAGGGTAATAGGAAATTTAGTCAAGAGAAGGTTGCTGCCCTTAAAGAAATTGAGGGCCACATTCTTGGAATATCCCCCATCAGCCCTTGTTGGGTTTCTGCAGATATTTCAGAAACAGAAAAAATTCCTTGGCTTCCTTTCTCTTGGTTTTCAGCAGACTGAAAGTGGCCTGAAAACTGGGACTATTTCACTTTTATTTTTATATCCTCAGGGCTTAGAATAGCGGCTTTTACACCATAGATGCTTAATAAATGTCTGTTGATTGATGGATCCCCATCTCTGTATTATCCCCATTGCCTAGCTCAGGAGGTGGTACACAAAAATTGCTTAAACAGCTTGTTTATTGCTTTAGTCATTTCTTGGTTGAGGGCCCAAAGTCAGTCAGTATTTATTAAGTACCTACTATGTGCCAGGCACTGTGTAAGCACTGAAAGGGCAAAAGAGAGTCCTTGATCCCTGAGGAGCTCAAAACCTAACAGAGGAGAGGACAAGGTGACAAAACATTCAAACAAGCTTTATACAGGATGAACAGGGAATAATTAGCAGAATGGAGTAGAATTAAGAGGGTTTGGGGAGGGTTTCCTGTAGAAAGCAGGACTTTATTAGGGATTTATAAGACACTAGGGAGGTCGGTGGTCAGAGTGGAGGAGAGAGGTCCAGACATGGGGGACAGCTAGAAAGAATGCTCAGAGCCAAGAGATGGGCCTTGTTGTGGAACATCCAGGAGGCCAGGGTCTCTGAAAAGAGGGCATGTAGAAGAATATGGTGTGAGAAGACTGGAAAGGCAGGAGGTGCTGACAAACTGAGGATTTTGTATTTTTGTATTTGTGTTTTGTATTTTATCCTGGAGGCAATAGGGAGCCACTGAAATTTGTTGAGTACAAGAGGCGACATCTGTGTTTTAGGAAGATCACTTTAGTGATTGAATGAAGGACAGATTGGAGTGGGGAGAGACTTGAGGCCAACAGACCCACCAACAGGTTATTGGAATAGTCCAGACTTGAGGTGATGAGGGCCTGCATGGGGCAGGGAGAGGGAGAAGGTGTCAGAGGAGAGAAGGGGGCATATTGGGCAGAGAGAGATGCTACAGAGGTGAAAGTGATGAGAGATACTGAAGAGGTAAAACTGATGAGAGATACTGAAGAGGTGAAATTGATGAGAGATACTGAAGAGGTGAAATTGGTGAGATATGCTGGGGAAGTGAAATTGATGAGAGATGTTATAGAAGTGAAATTGATAAGAGATATCAAAAAGGTGAAACTGATGAGAGATGTTACAGAGGGTGAAATGCTTGGGCCTTGGCATCATGTTGGATCTGGGAAAGATAATGAGGAATCCAAAATCACTCCCTAGATTGGGGCCTGAGGGACTGGGAGGATGGTGTTGCCTTCTACAGTGATGGGGAATATAGGAAGTAGGGAGGGTTTAACAAGGGTGGGGAACCTTCAGCCTCCAGGCCACATGTGGCTCTCTAGGTCCTCAAGTGCACCCTTTTGACTGAATTCAAACTTCATAGAACAAATCCCCTTAATAAAAGAATTTGTTCTATAAAACTTGGACTTAGTCGAAAGACTACACACAAAGACCTAGAAACTGGTAACATGAAGTGACTTGCCCCAAGGTCAAACCGGGAGAGAACAGAATTTGAACTCATCATAGGATCATAGATTTAAATCAATAAGGGAACTCTGAGCTCATCCCACTCAGTACTCCCATTTTACAGAGAAGGAAAGTGGGGCCCAGATAGAACGACTCAGAGAATGAGGATCAGAGTTGGGATTTGAGACCAGGGCCTCTTACTTCAGGCCCCCTTGGAAAAAGCTAAATCAGTCTCCAGGCCCAGGGACTGTTCCCAGCAGAGAGGAAGTCACCAATCGAGCTGCTCTGTCTCTTTGCAAGTCTTTCTGATGGCTGGTGCAAGCCTAGCTTTCCTTTTGGGTGTCCTCGTTGGCCCCCCGTTCTCCCCACCCCTTGCCTATAGGCACCCAGCCAAGAGCAGCAAGGCAATAAATATTTGCTGCATGACTGAATGTCTGTGCATGTTTGTGTCTGTGCCCAGAGAAATGTGAGGTGTTGCTGTTGTGATCTGGGGCCTTCTTGTGTCCGCTGGGGGCTATTGGGGCCCTGACAGTGGAGGCCCTTGACAGTCCAGGTTCTGGGTGCAGTTAAGAGGTAGGTATGGACCAGAGTCCAACTGGGGTCAGCTGACCCTGGGGTCAGCTTGAAGCCAGGGTCATGTTCAACCTGGCTCCAGACCCGGGGTCAGTCTATAGACAAGGTCAGAGTTCAGTCTATGACCTGGCTAAGGCCTCAGTCTGTGGACAGGTTCAGGGTTTAGTCACTGGGCAGCCTTGGGGATCACTTTGGGACTGGGCTTAAAGCCCAGCCCATGCCAGGGTGAGGTATCCTCTGGGTCTTCCCTGTGGGCAGCTGATGGTCTTTCTCAAAATGCACTTAGAAGCTGGGCAGGAGGCTCCAGGCACCAGAGTGAGGAATCAGCAAGGAATTGTTCACTTGATCTCCAGCTTCCAGAGCCCCTGCAGACAGGGAGAGGATCCTTAGGGGTGCCAGGGCCAGTGGCCTTCCTCTAGTTCCAGACTTTGCTTTGCCCAGGTTCAGGTCAATCATAGTAGATGCCAGCTATACTTTCTCTGCTTATGACTTGTTAGTAGTGAACTGGATTAGTTCAAAGCCCTGAATTCAGATCTTACAATGCCACTTGCTAACTGTGTGACCTTGGGTAAGTCATTTCCCCTCTTCAGGATCTCAGGTTTCTCTTCTGTGATATGGGAGATAGCTATGACTTCTGAGGACTGACCCTAAATGTAGAAACCAGTTCTGACTCCAGAAGCAGCCTCCCTGGTCTCCAAACAGGCCAGCTATGGGTGCCCTCTAGTGGTCACTGAGGGACAGACATTCCCTCCTTGCTCCTTGGGCACCTGGCCCAGGGATGGACCCTTCCCTTCCCACAGGGTGAGACTGACCCTCCCTCTCCCCCTCTCAGGAGCTGCCAGACCTGAAGGACTGGAGCCTGCAGGACATGGATGCCTTCGTCCTGGTTTATGACATCTGCAATCCAGACAGCTTCGACTATGTCAAGGTGTTGAGGCAGCAGATTGCAGAGAATAGGTGAGAGGCCGGGGTGGGGTAAGGGCATGGGGAGGATCAGTGCCAAGAATGGGCCAGGTCACTCAGCCTGGACCTGACACCCCAGAGCCTACCCATTTCGCTCCAGAGACTTTGCAAAACTCAAGAATCTAGATAAAGGTCAGCTATTAGAATTATCAGTTACTGCTCCTTCCCAGGTCTGGGTGTGTTCCTGGGAGCTAGAATAGTGGGGACGTGCTGGGTACCTTGGTTGAAAGGACTTCTGGGACCATGTACTCTGACCTTTTCATTCTACAGCTGAGAAAACTGAGGCCCATGGAGGTTTAGTGACTTAGAATGATAGATTCAGAGTTGGAGGGGATTTCAGAAGCCATCTACACCCTTTATTTTATAGCTGGGGAAACTGAGGCCTAGAGGGCTAGGTAACAAGTGTCAGAGTTCAGGTATGAACCTCGAGTTCTGGACCCAGCACTTTCTCCATCATGCCCCCCACCTCAAGGTCACACAGGAAGCAAGTGGAGGCACAGTCAAGATAGAAAATATAAGGAAGGACAGCCTGGCTCTCCCACCCAGCCTCCTCCACAAAGATCTAGAAAATGCACCAGACTGAATCCAGTCTGGGGAAAAGTCACAGAGAATCATTTTTCCAGCCCAGCAAGGCTGAGAGAGACAAAGAGGTCTTCAGACACTAGGGCCAAGGTCTGGCCAGGAGTGGGCCATGTATTGCACATTCCAGTCTGGGGACTGACAGGGACCTGAGACCAGCAGCTGGGCAGGAAGCAGAGGAACAGGGAGAGATCCCAGAGGATCCCTGAACTGGGGCAAGGTGGACAAATGGATGCCATTGTGCAGCTCCATCACCCACTCCCAAGTTCTGAGTCAGCTGGGGTTGGGGGAGGAGGTTGTCTGCACCTACAGGTGGTGACTGTTTACTGAGCAAGGAAAAGTTTCAGAAACCAACAGAAGCATCACTCTGGGCTCATCCCCGGAGCATGGAGGAAACTCAGTGTAACCTCCAACCCAGACTGCACTGGAATGCCCAGAGCAGGAATCTCAGACCAACGGGGAGTTGGCAGACCTGACACTGACCTGTAGAACCTCCAAGGGAACTAATAAGGGATTATGCAGAGCTCACGTCAGGAGGGCAGTAAGTAGACCTCACCTTGGATCACGTTGGGGGAAGCTTGTAGGCCCCCAACCTGAGCTATGAAAGCAGAAGAAGAACATAAGAGAACACCCAAGGCCAGAAATCCTTCCCCTCCCCAGAAGTGCATAGAGCCCAACATTAAGTTCAAGTTCAAAATAAGAATCTCATCATAAAAAGCTATTATGGAGACAGTGAAACTTAAGAAACAAATCCAGAAGAAGAAATCCAAAAACATCTGTAAAGAAAAATACAGCTTGGGCACAGATTCAACTAGAATTCCTGGAAGAGTCAAAGCAAGAGTTTAAAAAAAGAGAGCTAAAAAAATGACTTCTTTAAAAAACAAATGAGAGATTTAGAGGAAAAATGGGGAAAGAAATTTCTTCCTATGGAAGAAATGTATGTAAAGAGAATTAAGCAGCTTGGAACAAGGATATAGAAAATCTTAACCAAAAGAATAACTACCTGAAAATTAGAATTGACCTAATGGAAGCTAATGACTCCATGAGACATCAGAAATATTAAAAAGATAGTCAAAAGACTGAAAAAAAAATAGAAGAAATTGTGAGGTATCTCAAAGCAAAAGCAACTGACCTGGAAAACAGGTTGAGGAGAAACAATTTTAAGGATAATCAGACCAAAAAAATAAAAAAGAGCCTAGACATTATGTTTCTAGAAATCATAAAAGGAGACTGCCTGGTATTCTTAGAATCAGAGGACAAAGTGAAAATTGGAAGAACCCACTGGTCACCTCCTGAAAGAAATCCCAAAATAAAAACTCCTAGGAATATTATAGTCAAAATTCGGAGCTCCCAGATCAAAGAAAAAGCACTAATTAGAAAGAAGGAATTCTACTGAGGAACCACAGGTTCACAAAACCTCTAACGTCCATCACTATAAAGGAGAGGAGAGATTGGAATGTAATATTCCAGAAGTGAGAGCCAGGATTTCAACCTAGCTCTTCTGACTACAGAGTTTCAGCCTCTTTCTAGTGTTCCACAGGCCAATGAGGTCTCTAGGGAGTCAGTTTTGCACTGGGATCCTTCTTTGGTTCATTCAGTCTTAAAGCTGTAAGGTACAGCCATCCAACCTTCTCATTTTGCATAGGAGGAAACTGAGGCCCAGAAAATTGAAGTTATTTGCCCAAAATCAAACAGAAAGCACATGACAGTGCCAAGATTCAAACTCAGGCCCTCTGACTGAGGGCAGGTACAGCTTAGTTACCAGGTGGCTTTGCCACCATTTTACCCTCCTCTCTAGACCCTCTAGACCATAGATGATGGAAGAATGTCGGTGGTTATTTCAATTTAGTGCACCCTCATTCAAGGGCGCTTGGGTGGAGGCTAGTGGGAACCCCTGGGTGAAGAGTGAAGGTCAGTGCTTCCTCCCAGGTACAGTTCATGATCACTGTCACAAGGGGGAGCTGCTGAGAATCCCAGTTGTTCAGTCAAGTCCAGTTCTCTGTAATTCCATTTGGGAACTCCAAAGATAATGGAGTGATTTGCCATTTCCTTCTCCAGTTCATTTCATAGATGATGGAACTGAGGCAGACAAGGTTAAGAGACTTGCCCAGTCACATAACTAGTGTTTGAGACCAGATTTGAACTGAGGAAGATGTCTTCCTCACTCTAGACCCAGCATGCTATCCACTTCACCCGCTTTGTGACTTTAGGTACTTATGAACCCGAGGCTCAGTTTCCTCTCCTGTAAAGTTAAGGGGATGGACTCTAAAACTCTTTCCATATGTTCATCAGTTATTCCAATCCTCTCCTCAGGACAGTGATAGGGCCAGGAGCTAGGGAACCCTAGTTTAATGGAAAGAGTTTAGGGAGGCTAGAGGTGAGGACCAGGAGGCTCCCAAGTGTGTAAACTCCCTCCCTTGATGCATATGAACACCTTCTCTACAACTCAGAGCACTGAGAATTTGGGTAATTCTCCCAGGGTCACACAGCCAGAATATGTTCAATGGAATTTAAACCCTGGTCTTCCTGTCTGAGGCCAGTTCATCATACCACACTCCTTCCCAGCAGTTCAGATCCTTACTATGATAAAAATAGCTGTGATCCTGAACAATCTATTCATCTCTCTGGACTTTAGTTTTCCTCCTCTAGAAAATGAGTAGGCTGCACCAGATGGTTTCTGAGATAATCGCTAGCATTTTATAGTGGCTACACGGTGCCAGGCACTGTGCTGAGGACTCTACAAATATTATCTCATTTTATCCTCATAATAACACTGCAAGGTAAGTGCTATATTATCCCCATTTTGCGGCTGAGAAAACTAAGACTAAGACAGGTTGAAGTGACTTGCCCAAGGACGCACAGCTCTAAGGTGTTGGGGACCAGATTTGAACTCAGATCTTTGCTGACTCCAGGCCCAGATATCTATCCACTGTGCTACATAGATACCCAGGTCTTTTCCAGATTTAGATTTGGGATCCTACAATTCTTGGAGATACCCAGACAGGGTTCTTCCCTGACAGGGGGAACTCTCCTCCCTGGTCTGTTCTAAGCATTGATGGGAAGGACATCATGACAGGCTCCCACCTACCTTCCCTCCCATCTTGTCCCCCCTGCAGGCCAGCAGGAGCACCAGAAGCACCCATCATTGTGGTGGGTAACAAGCGAGACCAGCAGCGACAGCGCTTCAGCCCTCGCAGGGCCCTGGCTGTGCTGGTGAAGAGGAGCTGGAAGTGTGGCTATATGGAGTGCTCAGCCAAGTACAACTGGCACGTGGTCCTGCTCTTCAAGGAGCTGCTGAGCAGCGTCCTCGCTCGGGGCTGCAAGCACAGCCACCCTGCCATCCGTCTGCAGGGAGCACTGCACCCCAACCGCTGCAGCCTCATGTGACTGATGCCAGCTGCCGGACTCCCCCGTGCTGGTGCCTAAAGACTTTCCTGGTACTGGAAGCCCCATCTGGATGCACTTTCTTCTGGGAGATCTGAGACTCACTCTAGGCCATGCACTTTGTTGGAGTTGGGGAGGGCGAGGCTGGGGAACAGGAACCCAGACTCCAGGCCCTCCTCAGATGGGACAGCAAGGGCCAAGGGACAGGCCCCAGGCCAGGCCACCACTAGGGCAGGAGGCCTCTGCTCAACATCAAGGACCCTGATGCCAGGGCTCGGGAGGGTGACCCCGCATGTGTCCCCCAAGGGCTAGTCTATCCTGCTCAGGGCCAAAACTGACAGAATAAAGAGGAGAAGAAAGGCCCAGCTCCATCTCTGGGGGGGCTGGACTGGGGGCTGTGGCTCAGGCCAGGAGGGATGACCGCAAGATTCAGTCCCTCCCTTGCCACTTCTCACTCTATGACGTTGGCCAAGTCCCAGAGCCAGGGGTCACCTAACCCAAGCCATATCTGAGAGAATCCTGAGAAAGGAGCCAGCAATGGGGCATTCCCAAACCCACAGCCACACAGCCTTTGCTTGAAGACCTCCAGGGGAAAGACCCAGCCCCTTTCTGGGCAGCCGGTTCAGCTTTGGCATGGCTTTATTAGAAAGTTCTTCCTGCAAGGCAATTCCCAGTTCTGCTCCCCATGACTCTCACATCCGGCCCCCTCTACGCAGCACCAAACAGGCCCAGTTCCTTCAGATAGTCCCCTCACTGATGTGAAATTCGGTTTTTTTGAGGCAGTTGGGATTAAGTGACTTGCCCAAGGTCACACAGCTAGCGTTTGAACTCAGGTCTTCCTGACTCCAGGGCCAATGCTCTATCAACTATGGCGCCACCTAGCTGCCACTCCAGATGACACGGACTCTAGGCGCTACACCTTGCTGGTGGCCCTCCTCAGGGGTCCTTCCCAACCAAGCAATGTTCCATGTTCCCCTCTCTGAGCCTCAGTTTCCTCAGCTGTAAAACAAAGGAGGTTCCTTCTAGCATAAAATATGACCCTTTAGGGCTGGCCTCGCCTAACCTGGGGGTCCTTTCCTTCTGGACAGAGCCTGGCAAGAAGGACAAGCAGGCAGCATGGGACCCCGGGGGGAATCTGGTCTATTGAAAAGCAGGCCCCCAACTGGAAGCTGTTGCTGCCCTAGCATGCCATCCCTAGCATGCCTTAGACCCTCCCCTCACCCATCCCCAGTCAGCCGCCCCCCAGGGTAGGGGAAGGGCTCCAGGTGACACCCCAATAAACACACTGAGGGCAATGGACATTACTTTACTCTTTTCAGCTCAAAATCTCTCAGGGCCAGGGAGGCTTACAGAGTGGGGAGGGGTTCTTCAGCAGGGCTGGGACCTGGCCTCGGGCTTGCTCACTCGCTCTCTTCTCACACGCACATACACACACACTCTCTCAATATATTAGATTTAAATAGATCTGCTATGCCCACTTATACAGTACAGGGGAGGGACGGGGGGACAACCCAGACCACCTGCCTCCCCCAAACCCTAAACCATAAACTTAACAAATCAGCCAGTCTGTGCCCCTGTCTTTCCCTGACACTGGTCCCTGGACTCGGAGCGGAAGTCTGATGGGCCCAATGGACCCAGTTAGAACTAAGGCCACATAGTAAGGAAGAAGGGACTGGGGGGGCAAACATAAGGGAGGAGCCTCAGCTGGGGAGGGGGTGCCTTGCCCAGCCATGGTCTCATGCCCAGTCATGGTCTCAGTGGTCCCATAGAAGAAGCTCTAGGGCCCCCTCCCATCATAGTGGAAAGGTCTGGAGGGGCCTCAGATGAGGTCACATCCAGGCATCCTCCCCCTGCCTGCTTTCTCCTCTTGGCACTTGAGCCAGGGGCTCCAGGAAGCCTGAGAGAGCTGAGTGCAGACCCTGCCAGGCCCTGTGATCGGCTGAAGGCCTTCGGGGGCCCAGAGGGGTAGGAATGCGGGACGGCTTTCTGTCTGGCTGGTTGTCCACCCGAGGACGAGCACATGGTCTTAGTGGGTCTGCAGCCAGAGAGAGCCTGGCCGGCCCTTGTCCTGACCCCACCTGCTCTTCCCCTGAGCCCTCAATTTCCACCTCACTCCAGCTCGCCTCCGGGACCTCCTGCACATCATTGAGAACAGGGCAGTAATTACTCTCATCTGAGGAGCTGGAGAGAGCTGGTCCCCGGCGACGGCCTGGAGCCCTGGCATCCCAGGTTTCACCTGATCCATTGGGGACAGTGGCCAGCCCATTGGGAGCTGGCCCCATCCGAGAGGCCTCTCCAGGGGGGCCGTGCTTGCTCAGAAAGTTGAGGGAGGATGATGATGAGCTAGAGGAGCAGTATGCGGAGTCAGGGGCCACAGGTTCAGGGGTGCCCTGGGGGGGCTGGGGCAGGGAGGCCCTTTCAGCCTCCAGTGCCTTCGAGTTGGCCAGGAATTCCTCCTCTAGGCAGCGGTACAGCTGCTGCTCCTGCCTGGGATCCAGGGGGGCCTGGAAGTTTCGGGCCAGCTCCTCAAGCTCCTGGCAGAGGGTGTCCACCATCTGCAGGGGCCGGGGGTGCTCTGAGACTGCGGGGGGCTGGGCCCGGGCACGGGGAACTGCAGGGCTCCTTGCCCTGGGAGTGCTTCTGCCAGAGCCACAGGGGCGAGCCCATGAGTGCTGCCCGTCTCTGTCTCGGTGGATGAGCAGCATCGTCTGGTCCTCCCGACCCTGGCTCTGTGCCCTCCGGGCAGGGCTTGGGGCTGCCAGGCGGGCATCTTTGCCACCGTGGGTGCCTCGAGGCCGACCTCGTTCGTCTATACGGGGACTGGGCCCAGGGCCCCGATCCCGGGACTTGCTCCGGTGAGCTGGGGGTCTCCTGAGTGGAGCTGGGACCCTGGTAACTCGTTGGCTGTTACTGTCCTTCCGAGGTCCCGGGGACCCCTCTTCACCCCGGCAACAGCCCAAGATGCCACTCTGGGCAGAGGAAGCTGATGAGTCACTGTCACCCGAGCAACGGCGAGACCTGGGGGGCAGCTGATCCCGGGGCCTGAGGGAGACAAGGGGAGCTGGGGTCGGAGGACACTGAGGACTCAAGGAACAGGAAGGCTTGTGAGACCATGTCCCTTAGGTGCCTGGGGCGCAGGCCGTCTGAAGCCTCTTCTTCATCAGGGAGAGAAACACCCCTCCGCCCTTTCTTCCCCAGGCAGGCCACCCTCCCCCCACCAGAGGAAAGCAGCCCAAGGCTGGGGAGTGGGGCGGGCTGGCTGCACCCAAGCCTGGACTGTTAGTTTGGGTTGCCATGGAGACAGGAAGCCTGCCACACTTTTTCCCTGGGAATGAGTCATAGCTGGGCGGCCAGGGTGCTCTCTTCCTGCACCACAGACCGGATTCACAGTTCCAGGCTTGGGGTAACCCATTAAGGACCAGACTAGGATAGCAAGAGTCTTCACTCCCCTAGTCCCTTCTCCCTCTAAGCCCTACCTCAGTGGGTTGGATTGGCGAGTCTCTGGACAGTCCCGATGGCCCCGGGGATTCCTAGAGGCCTGAGGGGAACCTGGTCCCCCAGCCCCGAGCCGGGCAGGGAGCCCCTCAGGCCGAGAGCCTCGGCGCTCCCCTCCTGGGGTAGGGCACCCCACATCTGGCCAGCGTTGAGTCCCAGGACTGGAGGCTCGAGGGCTGGGAGCCGGGGATGCCTTCTGTGGGGAGAAGGCCAGTGCCCTGGGCTGGGGCAGCCGGTGAGCTGCAAAGACAGAGGGGTAGGGTCAACATGGGGAAGCTTGTAGAGTACTCCCAGGGTCATTGGACCCCTCCACCTCTGAGAAACCTTTCACCAATACGCATTTCTCTGCCATGTACAGGGTTAGGCCCCTAGATGTCAAAACCGGGTAGTGTAGACTAGGGCCCTCACTTTACAGCCTAAGGCCCAGAGCATTTGCTGGAGAGTCAGGCTTCAAAGCCAGACCTGTCAAGTCTCTACTCTGATATACTCTGGCTGTGTGACCCTGGGCAAGTCACTTCACTAATGTGTCTAAGACAACTCTCACATAGGACTTCTTAACCATTTTTGTCATAGTCACCCCCCCCCCCCGCATCCCCACCCCAGCAGTTTGGTGAGAGCCAAGTACCCTTCTCCAAATCATAGTTTTAAATGTATAAAATGAAAAACAGACAAAGGAAATCAATTACAGAAAAAATATCATGGTCAATTTTAAAGACACTCATTGGTTCCAAGACCATGAGGTGGGGGGCCCTGATAGAGGAATTCCTCACCCTATATTTCGTGTAGTAATGAATTCCCAAACCTATTCCAGGGTCACGCAGATTGAAAGTAGAGATTTGAACTCAGGGGCCCTTTCCACTAGGTTATTTCCCAGGGTTTGGCAAATGTGGGGTGCTCTGGCCTAGTAGGCGATAGAGACCTGGCTGGGTCTAAGGCTGACACAGAGAAGGGGAGAGGCTCCAGGTGAGTGAAGGGTCCCCTCCACACCCCATCCCATACTCACAGATGGAGGCACACCGGCACGGATCATGCTTATCCAAGTAATGTTCCAGCGTGTCCCAGCCTCCTCCCACCCTCACCATCACGTGGCTTCGAAGGACCTGAGGGGAAAGCAAGTCCCGGTTCTTGGAGCCCACAGCCCTCAGAGCCCCTTCCCACAACCTGTGTGAAAAGCAAGGCACCCTCGCTGCTGCCCGAGGACTTCCTTCCCTGGAACCTGGGGATGGGTGCTAGGACAGAGGACGTTCAGTTGGTTTATTCACCATCCCAAGAAATGTCCCCAGAGCAGCCAGCACCTCCACCCTTGTCCCTGGGCCCTAATCTAGCTAGGGCCCAGAGACTTTAGATTAGGGGACAGAGAGGCGAGCCTGGAGAGACATACTCGAACAAAGATGAGGGCACTGGAGTCCCCCACTCTGTATTTCCCCTCCGACACTTTGATCATGGGGAATTGGTCT
Source organism: Potorous gilbertii (assembly GCA_028658325.1). Lineage (NCBI taxonomy): Eukaryota > Metazoa > Chordata > Mammalia > Diprotodontia > Potoroidae > Potorous > Potorous gilbertii. The sequence goes on from JAQQSK010001043.1 coordinate 66,495, forward strand.
GGGCAGGTGCAGTGGCCCAAAATCTCTCGAACCTGTGGAGACAAAGAAGTTGAAGCTCAGAGGTGAGAGGCCAAGATCTCCCCTTGGCCCAAGGTGGGGTGTGGGATGGGGAGAGGCAGAAGAGCCAGCAGAAACTCATGGGGGGAGGAACATTAAACCTAGATCAGAGGGATAGAGAATCCAGCTATTTGGCCCCATTTCTTCCTCAAACAGAGACTGGCACTCTGGCTCCCTAGCTCTGTCACAGATGGGTGGGAAGGAATAGGGGCAGGGCCCCAAATCCGCTGGATGTTTCTCCTGGGCACTGGAAAAAAGTGAAGGTATCTAGCCTCTTCTGCCTGGTTCCCTGGCCTCCCCACCAAGGAGACAGGGAGATGGCCCAGTGGGAGTGGCCAGCGGCTTGACATATGGTCCTATCTTCCCCTCAGTGCTAGAAGGTTTTTTCCTCTCCTCTCATTACCTGTCTCCAAGGAAGATATAAGGGGTCAGGGAAACTGAGGGCATGGAGACCTTTGGGCTCCACTCCCACCTTCTCCCACCCATCCCTTGAGAGAAGCTGAGCCCTTGGGAGCAGGGAGCTAAGAAGCTCATAGGACCCTGCACCAAGGCCCAAAGGGGCCCCAGTGGCCAACTGGTCCAAACTTCTCATTTTGCAAATGAAACCCAGAATGTAAAGACCACACTGATGGTGTCAGAGCCCAGGATTAGAACTCAGAGTGCACAGAGCCCTGGGCCTGGCATCAGGAAGACCTGAGTCAAATCCTGCCTCAGGCTAGGCACCCTGTGTGAGCCTGGGTAAGCCTCAGTTTCCCCCTCTGTAAAATAGGAATATTAATAGCATACGCCTTCCACAGTAATCCTGAGGGTCAACTGAAATAACATTTTTAAAGCACTTAGCATAGTGCCTGAAGAGCTACTATTATTATTTATAACATTAGCAGTTATTATTGTTTATTATTTACTGTTATTATGTGGCAAAGGTAGCATTTGAATTCAGGTCTTTTGACCTCAGTATCTTCCTGTTGTATCCGCATTGCCTCTCTGTTGGAACTCTCAGCTTCTCTTCTCAAAGGTGAAAAACATGGGACCTATCTCGCTAACATCTCCTGGGGTGAATAAGTCCCATCTCCCTAGCCAGGTCAGGAGATGCCCCTGAGGGGACCTGGGAAGCCCTTGTGAGACTCCCAAAGCTGGACTTCCCAGGAACACCCAAAGAACACTTTCTGAGGATGCCTGCCCTGGTGGGGCAGGGAGAGAGGATATGAATGCAAGGTCAGGGCAGGAACACTGAGTTTGGAATCAGAACTGGTTCGGGTCCTCCTTGAGCCTTCAAATTCTCTGGGCCCCAGTTTCTGTCCCTGGAAATGCCTCTAGGGTCTCTTCCAACTCTAGCACTATGAAAATGAGAATGATACTGATTAGAAGTCAGGTCTCCTCCTTTCCGATTCCCTAAGGCAGCTCATTCCAAACCCCAGCAGAATCCCAGCTCCCATGGGCCATTTACCCCACAACAAGGGCCCAGGCCTGCCTCTGTAGTCCCCCTTCATCTCACCTCATCCCCATCTCTCCACCTCTGGACCCAATGACTGCCCTTCTGGCCACTCTCTGTCCCTAATCCTAGAGTCTGGCACAACCTTGAGTCACTGGAGGGAAGAAACTGGCCTTGCCCTCCTGTCTTCAAGACCCTCAGCCTTCTTATGAGGCAGCTAGGGTGACTCAACAGATACAGCCCTAGGCCTGAAGTCAGAAAGAGCCGAGTTCAAATAGGACCTCAAACACCTACTAGCTATGTGACTGAGCAGTCTGCCTCAGTTTCCTCATCTGTGAAGTAGGGAGACTAACAGCACTTATCTTGCAGGCTTGTTGTGAGGATGAAACAAGGTATTTCTAAAGTGCTTAGCCTGGCATATAATAGGTGCTTAACAAGTCTTCCTCTCTCACTCTGTAGTTGCTGTGTACCACAGAGCAAGTTTTGGGGCTATCCAGTGCTCTGGGGTTCCCCTCATTGATGGCAGCTCACCCAGAGACACCACCAGGGGGTAGTCTACCCCAACACAGAATCTACATAGAGGCCCCTCTTCTGCACCCTAAGACCTCCCCTTACCCGACTGCCCAGTATGGAGATCTGAGACCACCAAATGCTTCTGTTGAGTGACTCAAGGACTAAGCATGAAGGCAGGCCAGAGAATTGGGTGAGGTCCCTTTGGCTTTGCCTGGCTGTCAAACTGTGGAACAGGACTGGCCCTGGGACCCAGGCTGTCTGTGTGTCCCCGCCCAGCTGGGTTGGCCCAGTGGGGGCCTTTCCCATCTCCTGACTCTCTACAGCTACCGCCACCGTGGCCCGGAAAGAAATAAGCAGGTGGGGCTGTCTGGCAGCACTTACAGGGCTGCCCTCCCAACCTCTGCCAAGCCTGGAGCAGCTGGGGCTGCAGAGTACTCACTGCCTGGGTACCCCAACTTGGGGGCCAGCCCTGGCCTGTCTGCCCCGAGGCTTCTGGACTCTCTCAGGTCCCAGGCCAGGGATCTGGGGCAGCAAAGACCCCCTGAAAAGACCTCAAGGATCCGCCAAAGACTGTTCTCTTACCCCATAACTCTGGTCTGGAATTGCTAAAAATACAGGCCTTGCTTTTCCCTGCAGGCTTCATTGCAGCTGGGCTGCTCTGGAAAAAACCACTAAGAGTACCGGCCCCCTCACACCCACCCCAGGAGGTGGGAGAGACAGGCAGAGCAGGAGGGAGAGAGCTGGAGGAGCTAACAGTCAACCCTGCCCAGGGCCTGACGCCTCCAGGTGAGCTGGGCAGGGGGCTCTTCTCTCTGCCCTCCTCAGCCAGGGACCTCTGCCAGGTCCCAGTCTCTGTCAGACTGGGAGGGCTGTAGTAATAACCTGCTATGTGAGCCTGGCCAAATCCCAGCCTTTCTCCCATACCCTCGTAACTGGGAGATGGGTAAAATCACCTCTGTGGGCTAAGTGCTGGAAGGAACCCAGGAGACCGGGGTCCTGCTCTCCACATACTGAAAGTTCCTCTCTTCCTTTCTGCTCCTAAAACAATCACTACACCAAAACTGACAGCCATGCTAGATGAGGCAGGGGATAGAGTCAGGCCTGGAGTTAGTTCAAATCTGACCTCCGATGTTTACTAGCTGCTGGACCCAGGGCAAATGCCTGCCTCTGTTTCTTCATCTATAAAATGAGGCTAAGAGTAGCACATAGCTGGCAGGGCTGTTGTGAGATCAAACGAGATAATCTATGCAAAGCACTTTGCGAACCTTAAAGCAGGAGACACATGCCATCACTACTATATTATGAGTTTCTGGCATGCCGCTATGAGGATGGGGCTGAAGACTCAGGGTTAGTGGGGAATGGGACAGATTTCTTGAGGCTCAGGGAAGAGAGGGGAGAAAGATGAACACAAAGAACATCTCTTGGGGAACGGCAGAACCTGGAGGAGGCCTTAGATGTCATTTTACAGATGGGGAAACTGAGGCCCAAAATGGCACAGTGTTAGTAGAATCCTAGAATAGAGCTCTAAAAGAAGTCGGCTAGCCCAACCCCTTTCATTTTACAGATGAGGAAACTGAGGCATCAACAGTCCACTTTTCCACTCCCCGATGAAGCAGTTGGGGAGAAGGTGGCATCCCAGTGCCGACAGCCCCCGCATCTCTCACCAGCTCATCCAGGTTTCGGAGGTCACACAGAGTCATCCTGGGTCCTCGGCTGGGGTAGGTCCCAATCCCAAAAGTCGGGTCCATGGGCCGCTGGTCCTGGTCCTGGTCCCCAGTGATGGGCGGCCCTGGTTCCCTGGCCTGGTCCCTCAGTTCCTCCTCAATCTCCTCCTCCAGCTGGATGAGCATCGGGGCCAGCACCCCAAACTTGGAGCCCCTTCGGGCCACTTCCAGCAAGCAGAGCACAAAGTTCTTCTCATTCTTGCGTAAAACTAAGTCATCTGTCTCAAACATCAGAACCTCTGGGATGCCCAGCTCTCCTCGGCACCAGGCAATGAAGTTGGACACATTGTCTCGGGCCAGGAAGGAGCCCGGGGCGACTCCATGGGCCTGGAACACCACCTCCCTCGAAGGCAAGCGCAAGCGGCTGGCGGCCTCTGGGTGGCCTCCCGCGAAGTCCTTGGCTATGCCATTGACGTTGTTGGCATGGCGGCACAGCACCGCCCCAGTCTCCAGAGCCTCTAGGAAGCCCCCACCACCACCAGGGACTGCGAGGCCGTACAGGGCGTTCAACCACTCAGCAAGGTCCTCCTTCATAGCATCCAAATACTCCTCGCTAGAGCGGAAGGGCCGGATGCTTTTAGAGGCAGAACACTGGATGCTGGTCTTCTCCTTCTCTGCCATGACTGGGACTGGGCTGCTGGTCATCCCTGGGGCCCTCACTGCTGCAGGGAGAGGGAAGCCAAGTAAGGCCCAGGATGAAGAGAGGGAAGGGGGCACCCCAGGAAGGGGCTGCCAAGGCCGGTTGAGGTCTCCTTCTCTTCCACTCTCGTGTGCCTTTCTAGGGCTGAACTTTAGTTCACAGAACAGGGGATGTTGGGCAGGGAGGGGCCAAGGACAGGAGGTGTGGGGACCGGGAGGGGCCTGAGGAGAGGGGGGTGTTGGGCCGGGAGGAGCCTCAGAAGAGCAGGTGTTGGGGCTTGGAGGGGTCCGAGGACAGGGGATGTCGGGCTGGGAGGGGTCTCAGAAGAAGGGGTGTAGGAGCGGGAAGGGCCTGGGAGATAACGGTTCTAACTCCTTTATTTTACATACAAAAACTGAGGGTCAGAGGGAAGTGACTGGTCCAAGGTCACCACAAAAACCAGTCCACCCCGATTTCTCGCTCCTAGGGCTCTTTCCCACGCCTCAAGGGCCCCCAGGTCAGGTTTTCCTGGGAGTCTCTCCCCGCCCCCCACCGTGCCTGGGTGGGCTCCTTCCTCAGACTTGTAATCGATCAATCGGGCCCTTTGGGGGCGGGGCCTGGGAAAGAAACCGACAGGGGCGGGGCCGGAGCCGTTCTCATCAGTTAGGGGTGGGGGAGGTGGCAGGAGGGGTAGCCGGGGTCTCTCCCACCTCCGCCCCAAGGCCGGGGCCGGGGAAGCCTCAGTTTCTGCCTCCGGGCAGGGTGTCGGAGCCTGAAGGGGGAGGGCCCAGGCTCCCGACACCTGGCGGTTAGAGGACCCTCCCCCCCCACCCCGGGCTCACCTGCCTCATCCTGCTCGCCCACCGTGATCTCCAAGCGCTGCCCGCAGCCCGGGGGCCCCGGCTGGGCCCGGGCAGCGCATGGCCGGCCACGGCCCCGGGAAGCCCCGGCCGCGACCCCGGTGGGGTCCTCCGAGGGTCCCGACGCGCCCCGGGGGCTGCCCTCGGGCCCCCGCCTCCACGCTGCCCTCCGGGTCTCCCCCCAGGCGCGCCGGGCAGGGCGCAGGCTGGGCCCGGCTTGTCTGGCCTCCGCCGCCGGCAGAAAGAGGAAAGAAGCCCAGCCCCGAAAAGCCCCGGCTCCCCTCCCCCCGCCCTCCCTCCGTCTCATTTATTATTTTTTTCTCTCCTCCCCCCTCTCGCCCCCCCCCGAACTTGGAGCAGAACCAGGGAGGGCGGGCGCGCATCACTTAAAGGGCCAGCGCCCCGTACCCCGCGCAGCAGCTCCTGGCGGGGGGGGAGGCTCCCCGAGCTCGGCCCGGGCCCGCAGCGGGGAGAGGGAGACCCCCGGGGCGGCGTCCGCGCCCACCTGTGCCCCGGGGTGCCCGTGGATCTCCAAGCGCCTTATCCGCAAGGACCGCCGCCAGCGGGGAGGGGATGGCCGGGGTCTCAGTGCGCGCTCCGGACTGGACCTCTCCAGGCTCCGGGCACCCTCATCGTAGGAAGCCCCTGAGCGGACCCTCCTCTCCTCCCAGGTGCAGGGGAGGGGCTCCAGGTAGGAGGCGGGGGGATGAGGTCCCCGTGGCAGAGGAAGCCCTACAGAGTCCCTGCCCGGGGAGGAGTGGGAGAGGCCCGGGAGCTGACCAGCCCCGCTAACCTTGGAGTCCTAGGCGCTGACCACCACCCGCCCCCACCCTTCCCAGCGCTTCCTGCTGTCACTCTGCCCAGAGCCCGCCCGGGACTAATCAGACTTCCACCGTAGTCTCCGGGTCCGTGGGAGTGGAGTGTGGGGCAGGGGGGGGGGGGGGAAGTCACTATCTCAGTCCCCTTCCCCCAAGCCCATGGGGAGGAAAATGTTCCCAGCCCTTCCTCGGCCTTCAGGGCTCTTCTAACCTGCATCCAACCTGCGCAAGGACTGGGGACACTATGACTTTAATAACTCCAGTGAGGTCATTGGGCCCCCTCCTCCCCGGCCCCCTCCCCGCCCCTTTTCCCTCCCCAGGGCTGGATTCTGGCTGGTTGTGTCTGGAGGTGAGTCACGCCCTGGGCCTCGAGCAAGTTTCAGCGTTCCACCGGCTCCACCACAGTCTGCCTCTTACTGGAGAGAGACACAGAGAGACAAAGAGATAGAGAGACACAGAGAGACAGAGAGATAGAGACAGAGAAACAGTGTGGGGAGCGGCCAGTGCCTGAGGTCCTGGTCTATGGTCAGGCTACCCCCACCCACCCTCATCCTCCCTCCCTGGGGGCCACAGGGGAATGCACGGAGAGGAGACCAGTCAGGGACAGCCTGTTCCAAGGCCTCCCTGGGAGACCCGATCAGGAAAAGATACTTTGAGTGGCCAGGGGACCCTTTCCTGGGAGCCTGGGGAGGAAGGAAGGGACTGTGCTTGGTCACCTCCGGCCTGGGCCAGTTTGGCCTTGGGAGGTTGATAAGAGGGGAAGGGCAGGGCTAGGAGGCAGCCTGGGAACTTCACTGTCCCCACCCGCATTCAGTGCCTGATTCCAAGGGTCCGGGTCGAAGGGGGCGGCCCAAACCTGCAGGGATGCAAAATACCCCTTAACCTGGAAAAGCATCATGTGTTGTGGAAAGTGCCCACCTTTGACCCTGGGCCTCGGTTTCCTTGTCTGTAAAATGGGGATCACAGTAGCACCCGCTTCCCAGAGAGGTGGTTAGGATCCAGTGAGATCACAGATTTACAAACCATAATGCACTTAGTGAATAAATCCTCACTATGATGGAAATCCAGGGTTTGCGGACAGACCCGAGGAAGTGAGAACAAGCCAAAAAGCGGGATGCCCCCTTTCTCCACCCCGCTCCCTATCGCAGTTGCAGCTGAGCGCCCCAGCAGAGGGTTAACAGCATCAGGGCTTATTTTCAAACAGAAAAGGAGGGACTAGGGCCCAGCCAACCATCGCCATCTGCTTCGCTACCCCTGGGGGCGGGAGCCGGGGGAGGATGCTGGGAGGGAGGGTTGAGGGAGTGGGGAGTGTCCAGCAGTCTCCCTGGGGCAGCAAGGGATAGGGTGGGGGCGGGGGTCCTACCAGGCCTGTGTGGGAGCCCAGAGCAACGTGGTAGGAGGTTTTCTAGGGGGCTGCCTCCCCAGGCTGCTGAACTCTAGGGGTGGGGAGGCAGGAACCAATCAGGATTTTCGTCTGCGGGGGTACCACTGGGCTCCAGCAAGCCTGTTTTCCATCAGGCTTTTGAAGGGATGTCTGCCCCTGGCTATGCCTGGCAAGACCAGCCTCGGCATCACTCAAAGTTTGCCAACCCCTCTTCCTCAAACATTTCTCTAAGGGCAGCAGCGCTTTGTTTCTGTGTGCCAATGCCTTGTACACAATCAAAAAATACGTGTCAGAATGCTCATTTTAAGTGAAAATATTCCCATTTTACAGGTGAAGAAACTGAGATTGAATGTGTAAGTGGTTTGTACGTCACAGAGCTAGAATCTGAGGTGGGATTTGAACCAAAGTCCCCTAATTCCAAACTGGGGCTCTGTTGTTCCAAGATGTGATAAAGCTGAGTTTCCGAACTGGTATTTGTAAAATCTGATCGTATTACATCTTTATGAAGAAGCTTCCTGGCTCCTTCTTGCTTCTAAAATACAAAGTCTACTCTTCTATTTGATGTTCTAAGCCCTCCCCAGTCTGGAAATCTGCCTCACCTGGCCAGATGTTGAGAAGGCCCCATTCCAGCCAGACCAGCCTCAGAAGGTGACATGACATCTCCCACCTTCCTACCTTCCCCTAAGCCTAATTAGCTGCTCTCCCATGTTTCCTTCATGACCCAGCTTAGGTGCCAACTCCTGATCCCTCCCATTCTTCCAACCCAAAAATATTATGTCATATTTGTATATTGTAGGCACTTCATAAATGTTGATTGAATTGAAATGGAGATGAATTCCAAACCTTTTATTGTACAGATGAGGAAACTGAGGCCCGGGCATGTAAGTGAGCTGCCTGGTATCTCACAGGGATGGAACCCCTGACTCTGGACCCAAGAGTCTTTCCTCTGCCTCCATTATCAGCCTGGGCAAAGCGAGTAGACTAAAAGCCAGGCTTTCTAATGGTAAGGAGTTCTGTAAAGCAGTTTCCAAACCTTCAAGCCATCTATAAATGTGGGCTACTTTTTTAAATGATTAGTTATGACCTCTGTTCTCCAGGGTTTGCTCTTTCATCTCAGTGGGAAGCAGGAGTCTGAGCTGTCCAGGCCAAAAAGGAGGCTCACTGTGTTGGCTCACCCTTCCTACTTTCCTCCAGGCCTGGGACCCACCCAGCCCTCCGATCAGAGACAAGGCAGCTGGGCCTCAGTCTCTGCTGGAGGTAACAGGGTGAGCTCATCACTTGGCAAAGGGCCCCTCACCCCACCCCTCTGGGCAGGAAACTGAGACAAAGGGGCTTAGGAGTCATTCAAGAACTTGACCCACTGGCAGTGGGGCCAGGCCCCTATTTAGCCAGGTTGGTTTCCTAGGGCTGTCTCAAGTCCCCAAAAGCTTAGGCTCAACCATAGGCTCAACCTGTCTTGCTTCTCTCTTCCTCAATGGGAAAGAAGGAAGATCACCTAGGCCTCTCCCCAGGAGGTAGGCCATCTTTGTGACCTTGAAGCTTCTCTCTGATTCAGGTTGACCCAGATCCAGCAGCTGGGGAGGGCTTGGGACAGAGCAGGAAACCATGGCCCCATTACCTCCTCACAGCCTTCTTCTAGGCCCGCCTGGAGTCTCATCATCATCACTCACTGCCCCACAAAACTCTCAGGCCCATTAGTAGTGTGGCATTGAGCCAGCCCTGGGGTGGAAAGCAAAAAATGGGCAAACAGCCCTCTGGACTGCCCCGTATGATAGCTAAGTCGAAATAGTGGGTGATGGAAGGCGATTTGGGCCTGTGGGATAGGACTTAGGTTGTCAAGAGATGAAATGTGCTGGTGAGGAGCTACCCCTCAGAACCACCTCTAGGGTGTATTTGGTGGTCATGTGGACTCAAGACAACCTGTCGGATTGTGGGACCAACTCTGAGTCTGAGAACCTGGGTTTCAAATCCCCACTCCGATGCTGCTACCTTGGGCTGGTCACTAGCTGTGGCTTATGAACTAACCCACCCTGATAGATTCCTCTGGTACCTGGGGGTTTTCAGGCCTGTGATTAACCTGTCCCCTGGACTGGGCAAGTTCAGCATAAATAAAACCCTACTTAGGCCATTCTGGGGCCAAAAAGCAGCACACTTTCCCTGGTCCTCAGGATGTGAGACTGAGCTTCTTAGTTTGGAACAGATCCCAGAATGGCTCATTGTGGTCTCCTCACTCATAGATGGAGACTGTTTCATTTTTTTGGTCTGTGTCTTCAGTGCCTGGTAACTAGTAGGTGCTTAATAAATGCACATTTCTATAATGTTCATGTAATGAGCACCTAATATGTGCCAAATGATGGAGAATGTTGGAGTTCCTGCCTTCAAGGACCTTCATTCTGTTGAGAGGAACAACCCCAACACAAAGAGGTAAATGCAGAAAAGACAAAGTAAAGTAGGAGGGGGAGAGGCCCTAAATAACCCCTGGGGTGGGGGAGGAGAGCTCAGTAAATCTCCTGTAGGAAGCAGCTACAGCAACCTCGAAGAAAGCTGAAGATTTTAAGAAGTGGAGGGCAGAGGCCTGAGGAGGCCCAGACTATGCAAAGCAAAGGAGGTGGTAGACGGAATCAGTCAATTAGGCTGGAACTTATGTGTCAAGGAGAGTGACGACCCTGAAAGGATTGGCTGGTACAAGCAGAAAAGGCTTTGTATTTTATCCTAGAAGCAAGAGGTGCCTGGGCTTGGAGAAGGGAGAGGCTTGAGGCAATGAGGCTGTTGCGGTAGCCAAGATGAGAAGCAGTGGGGGTGTAGAGAAGGGGCTAAATGGAAGAGCTTTCTTGCAGAATCCCTGAGCTTTAAAACGCTAAGATGAGACTATCTGAAATAACCTGGGTCTTCACTTGCCTGATACCTTGGGATTTGGAGGGAAGTCACATCTTCTCTTCTGAAAAAGGGGGGCAACTTCCTTTCCTCGTGGGGCATTTGTTGTTTGAGGTATAGATGACTTGTAAGAGTAAATTCTGGAGTTGACCTTTTGTATAATTCTTCTCTGATCTTTTCCATCTTTTTATCCATGGATTCCTGGTGCCAAGGGATATGCCTACATCTCCTATCCTTAAACAAAAAGCCCACCCTGACTTAATCTTGCCATCCCCACAAACTAGTGTTCTATTCCTTTTCTCCTTTTCCCCAGTAGACTCCTAAAAAAGTCGAATTAATTAGCTTGGTTGAGTCTGCTTCTTCACCACCTACTTGCTGCTCAGCCCTGTGTGACTCTGGCTGCTTATCGCACCACTTGACCGAAAGCACTCTCCAAGGTCACCCACGCTCTCCTAGTTGCTAAATCCAGTGGCCTTTTTTCCTCAGTCCTCAGCCTTCTTGGTCTCTGCCTATGCAATCCTGGAGGCTTTAGTGACTGGGCTCTCTGCTTTCCTCCCACTCCCTTGTCCTTCTCTGGGTCTCTTTTGTTGACTCATGATTCATGCTCTGCCCCTGTTTGTGGGTCTATGCCAGGGCTCTCACCCCTTCTCCCTTTTGTTGACCTCAGTACCTTGAATAAGTTCATTTGTCATCTATATGGATAGCTCCTAAGTCTAACTGGGAGACCTGCTTTCTCCACCCCATACCACAAACTGCCTCTTGGACATCTCCTTGAACCCTGAAGAGTCTGACCTTGTTATCTTTCCCCCCAACCTTCCCCTCTTGAACTTCCTGTCTCCCTCGAGGGCACCAACATCCTTCCAGTCTCCTGGGCAGGTCCACATGTAACATAGCTTCCCTTTGGTTGACATATAATTTCCTATTTAATATATAAAAACCCTTTAGCTGCGTGTCACAGCAAATAGAGTACTGGGTCTGGAGTCAGGAAGACCTGAGCTCAAATCCAATCTCAAGATACTAGCTGTGTGTCCTTGCACAAGTCACTTAACCTCTTTGCCTTGGCTTCCTCATCTGTAAAATGGAATGAATAATAACAGCCCCTACCTTCCAGGATTGCTGTGAGGATCACATGAGATAATAGAAAAGTGGTTGGCACAATGTCTGGCACCCAGTAGAGCTATATCAATGGTCACCATTATTAATATTTGGCTCTAGCTTTCCCTTTTGGAGGGAGCGCTGTTACTTCCCCTTACACTTTCTATATCCCAGCCACACTGGGCTACTTGTCCCTGGTTTGTGACGTCCCCTCTCAGTGGCTTTACCCAGGCTGTTTCCTGTGCCCAGAATGCCCTGCCCTCTCCCAGCTTCCTTCAGGGCCCAGCTCTATCTCCTATGGAATGTCCTTCCCGCTGACCTCCCTCCTCCCCTTTCTCAGTGCTCTCCCTACAACTGGAATTACTCAACACTATTGATTTACCCAGGAGCTATTGTATCCCGTTAACTGAACGTAAACTTCCTGAGAGGTCCCAGGATCGTCCATTTCAATCTGGAAGGGACTTGGAGGTCATCAGGTCTAACCCCTTCCTTTTTACATATGAGGAAACTGAGGCCTTGGGTTGTGACTTGACATGCGTGGGCTGAGAGCTGGAAAGAGGTCTTAAGGATTATGGATCTGGTCCAGTCCTTACTTTATCAATCCGTCTTGGAAGGGCAGTCACAGACCCCTGGGCACTAGATGGCCGAGGGCCAGAGCTGGGATGGGAGCCCAGGCCAGGTTCTCCACCTCCAAATCCAGCCCTCTTTTTGCGGTACAGTGCTGCTCTCAGAAGCACTCCATCAGCCCTGTGCATATTGATAGGCTGGTATTGATCCCCACCCCCATTCCCTCCAAGCCAGGTTTCTGGCTTTCTGGGCTTAGCCACCATGACTCAGTGACTGTCTCACCCTGGATCCTCCTTCAGCGAGGGAGGGCCTTCCCATACCGGAATGTCCCTCCTCCCAGCCCCCTTTTCTTACTAGGGAATGCCTTGAGTGGAAGTCTCCATTTGGGGCAGCAGCCCCCACTGGCCATGCTTCATTCCCCTTCGGGCTTCCCTCCCATTAGAACAAAAGCTTGAAGGTGGGGACTTGTTGTATTTGCATTTTCCCCAACATTCAGCCCAGTGCTTGGCACATAGTAGGCACTCAATGGGGCAGGCCTCCACTCTGGAAGACTCATCCTTCTTGAGTTCAAATCCAGCCTCAGACACAAACTGGGTTACCCTGCGCAGGTCACTTTACCTTGTGGGCCTCAGTTTCCTCACCTGTGAAATAGCAAACGACTCCAGTATCTTTGCCAAGAAAACCCCCAGTGGGGTCACAGAGAGTCAGATACGACCAAAAACCAACTGAACAACAAAATCCACTTAATAAATGCTTTCTGCCTGCCTGCCTGCCAGCTAGCCGCAGACACTGCAGGGCGCGGCCGAGGCTGGCTATCTCTGGCATTTGTGCAGTCAGAACTGAGGCGAGGGAGGCATAGGGAGACAAGGGGCAGAACTGAGGAGATTCCTTATCTTTGGGCATGAGGGAGCTGAAGTCTTTAGGGATGTGGCACAGGAAAATAGGAGAGGGCTAGATTAGAAGGGGCGAGAGTCCAGATCATGACCATGATCACCTCTCTGGGCCCCAGACCCCTCCTCCATACAGTAAGGGGGTTGGACCCTCCCAGCCAAGCTCCCTCCTGACCCTCGGACCCAGAACAGAAACCTTGGCATCTTGGCTTGCACAGTGGTGGCCCCTAGTGGACATTTATGGCTCATGCATCCATGGGCATGACTTGAAGACAAGCAACCAACCAACCCATCATGGTTAAAAAGATGGCCCCAAAGAGGAATGGGGAAGGAAGCAAGCATCTATTGTGCACCTACTGCGTGCCAGATGTTATCTCCCAACAACCTTGGGAGGAAGGAGCTATTATCACTATTTTACAGATGAGGAAACTGAGGCATACAGGTGAAATGACTTGCCCAGAATCACCCAGCTAGTAAGTGTCTGAGGCTGGATTTGAACTCAGGTCTTCCTGATTCTAGACCCAGTACTGAACCACCACCTGAAAAAAGAGATGAGACATACTCCCCTTACTCCTTTGCAGATGTGGGAGACATAGGTGTGGAACACTACATACAAAACATTAGACATTTCAGATACATTGATTAGTTCTGATTAAGTTGTTTGTTCCTCCCTTATCTTCTTTGTTATAAAGGATGACTTTCTGGGAGCAGTGAGGGTAAAAACCAAAGATATAATAAAATTTATTTTTAAAATAAAGGTGGATCCTGGGGTCAGTAAGGGTGCAGCATCCAACATTTGTCCAGGAGTGGATCCAGCTCATTCTCCTTTGGGCCCAAGTCCTTGTCCAGCAGAAGGACGCTCTGTGTCCTCCAGGCTCCCACAAAAGTTGAGGGTCCCCAGAGGGCAAGGGAAGCCATTGTGACTATGAGGAGGGTGGACGCCATGACTAACAGGTATTGCAGAAGTGAATGGGGGTAAAAAGTGAAGGATGGGGCCGTTGCAGCATGACCAGCTCACGTGTTCTTTGGGTGCCCATACAGTGGCAGTAGTTCAGCTAGTCAACTCACAAGCATCCATTAAGTAGTCACTGTATACTAGGCACTGCCTTGTACTAGGGGCAGGGGTTAGGGGTACAAAAAATGACAGCATCTATTCTCAAGGAGCTCTTTAGGATGCTCCTCCCCTCTTCCCTCCTCCCCCCTTCCCCCTTCCACACCCCACCCTAAACTGCTCTGGTTTGGACCCCTGGGGAGGAGTAGAGGACGGGAGGCACAAGGTGAGAAGCATGGTTGGAAGATATCCAGAATCCTTCAGAGTGTTACCACAGTCAGCCCAGACTAGGAGAGGACTACTCTTAGCTCAGACTGGCTGACTCGGTGCCTCCTGTGAGGACCCAGATGTCTAGTTAATACTTATGCAGTGACTTTCAGCCATGTTGTGTCAAATGCTTTTGATGACGATGAACACGGCATCAAGGTCAGCTACCGTACTGATGGTAAGTTCTTCCATTTGAAAAGGCTACAAGCCAAAATCAAAATGGAGGGAGTGTTGGTGCATGGTTTTCTGTTTGCAGGTGATTGGGCACTCAATGCAGCCTCTCAAGCTGAGATGCAACAAAGTATGGATCAATTCTCTGCTGCCTGTGCTAATTAACACCAAGAAAACACAGGTGCCCCATCAACCATCACCACACCCTCCATACGTGGAACCATCAGTTACAGCAAATGGAGAAGTTTTGGATGCTGTGGATAAGTTCACTTACCTTGGTAGTATACTTTCCAGGGATGTACACATTGACAATGAGGTTGATGCACGCATTGCCAGAGCTAGCTCAGTGTTTGGGAGACTCTGGAGAAAAATAATGGGAGAGAAGAGGTATTAGACTGACTGAAGGTCTACAGAGCTGTTGTGCTGACCTCATTGTTGTATGCCTGTGAAACATGGCCAGTCTACCAGCCCCATGCCAGGAAACTGAATCACGTCCATTTGAACTGTCTTAGGAAGATTCTGAGGATCATCTGCAGGATAAGGTACCAGATACTAAAGTCCTTGCTCGGGCTGTACTGCCAAGTATTCAAACTATGCTTCAGAGAGTGCAACTCTGATGGGCTGACCACATTGTTCAAATGCAAAATGTATACTTGCCAAAAAGACTCTCATGGAGAACTCACATAGGGCAGGAGATCACATGGTGGTCAGAAGAAGCGATACAAGGACACTCTCAAGGTCTCAAGAACTTTGGATTTGACTGTGCAACATGAGAGATACTGGCACAGGAACGCTCAGCATGGCACGCCCATATCAGAAAGGGTGCTGTGCTCTATGAGCAAAGCAGAATTGAGACAGCACAAAGTAAATGTAGGATGCGCAAATTTGGAGCATCCACCCCAAATATTCACACAGACTATCTGTGCCCAATCTGTGGTAAGCACTCCGAGCTTGTATTGTTCTGATCAGCCAGTTGGACACACTGAAACACTGAACGTTCACTTCATCTCAGTGATGTCACTTCAATCCTCTTTGAAGCCTAAGGACCACAACCAGCTATGTAATGACTTTGCAAAGTGTGTGTGCATGTGTGTCTATTATTTATAGAAAATATATACATATCTACACATATCTACATATCCACATGTGTACATGTATGTGTGTGGGCACCGCAGAACTCAGTGTTTTTGGGTAATGGGGCCTTTTAAGTGACTCCCCCCAATGACAGTTTGTAATTAGAACAGTTTGTAATCCAATTAGAACTCGACTCTTGACACCAAGGCCCAGGCCTCTATCCTGGGCACTGCCTCGCTGCCCCAGGTGTCCCACACCAGGGGATCACTGAGCTAGGCCTCCCCTCTGGGTCCCTTCTGCCTTGTAACAGTCTCAGTAACATGGATCTTTAGAAGGATTCATTATAAGTGCCAGTTCTGCATTGGATCAACTGAATGGGAAATTTTAGCTGGGGGATGGAAGGGAGATGCAGAGAGGAAGCAGGAATGGACTTGGAGACAAGGAAGACGTGAGTTCAGATTTGTTCATTTTATTGTTCGGCTTATTCACTTTGTGACCAAGTCACCAGAGTCAACCTCTGTTTCCTTACCTGTGAAATGGGGATGATGCCTGTAGGACCTATCTCCCAGGATTACAGTAAGGCTCAGATGAGAATCTTATCAGATGAGTCAATCTTAAAGCTAGAAAAAATGTTGAGAAAAGGCATCTTCTTCCCTTTGTAGAGGTGGAGAACCAGGGATCCCACACACTGTCAGATTCAGTTGATATGTTGAGCAGGTTTTCTGAACTGCTTCCTGGCCCCCTCTTCCTCCCTTTATTTTTAGCCTTTGTTATAAGGGCTCGGGCACTGGATAGGGGACAGAAGTGGAATATTTTGAAGATGAAGGTGATATAAGAAGGAAAATTATCTAAACAATTTTTAGATACAGTCCCTTCCCCCCTAGCGGTTGTTCAGTGGTTTTTCAGTCATATCTGACTTCCTGATCCCATGTTGGGTTTTCTTGGCAAAGATAGTGGTTTGCCATTTTCTTCTACAGCTCATTTTACAGATAAGGAAACTGAGGCAGACAGGGTGAAGTGACTTGCCCCCTTGGAGCTTATATTAATTATCCCAGTGGATCTTCATAGCATTCCTGGGTGAGAGGTATGTGGTGGGGTAAGTCAGATCCAGCCCCCATTTGGTGAATGGGGAAACTGAGGACCAGGGATCAAAATTCCCTCTCTGCCACAAGTTCACACCTGTGTGAACTTGAGCCTCTCTCTAGGACCCAGGACTTGGTAAAATCGAGAGGGTTGGACAAACCGGCCTCCCAGGGTCCCTCCACCTCTAGGTCTGAGGTTGTCTGATGTTCCTTCCACTGTCTGAGCCTTGGCCTCTTCCTCTGTCAGGGCCAGGACCCAGGAATGCCAGCACCACAGAGTAGCCAGGGCTTGAGAGTTGGAAGCCAAGGACTCTTTGTGTCTGGTTCAGCTGAGGCTCTTAAATGGCAGTCTTCTGCAGGGGAGACAGCCTGGTCTCCAGGGCCCCCTTAGGAGGAGCTCCAGACCTGGCTGCCGCCAGGGTGTGGTCCCTGCACAATGGGCCGGGCTCAGTGCGTTGCCATGGGCACCAAGAGCTCTATCAATCCTATTGACCAAGGCTCTCCTGCATCCCATGCAGATGCTCGTGGGAAGACCAGGGCCTGAGCCTAGCTGGCCAAGTTACTGGAAAAGCCTTCCCCGAGCTTGGCACCCTCCCTCCCTCCCTCCCAGCAGGAAACCCACATCAATTATTAACAACCAAAGTGGTTTTTCTTCTTTGGGACACGATGAGGCAGCGGAAACCAGGCAATAATTGTGTGAGCTTGTCTGCCAGAATGTTCCAGGCAAGATCCTCGGGGGCCCAACCAGCTGCTCCCCTTCTCCAGGTGCCTACAAGGCACCTCTTAACACCTTTTCTGACCTGCTCAGCCTGTCTGATCCAGAAACCACCACACAGAGTCGGAGGTGATTGCCCTTGAACTGGCTTTGAAGGAAGCCAGGGATTCTAGGAAACAGATGGCAGGAGGGAAGGCATTTCAGGCATGAGGAACTGTTGGTGCAAAAGCCTGGTGGTCTTCTATTTCCTTGGAAGAAATAGTTCTTCATTCCCATCTCACCCAAAATCCAGGGAGCATCAAGTAACTCCAGTGAAAGAGGAACCTAAGGGCAATGGACACGCCCAGAGGAGGCAGGCATTCCCACCCATCAGCATCTATCAGGGGCAGGCTCTGGGATGGCCCAGGGACAGGGAGGGGACAAGAGTGCCTGGATGGCTTCTGGGGCTGCAGAACTGGGGGGGAAAGGTAGAGAGTGCATGGTGGACTTGGACTGGCTGGCCTCCAAGCTCCCTTCCAGACTGAAATCCATGTCCTATGAGCTTAATGTAACATCAGTAAGAATATAATAGAAAATATAGAAGGTATACTATTTAGAGAGAGAGAAAGAAAGGAGGGAAGAGAGAGGGAGAGGAGGGGAGAGACAGAGAGAGAGGGAGGGGAAAGAGAAGAGAGGAGAGAAGAAAGAAAGGAGGAGAGAGAGTGAAAAAGGTGAGAGAGAGAGAATATGTTTCTACAAAGAGAGAAATAGGATATATAGGAAAAGAAATCAAACCTAGTGGTGTGTACAATTATAGTAGAAAGACCATTAATAAATTTATAGTCTGAGGATTTCGGTAAATTATCCTACCTGTTGGTCAAGTCAAGAAACTTTGGTTCTGCCCTCACCAGGTGGCAGCCACAGGAAGATGGAAGCGCTCCTGCCCTCCAGGACCTTACATTCAAATGGGGTAAGACCAGACACAAAAGAGTTGAATTTGAAGGGAGGGGACATAGAGGAGTTCATAGAGTCAGTCTCCCAGCAGGGAAAGCAATGAAGGGGTGACTCATCTGCCAAGTGAAGAGACTTGACAAGATGCTTTCTAAGGGGTTGTTCAGGCTCACAACATCTACTCTTTACTTCATCAGTCCTTTACTCAAGTGCTCCAATATGGCACATCTGGGACATCCCGGGTGTGGTTATTTCCTCCATTGATGCAGTGTGATGCCCATGCAGACCTTCCAGCTCTCTTTGCCACAAGGGACCCACCCATATGGTAGAGTCTGTCTTCGAATTGTCTTCCCATCACAAAGACACCACTGAAGCACAAAGGCTGGACGTTGCTTTCTTCGAGAGGTCACCCTGTGTTGGCACTGGTCCTCTTTGAAAAGGTAGGACGAACAACTACTGCTAAGTAACCAGCCCAGTTTTTTCCTTCACTCATACATTTCTTTGATAGGGCCACAACCTCTGACATAATATGCTCACCCCATGTGCCTCTCCATTGCCCTCTGGGTGACCTTCAATTCCATTCTTCCCGCTTCTGTTGTTTCCTGCCTGACAGGTGTGCATCATCAACAGAACACAGATATTAAAAGGAGAGGCCTTTGTTTCTGGGTCCATTAAAAACCCTGGACAGTTTCCCAAAGATTATTCAGCCCTCTCTCCTCACATCCCTCAGGGCTACACATTAACTTAGAGACCACACGTGTGCATATTTCTTTAAAAAAAAATGAACACACCAACACATTATAATTAAATAAGCTGGAGGGGATGTAGAAAAACTGGAATACTAATGCATTGTTGGTGGAGGTGTCAACTGGTTCTTCCATTCTGGAAAACAGTTTGGAGCTATGTCAAAAGGGCTATAAAACTGCATACCCTTTGACCTAGCAATACCACTACTAGGTCTGTATTCCAGAAATCAAACAAAAAGGATAAAAGGGCCTATGTGAACAAAATATTTATAGCAGTTCTTTTTGTGGTGACAAAGAACTGGAAATTGAGAGGCTGCCCCTCAACTGGGGAATGGCTGAACAAGTTGTGGTTTATGATTTTGATGGAATTGTTTCTTTCCAGTTGTTTCAGTTACATCCAACTCTCCCTGACCTAATCTGGGGTTTTCTTGGCAAAGATACTGAAGTGGTTTACCTTTTCTTTATCTGGCTCATTTTACAGAAACTGAGGCAAACAGGGTTAAGTGAGTGACTTGCCCAGTGTCATAAAGTTCCTGAGGCTGGATTTGAACTCAGGTTTTCCTGCTTAAAGTCTGGGTACTTTACCTACTGTACCACCTCTCTGCCTGTGTGATGGAATGCTATTGTGCCAAAGGAATGAGAAGACCTGGGAAGACCTATATGAACTGATGCAATCTAAAGTGAACAGAACCAGAAGAACATTGTATACAATATATACAATGTATACAGTAACAGCAACATTGTAAGGATGATCAAGTGAGAAAGACTTAGCTACTTTAATCAAGACAGTGCCAAAGGACTCACGATGAAAAAAGGCTATCTACCTCCAGAGAGAGAATGGATGAACTCTGAATGAATATGGAAGCCCATTTTAACCAGTTTTTTGTTTCATTTTCTGCTTTCTTTTGCAACATGGCTTAATATAGAAACATGTTTTGTATGACTACATTTATAATTGATATCAAATTGCTTATCTTCTCGAGGAGGAGAGAGGGAGAGAATTTAGAACTCAAAATTATAAATAAAATTGCTAAGAATTTTTACGTGTAATTGGGAAATATTTAATGAAATAAAAATATTTTTTAAAAAATCAGATAAGCTTTTCCCAGCAGCCCCTGCTCCCTTCACCCTCCGGAGCCAACATGGATAGCTTTCGCACCAAGACCGTGAAGAAGGCAGCACGAGTCACCATCGAAAAGTACTACACGCGCCTGGGCAATGACTTCCACACCAACAAGCACGTGTGCGAGGAGATCGCCATCATCCCCAGCAAGAAGTTCCACAACAAGATCGCGGTCTATGTTACTCATCTGATGAAGTGGATCCAGGGAGGCTCTGTGAGAGGTATCTCCATCAAACCGCAGGAAGAAGAGAGAAAGGAGGGATAACTATGTCTCTGAGGTCTCTGCTTTGGATCAGGAAAACACTGAAGTGGATCCTGATCCCAAAGAAATGTTGAAACTCCTGGACTTCGGCAGTTTGTCCAACCTGCAAGTTACTCAGCCCACAGTTGGGATGAACTTCAAAACACCAAGAGGAGCTGTTTAATGTTTACTTTTCCTTTGCAATAAACGTGGGAATCCCCCCCCCAAAAAAAAATCAGATTAAGAACTATGTTTTATTGTACTTCAGGTAGCACTCAAGAAGGTTGTTAGCTGAGCCATTTATTTGATACCTCGGGTCTAGACAGTAGGTCTAGTTTTCATCCATTTGGTTTTTCGTCTGTGGATAGTTAGGTCAAATTGTTTTGAGGGTTTCTAGATCTCACTTAGGAAGCTCTTTAGTGTTCCAGGGCTTGATACACTCTCGCCCTCCATAGGGAATGAGTGGATGCCTCTTGGGCTTGGATTTTGCACTGGATCTGATTCATGACAGCGGTGAGCTTCTCACTGTTTTATGCCCCAGTCTCTTACACACTGACATTGACTCACTAAAGACTTGGAACCCTATTTCAGAAAAACCTGGGAAGACTTACATGAACTGATGCAGAGTGAAATGAGCAGAACCGGGAGAACAGCGTGTGATAACTACCTGTGTGATACTTAGCAATGATCCAAGACAATTCCAAAAGATTCATGATAGAAAATGGTATCCACATGCAGAGAAAGAACTATGGAGTCAGAATGTAGATTGAAACATACTATTTTCACTTTTAATTTTCTTTCTTATAGTATTTTCCTTCTGTCCTGATCCTTCTTTCACAACATGACTAATGTGGAAATTTGTTTAATATGATTGTACATGTTCAGCCTATATCAGATTGCTTGCCATCTTGGGAAGGAGGGAGGGAAGGGAGGGAGAAAAATTTGAAACTCACAATCTTACAAAAATGAATGTTGAAAACTATCTTTACATGTAATTTAAAAAAATACTATTAAGTGGGGAAAAAAAGACTTGGAATCCTAGAATGTTATAGCTGGAAAGAGACCTTGGGATACCATCCTGTAAAATTATTTCAAGTCTCCACCAACTCCAAAGATCCTTAAGTCATAGTATCTCAGAGAGAACCTTGTAGGACATCCATATCCATGGCACCATTTTACAAACTGAGCCACTGAGGCCTAGGAAGGGCAAATGTCTTGGCTGCGGCCAAATTATAAATATGTAACAGAGTCAAGACAGAACACAGGTTCCCAGATGTTCACCACCAAGAAGAGGATAGTATTCCTAAGAGAGTGATTCAATGTCATTTTAGCATATAAGGTTTGAAGCTTTGCAAAATATTTTATGGGCATGGTCCAATATAAGCCTTACAACAGCTCTGGGAGGCGAGTACTATAAGTATCATCATCACCTCCCATTAACAGATAAACAGCAGAAGCTGAAAAGAGGCTGCATCCCAAACTCCTCCCCTTTCTGGGCTTCAGTTTCTTTATCTGTAAATGAGGGGGTTAGATGCTCTCTGAGGTCCTTTCCAGATCTAAATCCCTAATCCTTTGTCTCCAAGTCCAGCCAGATGTGTCAAATACAGGTTTGCCTAGCCCAAACCATATCAATACATCATTGGGAAATATTTGCCAAAATAAATACATATGTAATAAGATATTTCTAATGTTACATTTTAAAAGTCAGTCAATACGCTGCTGTTTCGATTTGACATCAGATGGGCTAAGACACTGCCTCCCCCACTGCATCCCAGTTCCCATCCCAAGCCTTCCCTTTTCCTCCCTGTCCTCTTTCCAGGGCCCAAAGCACCTGCGCTCCTCATTTGGCCAGCAGAACATGGAGTCTCTGAATAGACTGTTGACGCTTCTTGCCTTTCCATTTTCCTCAGGTCACGCTCATCCACGTCACATGAGTTAGGCAGCTATCCTTGTAAGGATGACCTGGGGCCCTGAGATCAGAACTTTGTCATCAGCCAGTGAAATTCCCAATGGACTTTCCAAGGATCTGGCCCAGGGACCCTTGCCCCTCCATCAATCCTATTCCCAGGGAGGGTCCTGAGTTCCACTGACCCTGACCTTCCCCTACTAGGGTAAGGGCAGGCAGTCTCAAGCACATTGGCCATATCCATCAGGGTGCCTAGAGGGGAAAGTGGAAAGCAGGGGGGTAGGATGTGGCTCTGCTATTTATTGACTGTATGATCTTGGGTAAGTCTCTTTCCTTCACCTCATCAATAAAACAGGGATGCAATCAGGACCACTTCTGTGAGTCCGTGAGATCAAATGAGATAACGCATGCCTATAGCTAAGGTCACCACTCCACACCTTTGCCTCTGCCCTACAATTCTTCTGGGACTTGGAATCAGGGTTGTGGGTTCAAATTTTACCTCCAGTATTGGATAGTTGCATGCAAGTTACCCTCTCAGAGACGACATTTTTTCATTTGTAAAATGGAGATAAACATCCTTGTACTACATACCCAAGGCAGCCAGGATTTTGAAGTTAGGAGGGATGTGTTATGGGCCATCTTACCCAAACAATAATGGAAATAAAAATATGGCCATTCAGCTTGAGCCCTGAGGGAGGATGAACCCAGTCCCCTCCCCGGTGTGGCTATGAAGAAATAACAAATTGTGTCACCTATTATTCCTTCCTCACCCTCTCTGATGCCCTAAAGGAGACTAGGGCTGCATTATTTCTCTCTCCATCATCTCTCCAAGAACCTATGTGGCATACTTTGCAAGACCAGAAAGCATTAGATAAAGGCAGACAATTTAGATCTACCACTGAGATTTTTGAGTTGAAGGAACCTTCCAAGGCCACACAGGAATTCTAAGAGGTAGAAATAGAATCCTGGTCCTCTGACTCCTGACAAAGCCCATTTTTTACATCTTACAATAGAGGTCCACGCCAGGTACTTGCACCTCCTAGGGCGTGTGGGGAAGACTTTGTCCTCCCACTGCTGTTTCGTGGGGCTTGTTCTTAGCAATTTTGCCAAAAATATGCAAGGTTTTGGATCTTCTCAGGGCGCTTCTCCTATTTTCACTGTGTGGCAGTTACCACATAATGCTTTTTCAGCTCTGTTTTCACTCTGCATCAGATCATGACAGTCTCCAGGACTCTGTTTTCACCATCCTCAAATGGCCATTCTCAGCACACACACCTCCTGAGTCACCTTAAAACATGGCCCCTTCTCTTCCACTAGACACACCTCCCCAGCAACACCAGAAGGGAGGTCCTTCGCTTCTCCCACGGTATTAGCCACCTGATGTGGGCTACCCTAATACCAAATCCCCCTCGACATTAAGAAAAAGCAGACTTCAGGGGAGATACATAGCTGATCCCTACAAAGAGCTAATCTCAGAAAGAGGTTAGCCAGGGGCCAAGGTCTCCTTTCCCAAAGTTTCCCGTGTTGGCTACTTTCATTTCTTTTTAGACACTTGGCTAAACCCTTGAAAGAAGTCCAGTGAGGCAGATCACACAACCACAAGGCACCGAGAACAAGAAAAACTCAGTGCCTATAAACATT
This sequence comes from Potorous gilbertii, assembly GCA_028658325.1. Classification (NCBI taxonomy): domain Eukaryota; kingdom Metazoa; phylum Chordata; class Mammalia; order Diprotodontia; family Potoroidae; genus Potorous; species Potorous gilbertii. Next base: position 90,275 of record JAQQSK010001043.1, read on the forward strand.
CTGTTTTCTCCATCACATACACCTGAGTCTTTCAAACCTAAATGATAGGGTAAGCATCAGAAAAAACTTAGTGTAGGGCAGAGCAAGAGTTCATTGAATCTAAATGCAATTACCCAAATAATGCCACCTTCAGGCTTAACCAGATGGGAAACTTGAATGATGAGGTCAAGCACTCACCACTCCAGTGTTCAGCAAAGGTGCTGGGGAAGGGGTTGGGAGCGTTTTTAGGTCGCTCACACTGACTTCGCTTGAAGATAGGCTCTCACCATTGTATTTTGGGACTAGGGTCACCCCAAACTTTAGAAGACTGTCTCAGAATAAGGCTATCTCTATGTAAATTCCCTAATATTGGCTTGACCTGTGAGGGCAGTCTTTTGTCTCTATATCCCTGACACCTAGGACAGGACGACACATAGCAGACATGGCGTTGGTAAAAGGAAATCTGACTTTCTCCAACTTGCTCATTTGGGAGAGGCTCATCCCAGGGAGAGTAGTAGGTTGAGGGAGAAGAGAATGGAATTATTTTCCCTCCCTCTCCTACCATTCTTTATACTAAACCCAAGGAGGCTTCTCACGGTTCCACCCCCATTTCCATCTATCCACAAGGGCACTGGTGACTTCACCAACAGCCTCTTTCCACAAGGACTACAGGCCAGGCTCACATCTTTGAATGGGTCATCAGATAGCAGGGGACAGCAAGAAAATATGATTTGCGCCTCATCTCAAGGGCAGTCTGTGATGAAGCCTTTAAAATTGGTAGCTGGCAAGCTTGTTAGGACTTCTCGCCAAGTTCAGATCAGAGAAACTTTTCTAAGGGCCCACTCTGAGTCTTCCTTCTCCCTGCCCCACCCCCCCATCACTTCTGGGCCAATATTTAATTCCGGCCTAAGTAAGTTCTTTTTTTCCTATCCAGGAAGAGACCCCAAAATCCAGCCCTTCTTTTTGAAGCTAGTAAATAAGTCAAGGCAGCGTAGGAACTCAAGCCACCGAGTTCATCCGGAATGTCTCTTCTGCCTACCCCATCTCCAAAAACAAGCAGTTTGAAATAAATATGAAGTGGAGCCTATTCCACTGCAGTGACCCAGAAAGTCCTCTATTTCCTGTTTTTGCTTGCTCACTGGCTGAGAAATGCCAACGCACAACACAGCTTTAAAATCACCAGCTAGTGCTCAAGAATTGGGATGGAATCCTATTGTGCTATTAGAAATGATGAGCAGGGTGGTTTCAGAAAAAATGGGAAAGACTTACATGAACCAATGCTGAGCAGAGCCTGCGCGTCATACTTGGTAATAACCACACTGTGAGCGAAGAGAGCAGAATCAGAACATTGCCCTCAGTAACAACCACATTCCATGATAACTGATTCCATGTTTAATAAATGTACACGTACAGACAATCAGACTGCTCGACGACTTGAGGAAGAGGAGGGAGAAAAAATTCAGAACTCAAAATCTTAGATAAGTTAATGCTAAAGACTATCTTTACATGTAATTGGAAAAAATAAAAGACTACTGAGTGGGGGAAAAAGGAAAATCAAATCACCACTGTCCTAGCTGGAGAAAATGTCCTTAGTGACACCAGGAGCAGACGTCAGAGCCAGAAGCCTCCAGTCCCAAGTTTGCTGGTGACTTCCCGCCAGGTGCAAGTTTTGTGGCAGCCCCAAAATTAAGGGTCAGCCCAGCTCAGACTTCCCACTGTGCTCCTAGCAGGATCCATTGAGAAATAGGTGCTACACACCAAATGGCACTGAATTTGTCGAAAAGTCCTTCCAGGGATAAATGCAGAGCTCAGCCCCAGGGGGACACTGCATGTCACTACGGAACAGAGGCTGAGAGTATTACGTTTATAAACATTTGGAATTTTATTTAAAAAAAAAAAAACATCACAACCATTAACATTGTTACAGTTAGTTCTCCTTCTGGTCTCCACACAAGGATATCTGAGCATGCTCACAACAATGGTTTCTCATTGGTTTATTAGTCTTTGTTAAACAACCATCTTAAAAGAAGGAAAAGAAACTCAGGGCACTACCATGTAACTTGCTTTAATGTTTCTCCACAAATGGTGAAAATACTAAAGTACAGACGAGGAATAATCATAATGTTGTGGCCAACATTATAAATATGGAATTATAAATTTAAAACATTTTCTGGTTTAAAAAATAAATCTGGTAGTAAATGCAGCTCTTCGGGGTTTCTGCGTCTAGTAGGGCCGGTCTCTGCGCTCCTGACGGTGCTCACCTCTGCAAGGCAACAAGAGGCCCCCCCGCTCAGGGGCAGGCTCGCCCGGAGGCGCACCCGCAGACAGGCCACACAGGATGAACACCACCCTCCCCACGCTGGCCCAGGCTTGCTCACCCAACACTCTCCCCCCTCCCCAGCTGGCTGCAAACATACTTATCCATTTTTCCGGGTCCTCCACGCCCGCCTCTTCTGCCTCCCATCTGTTCCATGAGAGGCCCGGGAGGACCTCCGGGTCCTCCTCTCCTTCCGCCACCAAAGCCTCCTCGATCCATCCCTCGGCCTCCCCGGAAGCCACCTCTGTCTCCGCCTCGGCCTCCTCTGAACATGCCACCCGGCCCTCCACGGTCCATGAGGCCGCCTCTGCCACCCCTCATGCCACCAGGACCACCTCTGCCACGGTCACCACCTGACAAAAAGAAAGGATGAGGGAGGAGCAAAGGTCAGAGGTGAACTTCAAGGAAGGAGGAAATTGATCAAGCTGGGTCTGAATCTCAGGTGTGTGTCCTGGAATCTACATAAATGTCCCTTTATTCTCCTGGACCTCCTGGGACAGAAAATTCCATACCCACCTATCACTTCACTTTATGGTGACTTCCCTAACCACCATCATTCTTTATCAACCCACCACTAATTTCCACTTTCCTGGGAAATTGTGCAGAGAGATCTCATCAGAGATCATCGCCAAATAAATTTCATCTTGGTACCTACCTGGAGGTGGGAAGGGTGGTGGGAGAAATCCCTCTGGCTTAGGGGCCTTACACTGATTACACTCTGTTCTCCAGGCAAAATTCTGGTTTCCACAGCCTCTGCACAGAAAGGGAGCACAGCAGAAATCAGGAGCAGTACCAAGAGGATGGCAGATGCCACGTAACAATACTTGGGTACAAGGGACAACTGGCAATGGATCAGAATCTCAGCAGATGCTAATCAAGCCCCAGGCTCAGCCATCCACTGGACCAAAACTAAACCAATCAGTGGGAGTAACCATCTGGGCAGGACCTCGGCAGGGCACATGATACAGAGCATGGGACGATCATGCACCCAAAACAGGAAAAAACAGGAATAAATTCTCTTCCTTCTACTTGCAAACACCAATGGTACCGTGGATGATGTACTCTGACTGCTAATTTTCAGTCTAGTGTCCTGTATTGGCTTTGCACTCATGTCCAGCCAGTTAGTGGTGGGAGGATCCTGAGGCTGTGTCCTCCCTATCATCTCATTTAATCCCATGGACAGAATCACTCTCTGTAGGCTGGTGATCCTCCAGTGCATCTGTTTACCTCCAATCTCACATCTCCACCTGGATACCCAGGAGACATCTCAGCCCAAACTCATTCTGTTTCCCCTTACCTCCTTCTACCTCCCCGACTGCTGGAGAGGACACCACCATCCTCCTCCCAGGTCTTCAGGTTCACAACCTAGGTAGGAGTCACCCTAAACTGTTTAACTCTCACCCCCCCCATATCCAAGATGGTGCCAAATTTTGTTGGTTTTACCTCAACATTTCCAGAATACACTCCCTTTTCCCCTAATGCCCTTGCCATTGGGCTATTACAATATCTGGGGGGGGGGAGGGGGAAGGGGAGCACAGTGTAAGGGGCGGGGATGGTGTGTGTGTCCAGCCCATTCTCTACTTAGCTACCAAAGCTCCAATCCTACCACACTCCTTATATAATCAACACCAGGGGCTCCCAAATTATTGCCTCTGGGATTCAATATAAAATCCAGTTTGGGCCTTCATAACTTTCAGTCTTTCTACACCTTCCTGCCCCCCATAGACTCTGGTGTAGTGACCCAGGCTTCCTGGATGATCCTCACACAAGATGTGGCTATCTCCCATGCCTGCAACTCTCTCCCAGCTCACTCCCAACATTCGCTTCCTTTAAAATCTCTGCTAATGTCCCGCCTTCATAAATTTTCCCAGTCCTCCTTAATCTCAGGTGACTTCTGAGATGACCTCCCATTTTACACATCACAGACCTTGGGCTTTGCCATCTCCCTCATCACACTGGAAGAGCATTTAAGAAATGAGATTTCTTTTTTGTCTTTATATCTCTAGAACTTACCATTAAATTGCTACTAACTTACTATTAATACAATATACATGTAAACTTGGTTTTATTTTGCTCAAGAAAATACGTACGGATTAGGGCACTGCCAATCTCCTGCTCTGTGCTGGACATTTCCACCTCCTGAAGGGTTTCCTCGGGAACCCCTGGGTCCTCTTGGTGGAAAACCTCCCCTGTCTCCTCCTCTGCCACCCATTCGACCCATGGGACCTCCTGGCCCTCCTGGCCCTCCAGGACCTACGATAAAAATTAACTCCTTGTAGCTTCTGACTTCAGCAACAACAGTCATGCTGATCCCAGGCCTTCTTCAGAACAAAAAGACTCCTGAGGATTAAGTCTCATCATTGGATAAAGTGCCCATGAGGACAGTGACATCACTGCCTCTACCCCACCCTGCTGCATTTGCTGGGGTACCACACAAACTGCGGAACCTGAGAAAGTGGTTTTGAATTCTGATTTTGCTGGTTACAATCTGTGTGGCCTAAGGTAAGTCACAGGCCCTAAGGCCATTCTGTGGCCTTTAAAATGTGCATGATGCCACCATTACCACCTCACAAGGCTGCTCTTTGTTTCAGAACTGTGGAAACATGGCTCAGGCAGGATGCCATCATCCTCTTCCCTCCCCCTACGGCAGGACAGGCTCCTCCCTAGATTCTAGGTCTCTGAGTCTCTCATGCCCAGGACCCCTGAGGAAACCTTCAGGGAACCCTTGGGAGAACTCATTACCTCCTCGGAGAGGAGGAGGCATCCCTCTGCCTTCACGGGGTGGCATGCCACCTCGCATGCTGTTCATTGGAGGTTTCTTCCGAGCAAGAGACACTTTGAGTTTGCTCCCTTGGAAATCCTTCCCTGAAATAAGATAAAAGGCATGCATTTTTCTTGTTCATTTCTGCTTCTTCCTTAGTGAAGAGACCTGTCCAGTTGGTCGCCCTCTACCTGCACATTAAAAAGACCCTACACTGAGAGACAGAAATTTGAGGGGTGTGCATGTGTCATCTTCAACACTCTCTTTGGATGACCTTCTAGCAATCTAAAAACCATGTCCACTCCTGCAGGGCATATGACAAAATGCAAGGAAGAACAGAGCTGGGCCCCTGTTTCACATTGCTCCTTCCTGGCTAGGTGACTGTGGGGGTTGTCACTGCAGATCACTTGTTCTAATTCTACTACCAAACCCTAGGGGGACTGGAAATCCCTCCTTGGTTTCATGCTGGAGTGGAACATATGGCTTCCCCTATGCAGGTCTCAGAGAGTCAAATAACTGGACTGAGCTTCGCTTCTATCATGTGTCCCAAAAAATGTTCGATTTTGCACATAAAAATGTCTACATGTTAAATATTTATAAATCTTTATGTAAAGAGGGAGAGATCTTTTATAACATGTCTGAGGTCATGTGACCATTTAACAAGATCCAAGTCTACACAAAAAGTCTTTACTTGTATCAATCTGATTTTACATTTGAATTCATGGGCTTCTTCACCTCCTCGTCCCTCTTCATTCCCCCCAAATTTTTCCTCTCTACCCACAGAACAGGCATAATTCCAACCTGGGTCTTCCTTCTTACCATCAAACCATTCTACTGCAGCCTTTGCAGTAGGTGGGTCGTCATATGATACGGTGGCATCTCCTTTTGGTTTTCCCGTTTCCTTGTCTAAGTAAATATTTATCATCGGCTGCCCAGTCCTTTTGTTCATCTAGACAAACAAGATAACACCTATGCAGTGGCTGAATAGCTCCCTTCTGATAGAAAAAGTAAAATTTGTGTTCAACAGAGAGGTAAGTTCCCTGCACCAAGAACACAGCCCCAGGATCCTGGGCTTGTCCTGGCAGATACACCAGGTTCTTGCTCTAAGATTCCCCTCACTCATCTAGGTGAATCCTTAAAGATCCCCAAAAAACCAGCTGTCACAGAACCCGGGCAGTATGTTGTTCTTCAGAGAGGCCTCGAAGCCTCAGGTCAAAGGGGAAGAGGCTCAACACTCAGCAGAACTTCTGGCTTCACTGCCAATTCCACAGTTTAAAAATGGGGGAAAGAATGTGGAGGCAGCTCAGGCACCAGCTATCTAACACCTCTGCACCCCAATAATCCCTGAGCTGAAATCTTCAAAGTCTGATTGTGTTCAGGACAATACTCCCATTAGGAAAAGGTGAAATTTATTAAGACAGGGAAGGGAAGAAATATATTTTAGTTAACTTTTCATTAGATAAAGACTTAATAAAAAAGGATATGGTACTTAAAGGAATGACTTCATTTTTTCAGTAAATACCCACTGCACAGCAATACTGGACTACATAAAAACAATAAACTCCAATATTCAGGAACCCAAATGTGAGAAAGCAGTTCCTGATAAATCAGAACCTAGATCTTGTCTTCTGAGAGACCCAGACATCCCCAAGAATCAGAAACTTCTTTTCTCATAGGCAGAGCTGGGAAAGACCATGTTTTTACCCACCTTGACAACCCCACATTGTTTGAAAAAGTCTGCCAGCTCGTCAACAGTCACATTTTCATTCAGTCCCTGTACATAAATTGCACTGTTTTCTGAGTCTTCATCTGGATCTACAGGTGGGCCTAAAATGTAAAAAAGCCAACACGTATCAGTAGACCTAGTTCCCACTCAAACTTAGGACAGACCAGAAGGTCTGTCCATCAGCATTGGTCAGCATCATTCTTGGTGCTATTAGATTCATGGGCAAAGATTTCATGCCTCAGGGAGGGATTGGACTAGATCATCTGAGGCCTCCCTCCAACCCTGAAAGTCCGACTCTCACAGTGATCCTTAAGAGGCCTTAAGCCAGTAAAAAGGGATGTTAAGAAGCCCACAAGTGGCCTTAAGACACAGGAGCAGAATTCACCATGCCACTAAATCCTATACCATGAAGGAGAGTGGAAACAGGCCCAAGGAGTCCAAGTTACCTAAGTCAAGGTCTGGTCCTTCTTCCATAGGTCCTGCCAATCAGGAAAGAGCACACAGAGGCTCGTTAGTGCACGCCTTGCAAGCTGCACACCTTACAAACACACATCACTATCTACTACACCACCAAGTGATAGGGCTTCATTAAACTCCAATTGACCCGCACTGCCAAAAAGCAGCAGTGCCCTTTTACACATTGGTGATCAGAGGGCTAGGGCTTTTTTTTTTTTTTTAACAAGTTTGCTTTTAAACCATTAACCGATTATTACCCTGTTTAATGCTTAACGTGCCAATCAGTGTTAAGTTTAAATTAACTTTTTTCCTCCAAATAAACCAAATTGTAAAAATGTCTGTTCCCCCAAATTACAGAAGCAGTCGCTCAATACTTCAAGTTACCCTTTGTTTTGTAACCATAGGTTAACCTTATTACCCCTAATGCAATGCCGGCAGTACCCATTACAGTCTTGTTGTATAGGCCACTTTTAAAACCATTTAGGAAACTAACAAAAATCATATTTTTCTAAGAACTGACTGCATTTTTTTTTAAACACTATCCATTGTAATACTCAAAAACTTACCACCAGGCTTATTGAAGCCACCTCGCTCTCCAGCGCTGCTGGGGGGATAAACGAAGAAATGAAGGCCTTTCCCTTTACAAAGCCAGTGCCGCTCGGAGCCCCGGGGGCTCGTGGGAAGAAGGGCACTGGCTAACCCCATCTCCAAACAATGCATCTCTCTCAGCTTGTCACTAGGCCTCGCTCCGGGCAGCTCAGCTTGCTCTTTATACACAACCTTGCTTGTCTGATCTTACACACCAGTCTGGCTGGCCCTTTCAGTTCTGGGGGTGGGTATTAATAGTGCAATACTTGGCAAATAAGGAAGACAAAAACCAATCATCAGCTGGGCAATGGAGCTTGGGAGGAACAAGAACTGTGGGGTAACATTGTGCTGAACCCTCTCTTTCTGCTATGTACGTAAAGGTGCACCCCCGCTTTCTCCCAAGGGGAGCGTCAACTGAGCCTCTGGGCTCCCTAACCAGTTAACAGTTTAATAAAGCAGGAGACAACCACATCAATGCCTACAACACACATCAGAGGGCATTTCCATCAAATCTTCAGCATAAAGCCATACAATTCAGGTTATTGATGGATTTAACAGTCTTTATGGAAGGAGAGTTTACAAATAAGGCCAAGGCTCAATGGACTGGGGGTACAGCTTTACAGACATTTCCGTCAGTCAATCCAATCTTCATGGATGGTGGCCTGAATTAAGGGGAGGAGGAGACAAGCGTCTGGGCAGAGAAATTGTTCTTGCTAGGTTTTTCTAGCCAGTATTGCACCTTTAATACCGGAGGATTTTAAAAATACAATTTCAAGCTGTTGCATGCAGCTTTGTTTCCTTTCTTAAAAATACACACCATAAAAAGTTCTCTCTTTTTAAACACAAAAGTTTACACTTTAATTTTACACAATTCGAGAGTATGATACCTCCTCTGTTTTCATTACCAAACAACAAGTATGCAGTTACCAAGGTTACAGAAGGATTCCATTTATACAATGAATACATTTTGTTTAAAATATTCTATGTATATTTTTTCCTCTCCATATGGACACCGTGTCTAGTCCCACTTTTCATTATGCTGCCGGCTGAGTACTGAGTACGGGTACTTTTTAAGTATTGAAGTGTATACAAGGCTCTCACTTTGTAACCTGTAGCATATAAATGCGACAAAGCATGTTAAAAAGTTTCCACGTTTAACAGCCAATGAAAATATCAAAATACTGAGGCAATGAAAAAGGGCATGTTAACAACATTGAGTGCCTTACCTGCAGAAGACACTGAAAGCCATCACCACACCACGAAAAAGGGGGGGAGGTCCCCTAGCCTGCCCCTGCGGCCCCACAGACTGCTTCAGTCTAGTGGGAGACCCGTGGGGAAAGCCAGGCTCTGTTCTATGGCTCTGGTCGTAGACAAACTACGTCCACAAAGAGGGGCTCCCTCTATTAGTCAAGTCTAGTTTACTTCTAATAGCATTAAAATGAAAAAAATAACAACTTGAGAATTTTGTTGGCAATCAAAAAAAGCACCAAAATTTCTAGGGGATTAGAGACGTGATGATAGTCATTTCAAGTGTCTAGGTCTACTTTAGAAACATTCATCAATGAGGTGAAACCTTTACAAGGGGACGGCATAAGGTCCCGCCCCTCCACCCCTCCAATTGGTAAGATTTTCTTTGGGTTCGAACAAAACACTCCAAAATATATGTGGATTTGCACCAATCTAAATTTCTCGTCTCCAATAAAGATTTCACCACAACCTTCAGATTTACTTTCTGTTAAAGTTATGCAGAATGCCCAGGTGAACATTTTCCATTAGCTTCTAATCATCAAGGCATTTATTTGTTGAGATGTGTGGCATGACAAACAGCTAATCTCCGTTTTAACTGTGAAATCTATGTGAATTTGAAAGATAATTCATTTTTTCTTTGAGCCGGCATGTTCAGAGACATCAGCCTCCAAGATGTATTTCGTACAACACTCTGCATAACTTTTAACTAGTTTACAGTAGGGACAGAACACACACAGAGCTATGCCTTCTGTATATTAACATTAAGCACCAATATTAATGGACCATCCTCACCTTCATTTAAAGCACAGACACCAGAAGGGGAAGGGGGTGGGGTTCAGGACAGGGAAGGGGAAGGGGAACAGGGCTATAACATTACCGAGAGAAACAAACAAGTTCTGCTAAATCAGACTGTGCCATCAATCAAGACGGCCAAACTGCTTTGGGGTTGGTTCTCCCAGGCTCGAATGGGGAGCTGTCCTGAAATCAATGAGACCAACCAAGGTTTGGGGCCTTCACCTTATGGCCACACTGTCAGTGGCATGAGTTATCTGACCGGGATCTTCACCCAAAAGTGCTCCAATAACTCTTGTACTTTGTAACATAAATGGATGTTGGGGACAAACCTCCATTTAAACAGGTGACATTAGCGTTCTGCAGCATCTAGTATCTCTATATACTTATTTACACACACATATTGGACATTTCAAGACAAGCACTCAGAGGCAATCAGTTAGACCTAAGATTGTTAGGTTTGTGTGTGTTCCATCCCAGATCTCTAGTACCCGCAGAGGACATTTTGTTACCTCTGTAGTTAACCATGAAGGGAACTGAAAGTTCTAGGTTCCGAACCACTGCTCTCCCTCCCCAACCCAACAGGCTATACTGGCAGGATAAACGCATACTGCCATCTCTGCCACCAAGATGCCATTTCCATGCTTTGGAAGATGACTTGAGATCAACAGATTGTCCATGGAAATGTAGATTTAATTTTTTCTTATATCTTTCAGTCCCTTCTTTCCACTGAAAATCCTATGGATGAAACACAATTAGGTAAAAGGAGAAAAGGTTTGCTCTTACCCCATTCCACCGCGTCCTCCTCCTCCTCCTCCCCGCCCACCTCTGCTCATGCCTCCACGATCAAATCCCCCTCTTCCCCTGCCCCGGTTATCAGGGCCACTCATGCTCCGGTTTTCTCCAGGTCCGGAAAAGCCTCCAGACTCCTGCCCATATACACCCATGCTACTGGGATGGTCCTGCCGGAACGCACCTGAAGAGAAAGTCACACTCGTAAGGCTCAGAACAGCCTCTCGGCCCTGCCTGCTTTGCTTCAGTACCCTGCCCTTTCTTTAGAGCCAGGGGACTGTCACCATTCTGTAGTGTCAGCTGAGTGCTCAGCTTAGGAGCTCTCACAGTACCAGGTTGAACCCTGCTAAGTTGGCAGGCCCCGGCCAAGGAGGCCGCAAGGTCACAACAACTTGGGTCACTTCCACGGTAACCTTCCTCAGAGGGTGTTAGTGTTGAAGTCCCAGGCACAGGGTGAGGCAAGAGCTGGGGTCCCAGCTCTAAAACCTACAAATCCCAACATAAGCCTTTGGTACCACAAAGGGGGAAAAATGCTATTTCCAAAGGACATGGGTCAAAACCCTAAATCTTAATCCCCCCATTCCTTCTGACAGGTAAAGTGTGGGTTTCCTAGCTCTTAAGTGTACCTGATTAAATTGTGTAGCTAGGCTACAAGCAGAATTTATATAGGACATAAAGGGAGAATACACATGAAGATGGAATTTCACTTAAGGGGACAAAAAAATAGAGGCAGGAAATTATTTTGCAAATGGAAATACTGAGTTATTTGTAGTCTGCAGTAACATCTCCAAAATGAAGAATCACTAGTTCTCCATGGCAATGCTAAAACAAACCAACAAACAACAAAACCCCTTTTATAGTGATTCCAATACCGTGGGAACTTTCCCCAAACCCTCTCTAGATTGTCTGATCAATACCACCAGCCTCCTAAATAAATGTCCACTCTCTCATGCCTTATTTGTGCAGGGCAAGTGAGGTGATGAAGAAGGCTGGTGTCCTTTAAACACTTTGTGTCACAATGATCTTTTCTGCTCTTTCTTGGCAAGATGTCATACAAGCTAAAGGGAATATTCTCCAGATGTCATGGGAGACAAGCACCGGATCCGTTCTTGGGGCCACCTGAGTGCCCAAATTCCATAGCCAGCCCAGTCCAGGAATTTCACACAACCCTGGGACACTCATGTTCTCCAAATCACTCACTCTGCTGCCCGTAGCTGCTGCTCTGCTGGCTATATTGACTTGGAGCCTGGCTGTAGGATCCAGTTTGGGGGGGATAACTAGTGGGGGGCTGCTGCCCATAGCTGCTCTGTTGACCATAGCTACTCTGCTGTCCATAGCTGCTTTGCTGCCCATAGGTATTCTGCTGGGAGTAACTGCTCTGATCGTAACTAGTCGGCTGGGTAGAGGAATAGCTGAAAGACAAAAATTAAAAGCTTTTTAGGAAAGAAAGCAGGAGAGTCACTTACTGGAACAAACGGGAAACTCCCTAGTCCATGAGGATCACAACCCAACCATGTTTCCAAGGAAGTCAGGGACAGTCCATCTGGAGGACATTAAAGTCTAGCTCAACCTCAGGACAGCCCTAGCATCACTACCATGAGGTCGAGCAGGGGAGGCCTTAAGCCCGACACTCACACAGGGCCACTGAGCTCCAGCTCTAGGGCATTGCCAGCCTCTAGAACTGTCCAGCCTGGTCACATAAAGCACCAGTGAACCATCTTCTCTTTAGCCCCCTCAGATAGCCTCAAAAGACTCTCAAAGCTGGGAGCACAAGATCCAGCACTCTTTCTTCGAAGACTCTCGAAAGTATCCCTTGTTGCTCTGTCTCTAAACATTTGAATGCGCTTAAAAAGTTTGAAGTGCAAGAACTTGAAATATAGCAAATAAAAACCCTGATAAGCACCAATTTCACAAGTTTAGGCACAAAATGAAGCATTTGGGAAGAGAATGAGCAATGGAATCAAGACTCAAAAGATTTTTTAATGATCTTTGATAACTAGGTGGATAGAGAGAAAAAAATAGAAAAAGACAGAATTCCCCCTTGAGGCAAAATTGGCCCAATCCAATCTTTTTACCAGAATTCTAAAGAGCTTCCCAGGCTAAATGAGGAGCACTGGGCTACATCAGTTTTTACTGGGTCCATGAATCCCCAAAGGATACATTTCAATTTCAGGGGTTTTGTGAACATGGGTGGGAAAAAAGTGCATGAGTGGTTTAATATTATTGGCCTCCTTTATAATGCCTATGCATTGTTTTATGCATTTCAAAACAATATTCTGCAAAGAGGTCTCTAGACTTTCCCAGATGACCAGAAGGGAGAGGGAGCTCCAGGGCTAGACGGGCTCTAAGGTCCATTTCAGCTCCAACAATAAAATCAAGCAAACAAAAGGAGAACAGGACAGGAGCCCCACCAAATCTCTTTAAGAGTGAGAGAGAGAGAGAGAGAGAGAGAGAGAGAGAGAGTGTGCGTTTGTGGCTAGCTGTCTCCCTCCCCCAATGTTGTTGTTATCCTTTGTAAAGCAGATATAATGGTGTCAGACACGTCTTTGGAGCGTCAAAGAGTGCATCTTCCCAAGGGATGAGACAAAGCATGTTTGGTCATACCCCAAGAATTACCTTGTTGGAGGATAGGAGGGCGGCGCGGTGACTGGCTGCATAGGATAGCTGCCGGGCACCTGTGGGTAACTGTAGTTGCTTTGTCCGTATCCTAGGCTGGGTTGGCTGTAGCCTGCTGTACTAGATTGAGGCTGACTAGTCTCAGCAGGCTTGCTACCATCCTGGGGTCTAAAAGGAGAAATATCCAAGTAAGAAGCCACGCTTTGGATGGGCATATTTGACCATAAACCCCTAAGCACTCTCCAATTATGAGCAGCACACATCCTTAGAACAATCTTGGAACCAAGGCAGCTCCTAAGAGCCTGTTTATAAATGCTTCTGCTGGAAGGGAACATTCCGGAGAGGGAGGGCAACATTCCCAAATGGATCTGATTCAGTCACATTACCCTGTCCCCTAACATACAGGTAGTTAAGTTTGCTGGGCTGGGGAGGGAGGTGGTTTGGAGGGGAGAGGACTTCTTTTCAGCTAGAGAAGTGACGGTGGGGAAAAAGGGAGATTTCACAAGTTTTCAGCTAGGTTAATGTTTATGAAAGTCCAAAGTTTGGCATATCCTAATGTAACAAAAGCGTTGGAGTGTATTTATTAAAAAATGGCTTTCTATCTCCATTATTTGAAATTAGGACAAGTGTATACAGATATGAATTTGCTGATGGTCATCTAAACTTGCCTCAAGTGCACCTCATGGCATTACCATTGTGGGCCAGGTTGTTTCTCCCCAGATCCTTCTAGAGCAGTCATGGAAACAGGCAGTTGTTTACCAGCCAAGGACACACAAAATAAAATGAATCAAGTGAAGGTGACCCATCTTTCACAAGTGCTAAATAACTGATCCAAATCCTGGAAAGGACAGCACTTTCTATCGACTCTTCATTAAGCCCTGAAACTAGCCTTTCGCTAGGGATGTGGTAGAATGAGGTCAAACTATCGAAGTCAGGACTGACAAGCAAATGGCAGGACTGAGAGGTGATTTGAAATGCTGGCCTGTCTGGGCTTAGAATGCGACCTGAGATTTCTCCAGAGGGTCAAGAGATCATTCCACTATTCCCAATACAAGGGGAATGGTCTCCATAAGAAGAGGGAGATAGGAGGTGTGGGGTGGAAAAAAGAGTTGGCTTTTGTTTCGATGGCTGTTTTAAAAAGTATCAGGAAGGAGAAATTATGAAGGTAGGCAGCAACAAAGAAGGAAATGAGGCAGCATGATTAATCTCATTACAATTCAGAGTCTCCAGTGATAGGGAGGATACACTCTTGGTTGGAGTAAGGCATCTGGCTTCAAAGCTTTTACTGAAATGAGAAAGTACACTGAAAAATGGCCCATTACAAATCTGAAATGTTTAAGTCAAGTGAAATGGGGTGCCACAGGTCACCAGTCAGATACTTGAAGTGGTTCCTAGGGAGACCCAACTCTAATAAACAACTGGCGCGTGCGGCTCCAACGTGAACCACTATTATGACCCCCTGATTGGTCCTGATTACTCACTGTGTGTTTCAGAAGTAATTTCACCAGTCTTTGCCCGAGCTAATTTCTTACCTCTACAGCAGACAATAAGTCTAGGTTACAAGTCGATCTCTCCTTTATTCCCTACAAGCTTTTCTTTCAATTCAGTTTTACTTCCTTCAACGCTGTAGCAGCCACCAAGTACACTGGCTAAAGTAAAGACCTTCAATCCTCTGTTAAGCAACAAGTAATACTGTTTACCCACTGCTAACCAGGCACAGGAGATTGGAATCGTTTCCCCTACTGTTCAATCCACACTATGGTACCCAGCTGATGCCACACCTGACTTTGGGTCTCTAGCATTTAGGCCCGTCTATAAGTGTGGAGGAAACTTTTAGCTGCCAAGTCTAAAGACAAATGGAGGTAGCAGTGTGGCCTTCTAAACCCGACAGATGTAGTGTTCAGACAGCTGGGTCACATGCTACTGCTACTACCCCTGTTGCACAGTTAGCAGTTTTCAGAAAAGAGAAAACCACATTACATTGGTCGGTGAAACCAAACTTAGGTTAAAAGTACAATTTTACCAGTCATCCCACTGTGAGAAAAATGAAACAGATTCTTCTTGTAGGTTTCAGTTCATGTATTTGGGTAAACCGAATCAGTACCCCGCTCCCCCGAAGTCCCTCACTGCTGAGGACAGATCCTAGCTCACAAGCTTTACACAATTTAGTCAAAAATGGCACATGTGTTGTGTTCTTTGAAGCTAGACTTGGAAAAGTCCTTGGAGTAAGCACAGGACTTAGTGATTTCTTTCTACTGAGGGATTCAATTCTCAAAACATACGAGTGGGAGACTACTTCTCTAAAAGAAAAGTCACTGCTGGGTTAAAATTTCCATGGAATTAACCAATATGTCTACCTCTAACCCCCAAAGCACACAGTATTCTAAGTCTGACACTGGTGCTTTACAGAGAGACTAGCAAGTAAGCATGTCATTACCTTGCAGGTGCGGCAGTTGCTGGCTGCTGCCCATAGGTAGGGTAAGCAGGCTGGGTGCCATATGCAGACTGTGCCGCGTAGGATGCCTGGGTGGTCGTAACTGTAGCCGTGGTGGTATCATAGGCCCCTGTCCCATATCCTTGGACAGGCTGACTGTAAGCTTGAGGTGCAGTTGGTGTAGTATAACCTGGAACAAACAGGATTCAACTCAGACTTCTAGAATCCCTAGAGAAGGACAGCTGTTGAACTCATATGGCACAGCAGAAAGAACAAGAAGACTTTGGGGATATGACTTAGGGAATTGGCCCCATGGTCTCTTAAGAGAGCTGCCTGCTCTAAAGTTATGATCAATGACCTACACTGTACTTGGTGAATGAGTTACTAAAGCGGAGGTGAATTTCTAAGTGCCCAAGCCTTGATGTTTACAATGTTACTTGGCTAAAACATCATGTACTACAAAAAATGACCACAAAAAAGGCAGACAGCTCACTAACTAAAACACACAAAGATTCTAGGTAGTGTATAGTTTTCAGTCCAAAGTTCTGAAGTCTTCTCCTAAAACTATTCCTAGAGAAAAATGAAAAAGACTATTCTCTCTAGTGACGATACATGAAAAGTCTAGCAGTTCTCTAGGTATCATTTCTAAATGACAACAGTCTGCTTGTTTTAACCTTTTCTACACTTGCAAAGTAGTCACTAACATTTTTCTTAATTACTGAGTTATTATAAAACAAATGAAACACTGACATCAATAAGAACGTCAAGCCTAGGGAAGAAGGCAAAGTAACAGTGCATTTTCAAGCACTTACAGAGGAAAGAAACACAAAATGCAAGTGGGTCATCAGGTCGAACACACATATAAGTGTAATAATGTTTCATTTTTAACTGCTTTTCTTAAATTCTAGCACTGACAAATAGCTGCCACAAAAGCAGTTTTGAATGAATTATTCTGGAAATTCCAGAGAGCAATTATTTTCCACCCTCAAATGTTAAAGAGCTAAAGAAATTGATTTAACTTAAATATTATAAAAACGGTGATTTGGATTTCAGCTCCTGTGATCAAAAAAGAAAAAAAATCTAGAAAAAGTGGAGAGATTAACTCAAGTCTGAAGAATGATGGACAGAAAACCGGGCAACAGGAGAACATAAATGGATGTTGGGGGAGCTAAAGGTAAGAGCATTCCACAAAGAAATCTGATTAAGACCCTAAATAAGAATCTGAAATCTAGAAACAACACTGATGGCAAATAGGTATCTTCAAAAAAAAAAAACACTTGTTTGAGATTCCAGACTAAGTTTAATTAACTATTCCTCTCCACTACTAGGATTCAGGTTTTTCTCTGCTGCTCACTTAGGACTCACTTCTTTGGTACTTCCCAGTCATCAAGAACGCTCACCTCGCTGGTGGTGTTCTACACAAGTCCTGTCTCCAGCTCTGGCCTCTGCACCTTCAATTACCTCTACCTCAGGTGCTCTCACTGTTCTCAAAAACCAGTTCTTATCTCTGAAGGGGTTTGCTGCCAAGTGCTCTGCAGTCCCTGACCCACTATAGCCCTCAAATGCCACTCCTGCTAGGTCCTTCACACCCACAATCTGTTCTCCAACCACACAATTATTCCCTCTGAGATGGAGGTTGTTCAGTGGCAACAAAATTTTTTGGAAAAAGGTAGGTAGGTACAAAGCCATGAGGTCTCCACAAAGATGGCAAGTTAGTACCAATCAATTTATCAGGTCTATGGTCTTCAAGAATTCTAAATCAAATCATATCAGGTCCAAATTGATTTCATTTTAACCAGAACACAATTCCTCTTATCCTGTCACTCCCAGAGATCTATTCCTACTCAACATGACGAGCCTTCTACAAAATTTATAAGGAAAACAAGTTAGCAAAATGTCATTTTACTTCAAAGTGCACAGCAGCAATTAGTGCCTTATTTTGCTCAATGATTATAGTAAAAGACTAAAGTAATTAATCATCCTTATTAATCTTAAAAAATTGAGCAAAATGATTACAGAAATAAAAATGGCAAAGACTAACAAGCTAAAAAGACTGTGAGGGAAAGGAGAATAAGGGACATTAACAGAGAACGATCGAACTAAGGTTATTAATCTTGTCTATTTAGAAAAACCCAGACTTTTATTTTCCATGAAAATACTTTCACTGCCTTGCAGAGATGAGCCTGGTCTTCTCAAACTAGAAAGGTTTGCATTATGAATCCAGCAACAGACTGTGCAAGCCCTGTCCATCAGTCTGGAGGGCCTGCCGCCACAGAGGGCACTCAGAAGGTACAGACTGGGCTTATATTCTCCACCAACACAGATAATAGTCACTAGAGGAAATCAAAAATCCTGGATCTTTTTTTTTTTAAGCTTTCTGGCAAATGTATTCAAAGAGCCTTATTCTTTTTATCCTTTAAATTATTTTATACATTTTTTCCCCAGTTACACGTTAAAACAATTTTAATAATCTTTTTAAAAGTTTTGAGTTCCAAATTCTATGCCTCCCCCCACCAGACAATAAGCAATCAGATAATAGGTTATATATGTACAATCACATAAAACATTTCCATATTAGTCATTCTGTGCAAGAAGACTTGAATAAAAAAGGAAGAAAAAAATAAAAATAGCATGCTTCAGTCTGTATTCAAACAGTATAAGCTATTTCTCTGGAGATGGACAGCAGGCTCCATCCTTTGGGATTGTCTTTTATCATTGCGTTGCAGAGAATAGCTAAGTCACTCGATTCACTCTTCTCCTGATTCTTCTCATGTTTTGCATCAGTTCTTCTAAGTCTCTCCAAGGTTTTTCTGACATTATCCTGCTCATCATTTTTATAGAGCAGTAATATTCCACCACAATCATATACCACAGCTTGTTCAGCCATTCCCCAACTGATGGGCATCCTTTTGATTTCCAATTCTTAGCCACCACAAGAAGGGCTGCTAGAAATATTTTTGTAAAATAGTCCTTTTCACCTAAATTAATTTACTTATTTAGTGCCATGCCAATTAAACTATCAGATAATTATTTTCTAGAGTTGGATAAAATAATATCAAAAGTCACCTGGAAGAACAAAAGGTCCAGAATATCAAAGGGACTAATGAAAAGAAATGCTAGGGAGGGTGGCCTAGCTCTACCAGATCTCAAATTGTACTATAAAGCAGCAATTATCAAAACCACTTGGTATTGGCCAAGAAACAGAAGGACAGACAAGCGTAATAGACTTGGCACTCAAGACACAGTGGGCCAGGAATAGAGCAACCTCCTGGCTGATAAACCCAAGGACTCCAGCTTCTGGGAAAACTAACAGTGTGGCAGAAACTAGGCATAGACCCATGCCTGACACCTACATAAGAATAAAGTCCAAATGGTACACGATCTACGTATAAAGATTGATACCATGGACAAACTAGAGAGCAAGGAATAGTGTATCAGATTTATGGAGAAGGGAAGAATTTTTTACTAAAGAAGAGATGGAAAGTATTATGAAATGCAAGATGGATAATTTGATTACATTAAACTGAAAAGTTTTTGCACAACCAAACCCAATGCAACCAACATTCAGAGGGATGTAGTCAATTGGGAAAGAATTTTTACAGCTAATCTTGAGGATAAAGGCCTCATTTCTAGAGCACACAGAGAACTAACTCAAATGTACAACAATACAAGTCATTCCCCAATTGATAAAGGGTACAAGGATATGAACAGGCAATTTTCAGAGGAAGAAATTAAAGATATCTATAATCATGAAAAGATGCTCTAAATCACTTTTTGTTAGAGAGATGAAAATCAAAACAACATCACACCTATAAGATTGGTAAACAGGACATAACAGGAAAATGATAAATGTTGGAGAGGATGTGGGAGAGTTGGAACACTAGTTCATTGTTGGTGGTGGAGCTGTGAGGTCATCCAACCCTTCTGGAGAGCAATTTGGAACTATGCCCAAAAGGCTACAAAAATGTGCATAGCCTTGGACCCCAGCAATACCGCTTCCAGGACTGTATCCCCAAGAGATCATAAAAACAGGAAAGGGTCCCACATGTACAAAAATATTTATAGCAGCTCTCTTTGTGGTGGCAAAAAACTGCAAATCAAGGGGATGCTCGTCAATTGGGGAATGGCTGAACAAGTTGGGGCATATGAATGTAATGGAATACTATTGTGCTATAAGAAATGATTAACAGGGAAGACTTCACAGAGGCCTGGAAAGACTTATATGATCTGATGCTGACTGAAAGGAGCAGAACCAGGAGAACTTTGTACACAGCAACAACCACAGAGTGAGAGGACTTTTTCTGATAGACTTAGAACTTCATTGCAATACAAGGACTTAAAAAAACTCCCAATGGTCTTTTAAGGTAAAATGCCTTCCATACTCAGAGAAAGAACTATGGAATTCATTTGAAAAATGTAGCAGATCATGTTTATGTTTATGTGTGTGTGTGTGTGTGTGTGTGTGTGTGTGTGTGTGTGTATTATGTTTTGATTTGTTACATGATTTCTTCCATTTATTTTAGTTCATCTACACAGCATGACTACAGTGAAAATGCATTCAACATGGAAGTATATGTAGATCCTATGTAGATCTGTAGATGTATGCTGTCTTGTGGAGGGAGGGATTGGGGTGGGGTAAAACTCTAAGTTTTATGGTAGTGATTGCAGAACATCAAAATAAATAAATAAATAGAATAGCATAGTCCTTTCCCCTTTTTTGGGCAGGGAGAGTCTCTGGTATTAGACCCAGAAGTGGTACTATGGGATCAAAGGGCATGATGCTGGATCTTCTGAAAAAGTATCCAATCTTCCTTTCCCAGCTGTCTAGTCTCATTCTAACAGACTCTAACAGGTAGCAAGCATGAGTATTCTCATCAATATTTCCGAGAATGGAGAAATTTAAAATCATTATAAAGACATTCAGTTTTCTCAGAAATCATAGTTCATTAGACAAAATAATAGATTAAAATGGTGAGAAAATTTGTCAAAAAACTTGTAACTATGAGAATTATTTACATCAAAAAAATCTTAGAATTATTAAACAGCTTGCCTAAAATCAGTTCAAATAGTCCAGTATCTCTTGTGATTCAGAAGAAAGGATTGAGAAGAGTCACGGAGTTAAGGGAAAGCTACTAAATCTAAGTAGAAGCAGGATTAAAGGCCAAAGAAATTTTTTTAAAACTTCTGAAAGCCAAGCAGAAGCAACTCACTTATGCACATTCATGTCTGATTAATGTAATTCTCACCTTCTTTCCATGTAGTTCTCCTATGCTTTATGATTCTGTTTCCTCAGGACCTCTCATTTCTACAGAAGACTCCACTCCAGCCTCATCTAACCCTAACCAAAATGCCAGGACACAGTCGTCCTGATGCTCTTTTGGTACAGTACAAGAGGGTCCCCAGGGCCTGTACCTGTCAACAGCCCTCCTCTTAATCGTAACAGAACCTTCTTCTGAGCTATCAACTCTGTCATACTGGGTCTAATACAATGCTCTCTAATCCCAACTGGGCCCCCAGTACACAACAAGATTCTTGGGTTGGTTTGCCATGATTAAGGCTATTTTTAGTGGGGCGCTCCCGGCAATCCTCTCAGAACTCCCAATCAACCATCATGAGCAGTCTCCTCTTTCCCATTCTGTACTAAATCTCTATCTCTCCCCTATTAAAGTGTCTTTGAGGTGGCTCCCCCAAATTTATTACCTCTTTCCCCGCTGTCTACACCCCATCTTTAGGAAGCCTAGATCTGACCCCACAGTCCCTTAAGCTCAGTCTCTCACTACTAAGCTCCCTAAGACAAGGGTACACTGCATCCATTTTCCTTATCACCTATCACTTCTTGAACCTTTGCAATGTGGTTTCTGGTCCCACCATTTGACCATGAGATTTAACTACTAGATACCATAGACTTTTCTCAATCTCCCTAACCATCCCCATCCCTGAGACATTCTCCCCACCTTCCCCTTCTTTCCTGACAGTTCTCTGGCTGCAGCTTCAGACCCGCTCAGCTGCTACTCCCTTTCAATCAATAACTTGATCCCTTTTTCCTTAGTGATCTCCTCTGTTCCCGTGTGTTTCAGTATCTCCACACTAAGGTCTCAAACCTCCAGTTCTATTGTCTTTCTTGAAATCCATTTATCATTAGTTCCCTGTGGGCTATCCCATCCTAGATGTCCCATAGGGATCTCAAACTTCTCATAACCAACAAAGAACTGATCCTTCCCATGATTTTGAGCTCTTGCCTATTTCTGTAGTGGGTACATCCAGATAGCCAGGTTCATCACCCCATCTCCCTCACCTACCATTTAATGGAATTCAACTGAACAAGAAAATATTAAAGACTGACAATGTACCAAGTACTGTGCTAGATGCTATGGTGCTAGATACTATGGAGCTAGAGAGAAACTCAGAACAGCTGGTCTTCAAAGACCTCACCTTCTACTGGAGGGGTCAACAGAGAAGGGGGAAAGCACCAAACCAAGACACTTTGGGGGGAAGGTGGAGAAGCAAGGGAAGGCTTGTCTCCAACAGTCTGTCTACCTCTCTTCTCAACCCTGACAGTGCTCTGATTCTAGACCAACTCTGTCACTGTCTCCCCTGATTTCCCATCTCTGTCTGCCCTGTCCCATCCATCCTCTAGAGCAGTGCACCAAAGAGTATTTCTACAGCAGAGATCTCACCGTCACTTCTCCATTGAGAAACTCCAGGGGCTCCCCACAGCCTCACTCTGAGCCCTCAAGGCCTTCCCCAGTATCTTTCCAGATTGACTTCACATTCATTCATACAATCCCCTACAAGAACTCTTCATTCCCATCAACCTCAACCACGAGCTATTCTCCACATCTAAAGCTCCCTATTTCCAGTGAGCCTGCCCTCTTGCCTGTAACCACTGCCCTTCCTGATCCCCGTGTGCTTGCTCTCCCCCTCCCCTTTCCCTTGTCCACATGTATTTGTGCATATGTGTACATGCTACACTAGTCCCTCAGATGGCTGTCTCTTTTGGGGGATTGCTCCTCTTTTTGTCTTGGTAACCCTCAGAGCCTGGCACAGGGCTAGGCACACAGAAAGTGCTTAAGAAAACATCAACTGGATAAACACATAGGAAGTCTAGATAAAGACCCAAAGGAGGGCAAAAGTGAATCTAACTTTTTTCCATTCGTATTCAAATAACACTTGGTTTCAAATTAAGAACGTCAAGTGCTCAGAGTGCTAGGAAATGTATCCCAACAGAAACAATCATTGGGGAAAATTTGTAGTGAATGTTTTCAAGGTTAATCAGCTACACACCAATGAACAGATAGATTACAAAGTATTCTTCTTCTAACAACAAGACAATATAATTTACAATCAGATGAGTTTCTTCCCCCAGAATCTTTGATAGCCAAAGAAACAGTGCTGGTCTGTATGGATTTTGAAGTTAAGTCACTAAGAATTTTATGGATTTAAGTACCTTGTACACAGAACACAAAAGAGGAGCCAGAAATGTTAGCTCAAAACGGAGCAGAATCAAATACCATGTACCACACGTTTTCATTTATTCCACTTTTAACCTAAACATATCAAGATATAATTTGTTCTCCACTATGCCCAGAGGACTATAAAAATGTATACCCTTTGACCCAGCAATACCGCTTCTAGTTATCCCAAAGAGATCATAAAAATGGGAAAAGGACTCAAATGTACAAAAATTATAGCAGCTCTTTTTGTAGTGGACAAGAATTGGAAATCGAGGGGATGCCTATCCATTGGGGAATGGCTGAACAAGTTATGGTATACGAATATAATGGACTACTATTGTAAGAAATTATGAACAGGCATGCTTCAGAAAAATCTAGAAAGACTTATATGAACTGACACTGAGTGAAATGAGTGGAGTCAAGAGAACATTATACACAGTGTATGAGGACTGTTCTTGATAAGACTTTTACAGCAATGTAAGGAACTAAAACATTTCCAAAGGACTCATGATGTAAAATGCCATCCATATCCAGAAAAAGAACTATGGAGTCAGAAAATAGAATGAAATGACTGTTTTCTCCTTTCTTATGTTTTGCTTTTTCTCATGGTTTTTCTTATTCATTTTAATTCTTCTATGCAACGTAACTAATGTGAAAATGTGTTTAACAGGAATCTATGTGTAGAACTCAGGTAAGATTGCATGTCATCTTAGGGAGGGAAGGGGAGAAAATTTGGAGTTATGAGAAGTGATTGTTGAAAACTGAAAACAAATAAATTTGGAGGAAAAAAAGAAAAACTTTAAAAAAAGGATATAATTTGTTCTAATTATTTATTTTTAGCTCCCCCAAACAGCCATACATATGATTAAAAGTGGACCTGAAATTAAACTCACCAAGTTGATGAAGACCAAGTTAAATGTATGTCTGGACTAGAAATCACAGACAAACAAGGACCAGGCAGAGTGGTAGTCTGATTCTCTAAACATGTCTAACCATGCAGCCTGCCCTTTAGAGAATACAAGTCAGCTGGATAATCACCACATGAAATACCTTAGGGAAGAGGGCAGCTACTATTATACTGAGGAAAAAAAGACAAGAAATCCCTCCCCAAATCAAACTGAAAACCCACAGGTTTGTAAATGGCACCTGAAAGCACCTTTTTCAGCTGCTGTGAGTGATGTGGTGTGGTGTGGCGTTAAGATTTTAGAAATAAATACACAAGACACCTAGAAGGTAATTAACATCACAGGGTTAGATAAGATGACAAAGCACTCCTCGGGCATGCAAGAATGAGCAGGCAAGCCAAACGTGTACTGGCCCCTTCTACTGTGGAATGCACAGAACACAAAGAGGGGGCACCGTCCAACAAAGGCAGCTACTCCTTAGTGTTACCGCAGCCTTGAAATGTTCTGCAATCCAAAAGCTGTACCCAAAATGCTCTATAAAGATTTTAAAGGGTGGGTTTCTCTTCCCTAGAATTTACCCCCTACACTTTCATTAGAATATTTATATAAAAGATGAAAGAAAGAAAAAGCTCTCCCCAACCACCACCTAAGTTTATCAATGCCAATGCAGTCATGAAGACGAACATTTACCAAGCCTTGGGCCAAGACTAAGCGATGGCCGGGTCTTACCTGTTGGAGGTTGTCCGTAAGAGGTCGCGTATGCAGTCTGCCCATATGTTGCTGTTGTCTGAGCCTGTGTGTAGCTGACATCAGTAGGCTGCCCATAGGTTCCATAACTCTGTTGCCCATATGCCTGCCCCAAGAGAAAGGCCACACAGGTTAAGCGTCACTGCTCCAGTCAAGCCCCACAAGGCTCTGTTTCTAAGTTGCTACACAGAAGGACAAAGTCCAGATGAGCTTTTCTCTAGGAAGGAGAGCCACACAAGAGGCATGCACTGTCAGGTGGAACCTGAGCTGAGGCATTTAATCCATACTCTGCCATCTAGGAGAAATCTCTGAGGCAGACATGAATGAGTGTTTGTTATCCCTTACTCAATTTCTTACATTTTGGTAATCCAAGCCCCTAAAGTCAAAGGCCCTGGCACTTTCATCAGCCAAACTCCAAGCTAACTTTGAAGCAGCAGAAGAGCCTAAAAAGAGAATAATGAGGACCCAGGTGTCAGCCTGCCAGAGCTGGATCAGAAGACAGAAGCAAATGATACAAAGAAAAGCCCCAAGAGGGAATGAAAGTTGAATCTGAGTCCACCAGAGTATACTTTGGTCACCTGGGCAGGTATCTGGTCTGAAAAGCAGACTCGTACAGTCATAATCACTTCAAAAAAAAGTAAGTGTGAACATGCAAGAGCCACTAAAACAAATCAGTTGGAAAAGCACTATCTTTTGAACTAGAACATTCAATAATACTTAAAAATAGGCAAGGAATTAACTGTTCTTTTGGCTCTGAGCGTTACCATTCTCACTGGCTTATTCTGAATGACCAGATATACAAGAATTTCCAGTCAGTACATCATGGTTGTTCCTAGGATAGGTTTTCATGGTGCAGGATCAGGAATTAATGTGATACCACAGACATTTCAAATTTGGTGCTAGACTTTAAAAGATGGGGAGGGAGAGTTCTGTAACATATCACCCCTGTCCTGTTTGAGGTCATTTTTATTTGTAGTTGGTTTAACAGCTCATCTTTCTTCCCAGGTCCAACAATCTATCTGACTCTACAGCACGTGCTAAATTGAATAAAATGTTAAGTCTTATACTTGAGTTCATCAGCTTCACAGTGTAAGATGGGAGAAGCACAGCTAGAAAGTAAGTCATGTGGAAAAGACAAGAAGCATGGGGGACGGTGAGTGGTGGTGGTTTGACTATAAAGCTGGAAGAGTCAACAGGGGGCTGTGGCAGGTGAAAAACGTAATGTGCTCTTAACGATTGCTTGAAGAAAAGCATAGCATCCCCTCTCAAAAGGTGGCAATCCTGAGATAATTTGCCTTGGTCAGAACAGTTGGGATTCTGGATAACATTCTCACATCTCCCGTACAGAATAACTGAGGTTTAGGTAATATTATGTATATAAAGCCCTTCACAGACTTTAAAACACTACACACACACCCACCCACACACGCACCCACTCACACCCACACCTTCCGTTGTTATCACTTGGGTGCCGTATTTTAGGAAGATTATTGATAAGCTGAGGAGTATCCAAAAAAAGGGCGACAAGGATGATCAAAGGACTCGAGCAGAATATACAAGGATCAGTAGAAGGAAACAGGGTTGTTTTCCTTGGGGAAGAGGGACCCAAGACTGCCACTTTGAAATAGTTGAAGGGCTGTCATGGGGAAAGATTCCCTTTCTTCTCCTTGGTCCAAAAGGGCAGAACTAGAGGGTCAGACTTCAGTTCCATGTAAATAAAAAGTTCTCATTAATGAGAGCTGCCTTAAAGTTGAACCCCTTGGTCTGGAAGCAGAGACTGGATGACTAATTTTCAAGAATGCTGTATGGGGGAGACTCTTGGTCAGGTATCTAAGGTTCCTTCTAGTGCTCTAGGAGCTTGTGATTCTGGAGCATTATGATCCCCATTTTCAGTCAAGGAAACCAGTTCAAAGAGAATTATCTTACACTTCAACAAAGGAAATCATTCCGAGATATGTTGATGACCATAGGGATATTACAAATCCAGGAAAAAAATTGTGTACAGTAAACTTCCTACATTTTTATCAAAATCAGTCTAAAGAAAGCTCAAATGTAAAATCAAAAGACTGTCTGTTCGGTCTACTGTGTTGAATCAGCTTGGTAAAAAGAATTCCAGGAGGGCTAATCTCTGCATTTTACCTTGAAGATCTAAGTATATACATAGGTGTCCAGATTACCTGGGTGGTCTGTGCGTATCCTTGAGCTGGCTGGGCTGCATAAGCACTGTAGCTGTAAAGAGAGATAGATGGAAAATACTGAATATACCAAAGGTCAAGATTCTATCATTACAGTGTGTAAGGGGAAGGGTCTGAGGGGGACAAAACGCAAGACAATGCTTTACTGTGTCTTTTTATCATCTGTGGTAACAGAGAGATGAATACTACTTACCCCTGCTGGGCTGCAGCTTGACTGTAGGTACTATAGTCTAGAGGAGAGAATGAGGAAAAGAATAGGTTAAATAAAGTAGAGGCGAGTGATGAAGACCGAAAAACGGGCAAGGAAGTGGAATTATCAGGAGGGAAATAACTATTCTGGAAGTGAGGTTCGAGCAACTAAATGATCACATTTTCACACACCACACGAAAAATGGAGACCAATTACCTGCTAAGAGGCTTTTAAAAATCAAGGTCACTAAACATTTCTTTACTTCTGAGCGAGTTAACTTAATTAGATAAAACACAGTGCCAGCTCCTAAAGCAAAGGTTATGGAGTCTGATCCCTTACAGATTTCCAAGAAAAAGTGCTCCTCTGACCACAGATGTCAAAATGCCTCTGGTCACAAGGGAGACCCTCAAAGCCAGGACCCCCCCCCCCCTTCAAACTGCAGGTGAGGAGAAGCAGAGAGGAAAAGAAAAGGCATTTCACCGGGAGTCAGAGGCCATGGATTCAAATCCTGCCTCTGCTGCTTCCTGCCTAAGTGACCATGGGCCAGTCTCAATTTCTTTACCCACAAACGAGGGTGTTACAACTACAGATTTCTAAGACCCTTTCCAGGTAGGAGCCCACGACCCTGAAAGTGGTCACCAGGGGGAAGAGCGCTGGGTCTAGCATCACTAAGAACCAGAATTCAAATATAGGCCCCAGGAAACGAGATATTTGTTAAGTGCACCAGGTTTGGCACATAGAGAGGGAAGCAGAGAGATAATAATTTTCATTTGACAAGTTTTTATACCAATCTTTGATTTGCGATGTTACAGAATGTTTTTTTGGAGGGGGGGAGGGATTTCATTTTCCCTAATAGCCTTATTTAAAACTGTAGATGATCTCCATATCCTTTGAAGCATATAAATATTTGGAGGGGAAATATTTTTAGAGAAAACTAAAACTAACTTTCCAGCAACTGTAAATAGGTAATTCAAGAGAAACCCTGAACAATTAGTCTGAGAATTCAGAGTGGGATGTCTCACTCTGAAAACTGTCTCACTTCTCACTAGTGGGACCTGGCTTACAAAGACCACCAACCTGCAATTCTTTTTCCAGATTTACAAGAAGCAAAGCAGTGGAATTAAGAAAAGTAATTTCTACTGAGAAATGACGGTCTTGATGAGGTGATGAGGGGGAGAAGTAGAAAGGCTAAGTTAATAAACTTTAAGTAGACTATTAAAACAAAGGTGGGAACAGGGAGCTTGATGGATTTAAAAATAAGCAAAGTATAAGAACTACTGCAAAATAGCCTGTCAAACAAAGCACTTTCCTCAACAAGCACATTTTGTTCTAAGCACAGTACAGATTAAGGGCTGAAACAAAAAGGTCCACTCTTGTAAGACAGATTTGTTCCTTCAAAGGTAACAGTTTTGCTCTCTGTGGATTCTAATCCATCTAAACCCTCTATCCCTGAGCAAGAATTGTATCACAAGTTGTTCAGCATCTTTCAAGTCCCTTTATCTACACAATACGTAACTTTTCATCTTCTCCCCCATACTCCTTCAGAAACCTTGACTCCTCATCTGCCTAAGCTATCTACAATAGAAATCAATTTATTCAATACAATCACAAGTATTTCCAATAACATTAACTCGTTATCCTTCCTAGGGTAAACTTTCTTCCATCTGACCAAACAAAATAATCTAAAAATCAAACATTTTCACTATAGTCCCATTTAAAACTAATTACCTGATCTGTGATCACCACACATTCAATTTGGAAATCACTAACATATCAATCATATTTTCACAAGTGCATTTTTTTTTTTGCACAAGAGGTTGTTTGTTTCTCTCAAAGCATTAAATTAACAAAGGTATTGTTGAAGTCTTAAAGGATATTAAAGAATATCATCAGAATATTCTCTACTTTGATAAGAAAATTTAGCAAAACATACTGAAAAGTCAAGTCCCAGGCATTTAATGTAGTTTTCTCCATAGGCACAAAACATTAAAAACAGAAAATGTTACACAGCTTCTACTACCGTTATGCAGTAAATTATATTATATAGTGATCAAATTTACAGAGGCTTTTAGATTTGCCATAAATATACAGACAATGTCTTCAGACAATGTGCTTTGCATAACAAGTTTAGGTGGTAGGTGGATAAAGCACTAGGTCTCAGGAAAACCGGAGTTCCAACTGAGCTCAGCAGTGACACTGGGAAAGGCACTTAGCTACTCTTGGTCTCAATTTCTTCATCTGTAAAATGAGGAAAACAGCAGCACAGCACCTACCCTATCCTTTGGAAGGGTTGTGAGGATCAAATCAGATAGTACTTGTGAAGGACTTAGCATAATGTTTGGAACACAAAGGCACTATATAAATGTTAGCCATTATTATTATTAAGTCTTAAGATAAAATAATGTCTACACAAACACTACTCCAAAACTGAAAGAGAATCTCTGATGACCATCTAGTCCCAGGGTCGTTAATCTGGGGTCCACATACATAGAATTTTTTTTATAACTCTAATTGGTTTCCTTTGCAATCCTCTGTATTTTATTTTCTGCATTTAAAATCTTTCTGAGAAGGGATGCAACGTACCAGCGGGAACCATAAGAAGTTAAAAATCCAATCTCACTTTGCATAAGACCATAAAATTGGGGGTGGGGAATGACTTCAAAGACACACTTTAATCAATGCAGTTTATTAAAAACAGTAGTCGGACTAGATAAATCAAATTATTAGTGGAGGATATTCCCCTCCTCAGGTCGAGTAGTGCAAAAACATGTTAAAGTCAACAAGTATTCACCAAGCCACTTTTAGGGACTTAGTTACCCACCCAATACTTCTATACTGAGAGATTCAATCAAGGACAAGGGTATCTTTAGATTAGCTATCAAAATCATATGCTACATGCTGCAGGAGAGAGGGAGAAGCTTTCAAAATCTATTTCTCCCCCTTTCTTTAGGTTTTGGCAGGAGCAATTCCTCTTCCAAAGCCGAGAAGGATAAACGTAGGTACGTAAGGTGCAAAGAAAAACACTTTTCCATTCTTTGTGCATTTCACACAAAGGTTTCTTTCTAGAGTCACTTCCATCTTACTTAGGTCTGTATCTAAAGACCCAGGTTTTACTCGTTCAGATGCAAGAAGCCAGAGTGCCTCAGGGCAGTGTCTAATAAGGGGCAGAGACCTAAGCAAGGCAAAGGCCTCTCAGTTCCCGCCCACAACCATTAAGTTTAAGAGGCTCCAAATACCCCAGGAAATAAAACAAATACATCGAAAGTTGGAGGGAACAGCTAATTACATTTAAATTGGCTTATTTCTAAATGCATAAAATCCTTCATGGCAATTTACAACTTAAGCTAATGCTGTGAGCTTAATAAGTCAACAACTTTCCTTAAGCCCAAAAGCTAGCTAAAATTAATCAACCCAGGTTTTCCAACAATCCTGGAAGCCAAAAAGTACAAATATTTCTTAGCCATAATTGTCTTTTGTTCTTTCCTAGGTCAGAGATTCCAAATAATCCATGAAAGTTGAGCTACAAGGCTTCGGGTACCTCTACCCACCTACCAATTTGCTCATTTCAAAAAACCAATTAGCTGAAAAGATAACGCCAAGTTTTTCTAATAATGGAAAACTGTGGAGACAGTTTAAATTTCAAAGCAGATCCCTTCCACGCCCACCCCGCAGAGTCGGAGGCCACGCCGACGCCCCACAGACGGCGGGGCCGGTCTCTCGGAACCGCCTCGAGGCCCCCAAGGCCCTCCAGGGTTTTCAAGTCAGTCTCTCCCAAAGGCATCACGGTCCCGGCTCCCTTTCAAACTCCGGGCAAACGAACAAGTGGCTTCCCCTTACCCAGAACTGAGCCCAGCGTTTCCCCTTTCGGCCACTTCTAAGAGAGCATCCGGCCAGCCCGGGACTGAAAGGCCCGCGAGGCCCCTCTGGGCCCCTGCGGTCCGGGTCACCGATCCCAAGGGAGCAGGCCCGGGGCCGGCCGGGGCGGACAAAGGCCTCGCGGCCGGAGGGGCCCGCCCCCCCCAGCCGTTCCTCGAGGCAGGGCCGGGCTCGCTTTACGGCCACAGGTGCCCGGACCGCAGTGGGAGGCCTCTCCGCCTCGGCCTGCCTCAGTTTCCTCCGCTGCAAAGGGCAGGCTCCGGCCGCCGCGGGTGACGGCCTCCGCTAACGAGCCCGGGGAGCCCCTTCGGGCAGCTCCCCGCCCGGGCGCCCTCCCGCCAACATCCGGGCGGCGCCGGCGGGCTCCCGGGCCCCGGGGCAGCACGGGCGCGAACGGCGCCTGCCCTCGAGGAGCGGCCACTCTCAGGGCGTGGCGGCCGCGGGCCCCGGCAGGGGCGGCCCACGTGGCGGGAAGTGCGCGCGGGCCGCGGGAGGCCTCGCCCGGGGACACAATGGAAGCGGCGGCGGGCGGACGACGGCGGCCCGGCCGGGCCAAGGCGAGCCCGGGCTCGAAGCGGCGGGAGCGGGAGCGCGCGCGCAGGCCGCCCCCCCCCGCCGCGCGCGCCCGCCGCCGCCGCGCGCCCCCCACCCCCGCCGCGAACCAGCCGAGCCCCCCAACCCCGGCCGCTCCCCACCCACCCGCCCGCGCGCCGGGACGGGGGAGGGGGGCGGCGGAAGGTTCCAGAATCCCACCCGCCCGCGGGGGGAGGGGGAGGGGAGGAGGGCGAAGGTAGGCCCCAAGCCCGCCCCGCGGCCCGGCCGCGCAGCGTCGCCTCCACCCGCCGCCCCCCAGCCCCCGAGAAGACCCCCGCGGTGGCGCCCCAACCCCGAAGGCCTCAGCTCCCTCGGCTGCCGGCACGGCGTGCCCCGAGCCCCCACAAGCCTGCCCTGGGGCCCCGGCGCCATACTCACCCGTGGACGCCATTTTCTCTCCTTCCTCCTCCTCGTTCTCTCAACGTCCGTCTCTCTCTCCCTCGGTCGCTTGCCCTCTCGGCGCCGCACTGCGCAGGCGCGGACCGCACAACCTCGGGCTCTACCACTAGGCTTGGTCCGCGGGGGGGGGGGAAGAGGGAATGAGAAGGGGAGAGGCGAGGGGAGGGCTTTCCGACCCTACTCTCGCCTCAGTCCGGAGGGGGTGGGATCGGGAGGCTGGCGGCGTCTAAGTATCTCCTGAAGCGCCACGAACCGCCCCTGAGAATGAGCCCCGGGGGCGGGGCGGCCACCGATGCTACCCCCAGCGGGGCATGGATTGGAAGAATGGTTCCGTCCTCGGTTGGTCAGGGACCGTCCTACAGTAGTCCTCCCCGAGGAAAAACGAAGACGAGCCGGAGCGTTGGGGGAAGGGATCCTGGGGCCGTGGCACAACTGCTGACTAATCGTGGAGGGGGAGTCTGCAGCGGGGGCCGGCTTGGGACCCGAGGGAGAGCCATGTGGCAGGCCCGGGCTTCGGTCTCCGAGCCTTGAAATGGCTGGGGGTCTTTGTACCCTTGGCTCCCGGGGAGAGGGGGGGTCCTGGCCCCCAGCCTCCTGCCCCTCCCCTTCCCGGAGAGCTGACCCCCACTTTACAGAAGAGGAAACTGAGGCCCAGAGGGGATAACGGACTTGCCCGAGTTCGCCCAGGGGGAGCCGACAGGGACAAAAGAGGAAACCCGTAGGGACCGACTTGTCCGGAACCTGGCCCCACTAACAAAGACAGTCGGTGTTTGAACTCAGACCCACCCCGAGCCTTTCTCCGGAGGCTTGGATCCTCTGCCCCATTGGGTTCGAAGGTTCAGCCGGCCGCCGGACCTCTGAGTCCAGCCCCTTCTCTTTACAGAAGAGGGAACTGAGAAGAACTCAAGTCAACAGGATCCTCTTGGACGTCCACACACTATTCTGACCCACGCGGTACAATGGAAAGTGTCCGATGTGAAGTCAGCAGACGTGGGTTAGGATCTAGGATGCGTTGTGTGACCTTGACAAATCAGCCAACCTTTCTCACCTGTAAAATGCAGGCTAGAGAATTGGATTAGATGCCTTCTGGGGGTCGTGCCACCTCTCAATTTTTAAATTTAATTTTTTCAATGAATAAAAGTTCGCCTTGTCTCTGTCTCCTGCCCTGTTGAAAACGAAAACTCTTGTGACAGATTCTATTTATTCATTGTCCTTTGAGAGATGCATGCTGTCTCCACGTTTTAAAAATTGCTTTTAGCGATGCCTTTCGGTTTTGCTATCACCTGCATTTCCCCCCATATCTTTTATCCTCAACCTGAGAGTCATGCCTTGTAACCCCCCAAAAAATTATATATATGTATATATATATATATATATATATATATGCATATAATTTTTTTTTAAAGGAAGAGAAAAAAAAGCAAAACCAATCACTGCATGAAAAGAACTAGACACTATTTCCAGCCTTCTACACTCATGGACCTTTACCCCTCTCCAGCATATTCACAATAAGATCTTGGTAGAAAGGAATATCATTAAATGTATGATCTGCAAAAGAGATGACCCAGCCATGTGTGGAGAGCACGGGATAACGGTTTGATGTCTCAGTGGGTTCACTGCTACCCACCAAATTTAAAAATAGCCTGAGGAAAACCTCCAAAATAGCTGAGAGATGTTTTATGGGACGCTTCGGATAAGAAAATATGAATCCTGAGGAATCCACAATGGAAATATGTGGCTTGGTACATACTATCTCATATTTATTTCTGCTCAACAAACATTAAGTGCTTACAACATGCAAGGCACTAGCTAGGAAGGCAAAGACAAATGTGAGAGTGCCACCTGCCCTCAAGGACCTTATAGTTTACTGGTGGTAGAACAGGTACACAAATGGCTCCAACATTAATTTCAGAAAGGAGAATGTGCTAATAAAAACTGTTGTTTTTGGTTGTGTCTGACGCTTGCTGACCCCATTTGGGGTTTTCTTGGCAAAGATACTGGAGCAGTTTGCCATTTCCTTCTCCAGCTCATTTTACAGATGAGGGCAACAGGGTGAAGTGACTTGTCCAGGGCCACACAGCTGGTAAGTATCTGAGGCTGTACTGGACTCTTGATCTACTCTGACACTTTGCTGCCCAATAAAAACCCTCCCCAGTCCCTGTGACTCTCCAGGGTACTAGATATCATCCTCACCTCCTCTCTTACCTCCCATATCCAATCATTGCCAAAGCCTGATGTTTCTATCTTTGTAAATCTCTCGAATATACCCCCTTCTCCTCTCTGCCCCTGCTCCCACCCCGGTCCAAGACCCTTATCACGTCAGGCCCAGACTATTGGGATAACTGCTGGGGGGGGGGTGTTCTGCCTGCTTTGAGGCCCCCACTCCAAGCCATCCTCCATCCACTTGTCATATTGATCTTTCCAAAATGAAGATCTGGCCATGTCACCACCACCCCCTACTCTATAAACTCCAGAGGCTCCCTATTTCCTTCAAGATCAAACAGAAAACCCTGATTGATGTTCATAAGCCTTCATAACCTAGTGCCTTTCTACGTCTCCAGTCTTATTGCCATCCTCACATTCTGCCATCCAGTGGCCTGGGCCTCTTGACTGTTCCTCAACCTAGAACCATTTCCCACCTCTGGGTGTTTGCACTGAAATGCCTAAAATTGCCTCCTTCCCCATCTTGACCTGCAGCCAGCTTCCCTGCCTTCCTTCAAGGCTCAGCTAAACTCCTGGCTACAAGAAGTCTATCCAAATCCTCCTTCATCCCAGTGCCTTCCCCCTGATGATCAGGGCACATACACCTCTTTTATTCATAGTTGTTTGCATGGGGCCTCCCTCATTAGACTTCAAGTTTGTTTTTCTTTTCTTTTAGCATGTAGTAGATGCTTAATAAATGCTGCCTGATCACTTGACAGCTAACTGGAAAAGATCAGGGAAGGCCTGGTCTAAGAGCCCAAAAAAGCACCAATCCCAGTGTTTTGATGGAAGGGAAAGTGAAAAGGGAGGGAATTTCAGGCCTTGGGAAGCTTTTGTAGATATGAAGAGGCAGAAGATGGGATTGAACCCCACACATTAACTAAACGCATATCTTATCTCCACTATAACATTCCTGTGGGGCAGCTGTTGTGATTTATTCACTGTCAACTTAGAGCTCTTTATACCTGATAGAGCTTTAAAAATGTTTGTGGAATAAATTGTGAAGGTTAATGAACTCTCTTTGAAGGCCTTCAGGGTACTCACTATTTTTATTGACTCTGTAGGTCATATTGAAATCTTGGAAGACCCAGTCCCTACCCTTTAGAAAGGGTAATTGAGAGGACCTGGCAGCCACATATATCTACAAGGCAGATCAATGTGGTAGAAAAGAAGTCTAGACTGGAACCCATGGTAGGGAAAACTCAAGCCAGCCTGCCACCTGCTAGCATCCTATTTGAACTTTATTCTTACATTATAGGTGCTCAGTTCTGTTGTTACCAGCTAGTGAAGGCTAGTAAATGCTCCCTTTAAATTCAGAGCCTTAGGACAACGCCAGTCATGTTGCCCTAGTTATGCTTATGGTCACTCAATTAAGGAGTAAGTATGAGAGTAAGAATTGGAAGTTCCTAGGCTCACAATACAAGAAAGGACCTCAGAAGCCATGACTTCCACCCCCCTCATTTTACAGATGAGTTTGACAGACACAGAAGTGAAATGACCTACCCAGGATTACAAAGTTATAAAGTACACAAGATAGAATTTGAACTCAGGTCTTCCTGACTCCAAGTCTAGACCCTATGACTATGCAAAGTTGTCTCATTTGGGGTCCACTGACCGTAAGTCTAGCATTCTTTCCATTGTACTACTCAAAGGTCTCTTTCAGATTTAATCCTCAGCTCTCTATGACTAGACATCAAGTCTCTTTGACCACTAAATCTATGAGTTTGGATGTGAATGGGATCATGGAGGGCTGGGACAGTCAAGGAAGGGATCTAGAGAAAAGCTGGGCCTTGAAAAATGAGACCAAGTTAAGCTAGGAAGAGGAAGAGAGGGGTCAAAGAACCAGGGTCAGGACAGCAATAATATTGAGTATTGATTGTGCATGTGGATGACAAGTTCAAAAGCAAAGGGCAGCCAAGTTTGAGAGAAAAGAGAATTCAAATAGTACCACATAGAAGGCTGGACTTGTATCCAGGAAGCCCACTTTGTCCCCCCTGGAGAATGGAAGCTCCTTGAGGGCATGATATTTGTCTGTGTCCCCAGCAGCGGGCACAGTCTCTGGCACATGGGGGGTGTCTGATAAATTCTTGTTAAATTGTATTAAGAGCAATCTGGGTTCAAATTTGGGTTCTGATGCTTCCTAGTTGTAAAAAGAGAAAATTGAGTAGAAGACCCCCTGTTTGATGTTTAAAACCCTTCACAATCTGGCTCCAACCTATTTTTCCAGAGATATTTCCTATTTCATCCCTTCTCACACACTGCTTTCCAGGCAAACTGGCCCATTTATTGTTCCTCATCTATGATTTCCATCTCACACCCCTGTGACTCTCTCCTTACCTGTGAATAGAGAAGGATTCCTATGAGCATTCTTCCTACTTGAAAGTAACTACCTTTGTTAGATTAGAACAATTTTGCATTGAATCAAAGAATTCAACCAATCATTCAACAAGTATTAATTAAGGCTTACCAAGTGCCTGGTACTTTGCTCAGCTGGGATACAAAGGCGACAAAAAGAAGTAA